>OY744524.1:163476570-163501570 GCA_963556195.1 Sepiola atlantica | reverse complement strand
CTTTCACCCTAATTTTCAGTAGTCTCTTACGTCTACAGTGGTAGCATGCCTTGTTTAGGGTGAATTATGTTAAGAAAAAAATTATCTCTGAATTTGTCATCGTTACTCTTAGTCGAATACGAGTCAAAGATAGTGGTCGATAATCTTTGGAGATGGTCGCTAATTTCAGGCTTAAAAGATAGTAAAAGAAAAAAGGCTCTTAGGAGACTTTAAGGGATTAGGGTTAGTGTTATGAGGATGCTCATGAACTTTTTCTCAACTAGGATCCTTACATAGTAGTCTAATGAATTGAGATTTGGGGAGCTAAGCGGTTAAATGTAAGGGTCATATGATCATGCAAATGATGCTGAATTAAGGAATATAAAAAAAACTTTACTTATTTTTATGTTGATTTATTTACTTTTCTTACTGGCAGCGAAAAGTATGTTCGGTCGGCTAATAATAGAGAATATTAAACTAGAAAGGAAACGCTGAAAATGTCGGAACATTTGTTTCTAATTTTATTTTTACTAAAACTATGATCCTTACAAAAAGTAATTTTGAATAATGAGTTTTAAAAAATGTTCAAGAACTTCTGACATCGATAAAGGCATTGGGTCTAAGGTGCTGATTCCAAATCTGCTATTAGTTTGGTGCTTAGATCAACCGTTTAACTGTTAATCTGCGACACACGTACAGACAACTTTGCTTTATATATATATATATAGAGAGAGAGAGAGAGAGATGGGCGGTTTTACCGAAAAACCGCGGTTTTTCGGTTTCGTCTCCATACCGAATACCGAATCGGTTTGTTTTTTTAAAACCGTAACCGTTCGGTATTGTGTTTTTACTACAGTAAGCCACCATATACAAGGAAACACGGTTCAAAAGATTTTCCGATTTGAATAAAATTGAATATTACCAAAAAATGTTATATTAGTAAGAGGACAGATTGAACAAATATATTACTGCAATTACTGCTATAAACACGAGGCGATTTTTGTTTATTTTCATTCTAGAACGAATTTTAAACATTTTAAAATATGAATATAAAAATGTTGTTACATTTTTCGTACCCAACTAGTAAATAAATTAATCTTTCATCTTTTTTTATGCATTAAAATTATAATTGTACGTTGTTTTGTCTTTCGGTAATAGTAATTTAAAATTATCTGATCCTAAAAAATATTGTCCTTTTTTTGAGCGAAAGTCAACAATGGCTGCTAGTATTGCTGATATAACAATCAATCAGCAGCAGCGTCTTGTAAAGCTTTGTAAAATTCGTTTACAAACTTCTTTAAAAGTAGGATAAAAATACTTTTTGTGCTTAAAAAAGTTAATCCTATTTGGTTCTTTTATAAAAAATACTTTAAAAAATACTGGTTTTCACTCAACTTTCGAACTTCTAGTAGTAATGAATTTCTAGTCGCCAATTTAAAAAAAAATTAAGATTCTACTTTTTTAGGCGATTACGTCTTAAAGTCTTGGCGAAAAAAAGAAAAAACAAGACAACAAAAAATAGTTTAGAATTTAGAGTGGGGGATCAGTTTCGCATATAAATTTAATATAAAATGATCTCCGATTTCCCGGCCATTCTTGCCTTTTAGTGAAATTTATAAAATAAATAATTACTCTACCATTAACTCTAGGTACGACTAACAAGCCCACCTCCTAAAAATGCCATCTTGAACGTATCGTACCATTAACCTTAAATATGTGTGGCAAGCCACTCCTAAAAAACTCCCTTAACCCTAACACTAAGTCCGAATGGCAACCTCCATCCAAAACAAAACCCCTTCCTTAACCTTATCACTAACCCTAAGTCCGAGTAGGAAGCCCTAATCCTACAAAAAAGGCCATTAAAACCACACATAATCGTCTAAAAAAAAAAAAAAAAAAAAAGCAGACGCCCATAAAAAAAACGCACAGGATTTATTTGCCATAGAAAAAAAATTGATTAATGCCCTAAAACGCTAGAATGGCCCGGAAATGGTGAATTATTCTGCATTAAATATGTGAAACTAATCCCCCACTCGAAATTCTAAATGAATTGTTTTTTTTTTCTTTCTGCTAAGTTTTCAGGGTGTTCACACTTAATTGCCCCTAGCCCTACCACTAACCTGAAGTTCAAGTGGTAAGCCCCCCTCCTCCCACAAAAACCCTTATAATCGTCTAAAAAAAAAGAAAAAAAAAAAAACAAGAAAAACGCACAGGATTTATCTCCCATAGAAAAAATAATTAACTGTCCTAAAACGCTAGAATGGCCTTGAAATGGGGGATTATTTTATGTGAAACTGATCCCCACTTTAAATTCTAAAATAATTGTTTTTGTTTCTTTCTTTCTGCCAAGTTTTTCAGGGTGTTAACATGTAATTGCCTAAATAAAAAAAGTAGAATCTCATATTTTGGGGAGGTAAGGGGGTGAGTTAGCAGAAGGTGTAAATCTACAATAATGCTAAAGAAATCTTGCAATATATTCATTTTTAAACAGTCCTAGTATTAGATTTTAGTTTCTTGTACATAAAATGTATTACAATTCAACTTTGAGTTTTCTAACTTCTTTCTTTTAATGGATTCATGGTATTTTTAAGGTATTGCAGCATATTTATGTGCACTTAGTGCAGATTACTTGGAAACCATTAATTTCTGGAGATTTTCAGTGGCATATTCTGATTCCTTGTACAAAAATACACTTATATGGTAAATTTAATTGCTTTATCTTGTGTTTTAACAAAGATATAACATTTTTACTGAAAAATTAGTGTAAAAAATGTGACGAAATGCATATGGTATTAAAGAGGGGAAAATATCCAATTGTGCGAGGCACAAAAATAGTCATAACTTCCTTATTTTTAGTCAGATTTAAAAAAATTAAAAAGATTCTTTCTTAGATCATCAAGCTCTTTCTATATATGCCATTATTGAGATATTTTAAGCAATTTAAATTTTTTCAGGTGTATTGCTACTTGTAGGAAGAAATCTTTGTTTACAGTTTGTTTATCATTAATATTTTGAATTTTCAAATGAAAAAAAGAGAAATACGACAGACAAAATGACATCGTATTTTTAGCATAAACTATTTTCAAATGAAAAAGAAATAATCAAACGCGTTCCGTATGATGTCGAAAATCTATTTGATTCAACTCAAAATTGTAAAATAATTATTTGTTTGTTTCAGAGTTATCTAAAAAAATAAGTTATTAAAATGAAATTAAAAAAAAATACTTGTAAAAGTAAATAAACGAAAAGTAGTGAGTAAGTATAAACATTTAAAAAAACAAACAGTAGTTGCCAATGCTAGTGTCACTTTATTCGGATTTTTAAAATTATTTTAAACATTAGGCATTTCATTGTTTACTTTTGAAAAGCCACTTCATACATAAATTGTAATTTCTAGAGAACTATCTCTCAACTATACCGTTTTCTCTCCCAAAAATGGGTTATTCAAAAAGTAGACTATGCAACGATTTATATTTTACTAAATTGTTAATATGGTATTTATTTAGAGTTGACAATTTATTCGAAAGTTTAATTATTAAACTTTAATCCAAGTCATGAATTCTATGACTAAAATTACCTTAAAGCTTAAAAAATGACTTTAGGTGAATTAATAATCTCTACTTTTTTTTAACCATCCTTCCTTTTCCCTTGGCGCGGTTTTCGGGTGTACTACTAGTCTTTTACGCATGTCTATAAAGTGTTATTACCCTGTCTTAAAAACAAATATTAACCCCAACACGCACCAGTTGACAGAACTTCGAGCACACAAAATGACAGACATCCCAACAGTCAACACCGGCAATTCGAGAAGTATATGGTGTGTTTATTTTATGCGACAAGACACGTCTTGCAAACATTTTCACCTATTAAAAAATTAAAATTTTTATCTGTCAAATAATTTTGACAATATTTCATTTTCATCATCATTTTTACTTAATTTTATTTGTAAAATTATTTTGTTTGTTTAAATAAATTTTCGTTTTTTAATTTCTTGCATTTCTGAGTTATATTTTAGCTTCTGATGGGTTAAAGAATTAGATAGAATGTATATTCAAACTCAGTTTTATTCTTCAGCAATCTTTCATGAATCTTTGGTCACTGTTTTAACGAGTTAACTGTTAAAAAGGTATCAGAACTTTGATTACAACAGTCAACACCTTAAAACTTATATGATTCATATCATGGAGAATGATTCAGTCACAAAATTATCGAAACAGTGGCATAATTCAACTAAACGTTTAATAATAACTAATCATCACACAAGAGAATGAATAGCTTCCATAGTAAAAATTTTTTTTTCAAAAAAACCGAAAAACCGAACCGTAAACCGAGGTTTTAAGGGAAAAAAACCGATACCGAAACCAAAATTTCAAAACCGCCCAACTCTCTCTCTATATATATATATATATATATGAGAGAGAGAGATTACAGACACGTAATAGATGCTGAAGGTGGAAAGATAAGCAAATAGAACAAGAATGAAAGGTGTTATATTTATTCAACTACCGTAAATCAATGGGAAGTAACTCTTGCTTCCGTATATAGTAACTCTTACAAATGAGTTTCACCAAGACTGACCTTTTTTACTTGGCGACTAGTTATATTAAGGGAGATAACTTTTCTTGCCTAAAATTTCCCATATTTCTCCTACGTTTATTCTTAATCGGCGATACAGTTCCATTGCAGGAGCTCGTCACAATTAAGAAAGGCGACACAGACAAAAAGTAACGGTAATGGCGAAGAAGAGAGGACAAACGCAGATGAACAGTGTAAAAGATCGAGATTGTATTTATTGCATCAACGGTGCAAAAGTAAATAATGGAGAAGAACTGGACGAATTGGTTTTGTGACATCTCTGAAACCTGGACAGCAGGAAAAGGCTGGAAGGACAAGAATGACGTCTTTGGAACCTAGATAGCAGGCAGAGCTGGATCAACAGGAATGACGTCTCTGGAACCTGGACAGCAGGAATGCTGGATCGACAGGAATTACGTTTGTGGAACCTGGCCTGGACAGCATGGAGGTGACGTCACATGCAGTTTGATGCGGCCGTCCCTGAGATGTAATGAGGTTCATTACGTAAGTCTGGTCCGTGTGCACTGGGTCGGCAGGAACAGGTAAGTGTAGGACATCGATGGGAACTGGAGCTGGAGCCAGAGCAGAAACTTGAGAGGTAGGCTGGAAACAGGTAGACATCTCAGGAAGCAGATAGCAGCAAAGACTGGAGGTTTGATCGCATTGTAGCATGTTGAAAGTTGCCTTGAAAAGGGCAGTTTGAAGGACGTTTGTTTTTTTTACTCGCGACCATCGCACGAGTATATTTCAAAAGGATTCTTTATTTTGATTAATTCAACAGAAGCGTTGTTTTCCTTCTTTCGCCAGGTAAAAAAAAAAAAAATATTTAACGACATTTTGGGCACGTCTACTTCACTTATGTGTCACTATTTTGTTCATACAAGTGGAATTCTTGTTTTATACTTCACCAACAACATCTTGATAAGCAACTCACTGGTAATGTATGACATTTGTACATGCTTAAGTGGAAACGACATCAGCCCTAGTTAGATGGGAACGGTGGAGGTCTTGGACTGCCAAAAGTGTTCAAGTTGGTAAAGGATAGGCATCCAGCCGTAAAATTGCCTTAAATACAATGTCTAGTCGAAATACAGCAGGAAAAAAGAAAGGCAGTGCCAGTAGCACTAATGCTGCTGGTAATGTCTTTGGCTTCGTAGATCCCAGGATGCGTGGATCTTCAGGGCCTATGGATTCCATCAAGCCTTGCCAAAGACAGGAGTGGAGAGGAAGACTTAGATTTCGAGACTAGACAATCAGGCCCCACCCTCATCAGAGTATTAATTGTGGCCTGATTCAACAAATAAACCGGTTGATGATGATGATGATGATGAGTTAGTAGTAGTTCATTGTTACCCTAAAAAAGGCAGTTTGATTGCTATTGCTGCTGGGCTTTACAACTGGTCACAGTCGGCGCTGGGGATGGGTCCTCCTGAACTCCGGCTTGTGAAGCTTTATTTATATCCCTCCCATGGCGGGAAAATGTTACACAAGGTTGGAAAGTAGGATTGAAAAGTCATCGCTCAAGAGGTTGAGCACTCTGGCCTACAAAAAATGCCTGGGCGGCCCCGTCAACATTTAGCAATAAACTAATCTCTTCCCAAAGCGCAAGAAGGTAAAGCCTGGGAGGGTGGACTTTCTAGAGCTGCACAGAACCATACCTCAGCCCAACAGAGAACAAGGCCATCCAGCAATTTTATAGACTCTGGTGGACTGATTATTGAGGACGAGAATGTATTTCTCACCAAATAATGACTGAGGTAAATTACTGGCCGATTCTTATTACGGTTTGAAATAGCCAAGTGTTAGCTGACCGTAATAGCATTAATTTCGGTCAGTTCTTAGTCTGGTGTGTCCATCTAGTGGGAAAAAATAATGTTAAGAAACCGAAATTTGTATACGTTTGAATGACAGAAAACCTCAAGCCCTAACCCTAACCCTAACCTCAAGCCATGCTTTTTTCCATGGGGAAATCCATCAGCAGTAGTCGTTTTTTTTTTCACGAGAAACGAACTACAGTAGCGGCTTCGTTTTAGCGGTGTACCTTAACGCCTTGTTTCTAAAAATAGGAGCGGTGGGAGACACTGCGACAGTTCTTTCTTATTGTTTGTGATGGTAAAAATGAGCAATATCTTTAGTGTTGTTTATGTATCACAACTATGGGATACATTGCTTAATTGTACTGCTATTTTGTTATATATATATATATACAGGGTGACGCAAAAGTCGCGCATTGGTGTATTTAGGTGATAGAAACTAGGCTTTTCTGATAAATAATACATTTACTTGGTAATTTTGTTGCAGTAGTTTTTAAAAATAATATCCTTTAATGGCCACCATTTTCGGCCTCACAAAGACGGGCTCTAGTTAGGGCATTTTCCATTACACTCTTTAGAATAACTGGCTCTAGTTCTTGAATTTTATGTCTGATATTGTTTTTAAGCTCTTGAATCGTTGTAGGCTTGTTCACATATACCCTTTCCTTAAGATAACCCTAAAGGAAAAAGTCAGGGGCTGTTAAATCCGGTGAACGTGAAGGCCAGTTAAAATCAGAAAATCTGCTAATTAAGCGCTCGCCAAACAATCCCTCAAAAGTCACGCATTAGTTTGAATCAGTTGTTACTGATTCAAACTAATGCGTGACTTTTGCGCCACCCTGTATATATAATATATAGTCATATAATGTCATTTATTTTTTTTATTTGTGATACGTGAACGAATCCGAATAATTTTTCTCTTAACCAATGTGATGAGCGGGAGCGACATATATTTGAAAAATAAAATTATCCACGGACATGCGTTTCGTAGTTTTTTGACTTATCAGCATGGTGGAACCTAGTGAGATTCGAAACCAGGACCCCAGAAAACTGAAGCCTGATGTTCTACCATTGAGCCAAACCCTGCAAAATATTTGTTTATTTTATTTGCGATACTTGAATGAATTCAACTATTTATACAGAAAAGCATGAAACACTAAAACAAATAAATGATATCTATAAAAGCGATACATATCTTCCACGAGCTGGGTGTAACTCAGTGATAGAACGTCAGGCTTCAGTTTCTGAGGTCCTGGTTTTGAATCTCGCTAGGTTAAGCCACGCTGATGAGTCGTAAAACTACGAAACGCGTGTCCGTAGATAATTCTATTAAAAAAATATATTTTTATCTCCAAATTATTTTCAGATTTTAAGTTTGCCTACACCATTCCCATCGACAGCCATCTATATTATTTGTTCTTTTTCTAAAAATTCTGGGTATTTCGTATGCCCCACACTTGTGAGAATGACCTCAGGAAGCTGAATCTTCATTTTTCATTAGTTTCTGTACAAGCGGAAAAAAAGTCCATTTAAAATCTTTCATTTCGACTGGAGTGAAAATATGGTCGACAATATAGTCCTTAGTAAAAGAGGACCTTCTAAATCTGACTTTTTAAAAAAAATAAATTCCCTAAAATATGTAATTGCATTTTAAGCAAATAAAAACATTTTCTTTTCAATTTAAAAATTTAAAAAAAAAAATCTTTGTTTTGTTATTTTCAAAACAAAGATTTTTTAAAGTTTTTTTTAAAATTGAAAATCAATTGTTAAAAAAAGAAAATCTAAAAATATGTTGAGATACGGAAAATTTGAGTTAAGAAAAGTTATCTCCCTTGATATGATAAGTTGGCAAATTAAAGTAAAAAGGGCCGTTTGTTCGATAACGTTCTCTAACACACCGTGAAGGCTTCACAGGTGTATGTTCTACTTTTAACTGGACCATTTGCTTTAAACTCTAGTATTTGAGCTCTAGTCATTCATAATTTATTAATAAATGATGGTTCATATTGTTGCCTAATACTGTTCGAGACATGACCAAATTTTTGCGCTTTTTAATTTTTTGTTCACCCAGAGGCATATTACCACTGAAGCATAAGGGGATACTGTGACAGAGGCCATATTTATAGGGGAAACCTGGATGAGGAGTTGAGCAGTAAGATGTTTGTTCACATAACATTTAAATTTCTGTATGTTGGTACGGTTGGAGAAACAGAAGTCATGGTTTAAGGATTTATTTTTTAAAAGTGGCCATGTTTCATTTTTATTAAAAAATGTTTTTAAGATTCGTTGTTTTACCAATTCAAGTTTTGGTTCAACCGCACCTAAATTGTTCATGGCAGACGACAATTCAATGCCATCCATTTCAGTGATTGACTCAGAGTTATCATGTGATTGGCCAATTTGAGTGACGTGTCAGTTCTAAATGTAAACAACGTTGGTGGCGATTTTCTCGCTGGAATATTTTGGAAGAATTTATCTTTAGATAAATTCTGGATGTTGACGAATTAACATCTTGAATTTTGTCTCCGAGGACAGAATTTTCTTTCCTTAGGAAAATTATGCCTTCATTAATTTGATAACTCATTTTCATGTAAAATCGACATTACCATGTCGAAAATTAATTTAAATAATATTTTTAAGATAGATCTAAAAATAACGTAATAGATTGGATATATTTAATCTCTTAGTTACGATGTGAATTTAATTTGAACTACAGACATGTTTTTAATTTAATGACTATTTTAATAATAATTCGAGGAAGAGATCCTTGAATTATAAAGGTTATATTTGAAAAACTCAAATACAAACCATTGTTTATGAAGAAAACTTATGACGATAAGTTATTATTTAAAAGTTGGTGAAAAGAAATTTATGACAATATGTCAGTATTTAAAAAAGTTAAATCTGGAGAAACGAAGGCCAGTTTAGCTGAAGTTTGATTGAGAATATCTCGAAAAAAAAAAAGGATCGTTGATCTTCTGTTTAGTCTAAAAAAAAGACTGATTGTTTTACAGGATTGATTGAAAAATATCGACACAAGATCGATAATATTTATTATTTAGTCAGAACGACTAAATGATTTAAAAGATTTATTGAATTTAACATTCGTTTATCCGAAGAGTAAACGAATAAAGTCATCGTGGGTTTTTTTTGATTGGAGGTATGTTGTCCAAAAATTCGCATTTTAAATATAAAAAAGAGAATTATAATTATTTAAAAAAAATAATATTAGAACTAATTAAGTTAGAAAATAATAATTATTTGATTTTTAGAAACACGAGTAATATTTGTTAAATTATTACTTGAATAAAAACAAAACCGAAGAAAACTGGTTTCCAGGATTTTGCTTTTTGTTCAATGAAAATGTCGTCTGCCTAGAACGTTTTTCCTGAAGAACTTTTTTCAAGAGAAATTTTATTGAGCGAACTAAAAAAATACACAAGAGAATTTCCATCTGTAAATTGTGAACTGTGAGTACATTTTGTTTGTTAATATTTTATTTTTTGAATGACATATGAACATATATGCATGTCTACCCCTTTTCTTATCTTAATCTTTCCGTTCCATTTTGTTTTTAATAAATTTTCGATTCTTTGATGTACAAGCAAGTTTTGTCTGTCTTTCCCCCATTATTGTTAACAAGGAAAAAAAGGGCGTATAGATGAACACGTCTTGCGCATTATTTTTTTATCATTTAAAAGAAAATGTTTTTAACATTTTTAATAAAAAATGAGAAATGTTTCAAAGCTAATTTTTTTAATTTTTCAATGGAGGGAATTCCAAAAGCAAGCTGTCCGAGGAAAGTAACTTTTAGAATAGAAAATCTTCCGACATCTATGGACTTCTACAGTGAAGTGGTGGGATTTTTTTGCTAATCGGGTGGGTCGGAGGTATTTACGTTAAGGAGGTACAAGTGCAGTATCCTGTCGTCGGGAACGGGAGAAATATTAACTGACAAGCGAAGTAACTCTAATGTATTTCCCCAAAAATATATTAATTATACTTATCTCCCTTTAATCCTGTTATGGTGTTAACTCACTAACAACTGTAAAAACACCATTAATAGGACAAGTAACCTTATTATTACTACTGTTTTAACTAGATTCAAACAAAATATTCTTCAGACAGAACATGCTGGTTACCCCCCTCCCCTAAAAATGGTTATAATTTTTCATTATTAATAACCTAAATATTGCAAAAATTACACATACAAAATCTAGTATGACGTTCTTTAAAGCGCATATTTTGACCAATGCCAAACAGTAAAAGTAAAATTTACTAAATTAAAGAAATAAAATAAAACTATATATATATATATATATATATATATATATATATATATATATATATTTGTACTTGTTATCTTGCTTGTTTGTCACCGTGCATATTGAATTACATCACAAAAGACGTAAAGGGCGACTGATCAGAGAAATTGTCTGAGGCATATTTTAGCATGTACCTTGTGTGATAAAAATGTATAGGAAACAAACGTTGATTAACTCTGCTTTAGTATAATAATATATATGAGAAACTCTCTGAACAAATCCCAATTTAATGGATTGGATTAAACAAATAAGCTTGAAAGATGGATGGCAATAAAAGGTGCTCAATACTGGTAATAATAAAAAATAAATGATTCGCTTTTAAATTCACACAAAAAAGTTTATCCGAGTTTGTGCTGAATCGCCATCAGACTGAGGTTGGGGGAGTAAAATGGACACGTTTATATAGGCAACCAGAAGAATGAAGATGAATCCAGCTACCTAAATAAGCGAAGTAACTTCTACTATGCCAAAAAGAGCTCAACAACCGTGACAATGGGATGGTCATTTAAATAAAGAAAAAAAAAAAAAGAGAAAAATCAGATTAATTTTCTGAACCATTACAACGGAGAGCTGGATTAATTTTTATTCTTTCGATTTCCTTAATAAGAATTAAGCTAGTCTATTTTGCAACCAATTTCATCCGGTCTGAGGAGTGTTAGCATATAAATCAAAGTAAGTAGGTGGGTTTAATAATGATTTGTATATATGTATGTTAGGTATGTTATATATTTCTATGTATAGGATTCACTCTTATACTAAAGAACCAATCATTATGAATTATGGAATATATATTCTAGGCAACACGGTGAGCAACATGGGCACGTCATTTGTTGTAAACTTTACGATTTAGTGGGGTTCACCTAACTTCTTAAAATAAGCGAGAAAAATAAATTAACAGAAAAAAGAATTGATCTGCATCAAATTTTTAATTATATTATGTAATACAATTTTCAGCTGACCGATGTAAGTATCAATATGTATGTGCAGAGTAAACTCCTAAACTAATAAACTTATGAATTATGGGATACGTATTCTATGGCAATACAGTGAGTAATGTGGGCACATTATTCTTTTGTAAACCTTACCATTCTCGGGGAAACTGAAGAAAGTGAGAAATGCCAAACGTTTTCAGGTTTAGAGTTATTTCTCCAAATGAATGCTGTGTTTCTTCTCGTAAATAAATGAAAGTGAATGTACGAAAGAAAGAATAAAGAAAACTAGTGTAGAAAAAAGAAAGAATTACAATTTTTGAAAACAGAAAGAAAAAATGAAAAGATAGAAAAACAAAAAGAAAGAAAAAAGAATGAAATATAAAGAGAAAAACAGAAAGAATACAGAAAAAAATTGTACGAATAAGAAAGTTGTAAAAGAAAGAACTAAAAAAGAGAAAGAAAATATGGGAAAAGAAAGAAAGGGTAAATGGAGGATAAAGGGAAAGAAAAGACTGGAAGGGGAAGGGAGGGTAAAGGAAAAAGAATACAACTCACCAGCAATGGGACTTCCAAAGAAAGATGATATTCCTTGTGACATGATTACAAGGCCAAAAGCATTAGTCAATTTGTCAATACCCAAAAGTTCGACCATGATGATTGAACGTAGAGAAATGAAGGCAGCTGGAAATAGAAAAATACACCATTTTTCTTGTGTTTTTTTATTTTTCATAGTGCCGAACAATTTTGTTGAACACCCGAAACCGAGACGGCAAAAAAGAGATATTAAGATACGTTTATAAATAAAATATTTTATTTTCTATTTTATACGTCTGTCATGTTGAATATTTGTTTTCTAGAGAACACGCAAGAGTCGGAAGTAAATGGGGAAAATAACAATGATGAAGAAAGGGTAATAGGCCGTTGAATTTTCATACATATACATACATTTATTTCTCATAGCTTTGGCAAAGACAAACGTAAGAGGAACATAATAAAACATAATACATAAAATTTTATAACCTCGTAATTTAGGTTAATTATAAGTAACTTGTAAATAAATGGATGAACTATCAAAAGAAACGTTTAACAGATTTATTAAAACTGAACACAGAATGAATTAATGAATGAATTTGCCGCTGGACGCGATTGATATATTCACAGTCTGACGCCGTGGTCTTTTGTTTTCTTTCTCTCCGGGCAGACAATCCTTTTTCCAAGGGCAATAACTCTTAATTCCCGAAATGGTTCAAGGGAGGTAATTCCGTTTTCGTTAGATGTCCTAACATAAAATTGTGTGTAAATTCCAAACGTAATTACTAATGTAAGAATACACATAAAACGTCCCTACACACAATCGAAATAAACATGTATTGCCAGGGTAAACACATTATGAAGAATGCATAGACTATGTAAAGTAAATGCGACTTATCTGTTTTGTCTGGCAACTATTATCTATAAAAATTCTGCGACCAGTAAAATAAATGTCATGCTGAAATGGTCAGCTGTTTGGGAGTCCCGTCTTAACTGCCCAGGAGCGAGACCTGACGACACAGTGTCAACAGCGTGAAAACCATGTAAAAGCCGAGTCAGATGGACACGTATGCCAGTTTCAAAGCCCAACCAAGAAAGACGTAAAGCTTTAAAGCATTTTAAAAATAAAAATGTATAATTGAAGAGTGTCATTCTATTGTTGCCAATATAATTTAGGGGAGATATCTTGAATATGGTTCAAGAGACTTAAATTCTGAATATAATGTGTCAACACGTCCTTTCAATCGACACGTTTAGTGATAAACATGCATAACAGGCGGACAGAATCTTGTATAGAAATGCCTTTAAGAATGCTACTTCAAACTTAAGTGAGGCCGACGGACAGATCTTCTTAGAGAAATGCTTGGACACATCTATAATAAGATGCGTCCATTCAATCTGCATGGCTCGGGATGCAAATTCAAACGGAAACTTAACAGATCAACCAGCGCATCAACTGATGGGCAGCACCTTTTATACAGATGTTTGGACGTATCCAAATAGATTAATATTTTTTTTCACATATTTGAAATGCTAATTTGTCGCTCTGTTCATTTTATTCAAGTTTTAATTTATAAATATCTTCGCTTGTATAAAGTTTACAAAATCGTATTCCTTATTTAAATATCGGATCTGGTGGGCTGCTAATTTCACCAATTTTTGACTATCGGGGAAACCTACTAACATAGATATGTCAGTATGTTTCTCCAAAACTCTCAATCAGGTTGAAAATTCCTCTGAAATTCTCCTGACTATTTCCCGACAACCACTGCTGCTAGACATCGTGGTTGGCGGCAGGTCCTCCAAATCGCATCCAGTGTCTTCTACAAGTTGGTCAATGTAGGTGTTATGGGGTTTTCCAAACAATCTTTTGGCATGTAATGGTTCGCTATAGGATAGTGTCACTCACAAATTCTGACTTACTTTTCAAGGAACAAAGCCTTCTCTATCTTGGCAAAATTCAGATAGCAGGAAGGTATTCATATAGATATTTCTTGATTGGATGTTTTCTCCAGCTGATATTCTTATGTATGTTCCATTAAGTGATGCTTCTTGCTGTTTCGTCAGTATATGTTAAACATACACTTAAATGATGTAATATTAAGATACGTTGTCTGTAACACCCCATAAAATATGGGAAATAAATTCTGGAATTGCTTTTTAGATGCTTCCTTGCATTTCGGGGAGGCTTTTTTTTTCTTTAATTTTTTTAATTGATTTGTCAATGAAAAAAAACAAACTTTTTTTCAATAAATCATATGTTAACAATACTGCACTGTCAAGCAGTAAATAAACAATTTTTTAAAATTTATTCTTATTATTCCTTTTTTAAACATCAATGATTTTTTTTTCAAATTCATGGCAATTGCCTTTAAGTGTTTCAAAATAATTTAAGAACACATTTGTTTGGGGTCACAAATGCCCAGTTACACAAATGTCCAGTACCTAATTTTCATAGAAACAAGCAAATATTATGCGCATATTAAACGGTCACCATCGACACCAATTTGACCTTGGTTCCTGACTAGGACAATGAACGTCATCTCTCTTCTCTTTATCTGGGAAACTTGGAAAATATTTTGTCACTAAATCTCACATAATTAATCTGGGTCGCTTATATTCCGACAGGTTGAGGGTACAGGTTAGACAGCTTGTCTGGCTGCTGTTTCAAACTGGTAGTACAGGAACCCTAACTCTTAGAGCAGCCGCTCTTAGTGCTACCTATCAACAGTTCTATAATATCGTGGCTAACCCTAAAGTTATCCCCGGGGGGGGCTTTCCTGAGGCCACAACCCCCATGGACCAAGTATCGACTAATGGTTTGGTTGTGTGAGCTTATTGGCACCAAACAAACACCCACTCTATCTAAAACCAAAATAACAGTACAAAGAAAAAGAAACAAACCTAAACCAGACACCCACCAAAAAACATCTTCGCTTCTGCCCTTGAGGCTAGTATTCACAAATATCCAGGGTCTTATATATGATATAGAAACCTTTCTCTTAGTGCGAAGATATCCGGAGAGTTTACTAAGTGAAACAAACCTACAATCCTCAATCTCCTCACACCATTTTGACATGACTGAATATCTCCTACTCTACCGTAAAGACTCTAAGATATTCACGGGCTAGGAGTTTATGTTCAGAACACCATCCACTTGACTAGAGAACATAGGCTAGAATCAGAAGATCAAGCCTTAGATTAACCTTACAGCGGAGCGTTAGTTACTTATATTTCATATCCCAGTCTCCTTTGACCCAAGACTGTATCCTGCTTAACTTTGTTTCTGAAAGCACAAATAAAAAATTTGGAGATATTAATGTACATCATCGTGACTGGCTTGGATTCTCCAGCTATACAGATGCAGCTGGTAACTCCACGTATAGTTTCTCCATAGTGCACTCCCTCTCACTGACTGTCACTTTCCTGCCCCGCCTCCATGATCGTGTGGACCAGCAAGCCTCACTTCTTGACATGTTCTTGACCTCACTGGCCGAGGTTTGTGCGATGAATGCCCATAGCCCGCTCGGGAATGCTAATCACTTTGTGGTAATGATGGATATCATCCTAAAATATCGTCCCAAAGCTGATGTGCCGTTGTTCAAAACGACGAGATACTACTAGCAGACTGATTGGGAATTCATCACAGATCACATCAGAAACGCCCCATGGAGTGAAACTTTTTCTTTTCCTGCTGATCAGTGCACAAATGAGGTAACCGAATTGGTCACAGCAGGCATGGAAGCACATGTCCCCATGAGAAAATTCTACAGCAAGCCCCCACTCTTCACAATGGTTCATCTCGAATTTTGCAGCTGCTATTGCTTAGAGGCAGCAAGTATTCCGACAATTCAACCACCACAAGTCAACTACGAATAGACTGAAATCATTGTAAGACTATAATAGGTGAAGCAAAAAGAGAAGGTATACAGAGATGACCAGAAAACGCATTGAGTCACAGAAACTAGGTAGTCGCAATTTCTGGAAAATCTTCAATAGTGTGGTGAACAATGGGCAATCAAAAATTCCCCTGCTATCTAACCACAATGATGTCGTTTGCATGGCAACTGATAAGGCTGAACTACTTGCCCAGCGTTTCGCCGTAAACTCCACTTGGGACTCTGCAAACCACTCCCATTGTGAACTGAAGCCACACTTGATGACCTGACCATCACCCCATCTCATGACAGGAACATCATAACAACCTTGACACCTCCAAAGCATGTAGGCCTGATCTTATACCAGTAATAGTAATAAAGAAATGCTTTGCTGAACTTGCCCGTCATCTCCAAACTTTACAACTAATGCCTTGCCGAATCTTGCTTCCCTGACAGCTGGAAAATTGCCTCTGTAGTACCAGTCTTAAAGAATTCTGGAGATAGAACTGACCCTCAGAATCATCGTCTACACCTGATCTTCGCTAAATTTTTGAATCCTTAATCAATCTAGCGATAGTCCCTCATCTCGTTAATGCTAAACATCTTTCTGACCATCAGTATGAATTTAGGCAAGCACGGTCTACTGCGGATATCCTAACGCCAATCTCTGAACGCATATACCATACACTGGACAAGGCGAGTGAACTAGGGCGGTAGCACTTGATATATCCAAAGCCTTTAACAAGGTCTGGCATAAAGGTCTTCTCATAAAAATTAATTAATATGCTATTTCTGGACGAATATCCAAAAGAAAGATCCAGGTTGTCCTCGATGGCCGGTCACCCAAACAACATGACATAAATGCAGGTGTACCCCAGGGATCGTTCTTTGGACCTTTATTGTTCCTGATTTTCATAAACAACCTCCCTGATGACATTGTGTCTGAGATGGATATATTTGCTGACAACACCATGCTCTACTCTCATCATGTGGGTAAAACGGACACACACATATCCGAGGCAATGGCTGAATCCTTAGAAAATGACCTCCAGTCTTTAGTAGATTGGGGTCATAAATGGATGGTAACATTTAATGCTGCTAAGACAAAGATACTTTCCTTCAACAACTACAAAAAACTTCAACCACCGATTGCCATGGTAAATAACACCCTACCTGAGAGTCCAACGTTCAAACTCCTCGGCCTAACATTCACAGGTAACATGAATTGGAACAAATACATAGAAGACATTGCCAAGGCTGCTGCAAAGAAGGTGGGCTCCCTCTACCGTGCTAGAAAACTTCTCACACCTGACAGTATTCTATATCTCTACAAAGCCACCATCTGCCCATGTATGGAGTATTGTTGTCACATCTGGGCTGGTGAACCATCCAGTAGTCTCTCTCTCTCTCTTAGACAAGGTCAAAAAAGAGTCTCTAATCTAATAGGTCACTCAATATCCACCAAGCTCCAGCCCCTGTCCCATCGCCGCAATGTTGCATCCTTGTGCTTTTTTTACAAGTACTTTAATGGAATGTGCTCCGATGAACTTTCTGCTCTTTGGTGCCCCTTCGATGTAAATACACTAGACCAACCCTACAATCAGCTAAATTCCATCTATTCACTGTGGAGATCCCCAGATGCTGGAGAACCTTCTACTCCAATAGCTTCTTTCCTTGAGCTGCCGACCTTTGGAACTCCCTCCCTGCTCCCTGTTTCCTGACTGTACCGACATGTAGAAATTTAAAGCTAATGTGAACAAGCATCTCGCTGCAAAGCTCCCAATTTAGGATGACCCTCTAAACTTTCACCCTAATTCTCAGTAGCCCCTTACGTCTACAGTGGCAACTTGCTTTGTTTGGGGTGAACTAAGTTTTTAAAAAAACCAATGAACAAGGACCACCAGATCCTAACATGTAGGCGATACATACCTCACATGAAAGCCGTTATCGAAGCTGAAGGAGACTTTAATGAATAAACTTCGAAAACAATATATATTCTTACTCATTACTTATTGTCTTCAAAAACGTTTTGAGTAAAAAGAGTCATTTTTGTGTATGTATGAACCTGTCCTCAAATACATTATGCACCCTCTATATAAATTTATTTCAAGAAAGATAATATTTTATATACTAACTTTACGTCTACATTTTTGTGTTTGTCTAAAAAGGAAAACATGTTTATTTTTGTTTTTTATTCAAGTGTTGAACCTTTTAGTGTATTTTCGTTCATGTGTATACCTAACTGCTGCACATTGCCTGTTTCGCTGAGTGGGCTAACATGATAGAAAGTGTATGTACAAAGTCGGCACTACCTATCTCCGAACCCCCAAACAAGGTGGGTCAAAGTCTGCAGCGCCCGGTATGGATGGTTTCAGTAGCACTCTGGAGGGCTCCCTAGTTTTTTTATCCTCTTAAAATATCAGAAACATTATATAGCTTAGCTTTTAACAGTAACAACATATTAAAAACGTTACTGCGCATGTACCTTGATCTGTCTCTAACTTAAAATTCTCTACTTCCCCCATAAAATTGTTTTGATGACGTTAAATTTGAAAACTTGCATAAATTATAAAATTTATTAGTGGGACCCATGTATGTTGTATGCTTCTGCTGTGCTTAAAACATTTCCATTCTATGGACATCTGTTGCGAAAGGAGACTCCACGATATTATTGCATCACATTTGTTCAAACTTCAAAGGTTACTAGAAAAATGGTTGGATCATTCTACCATTCCGGAAAGTACCTCACTTCTGACGCAATCCTCTACCTGTATAAGAGCCAGATTCGTGCTAAGATGAAGTACAGCTAACACATCTGGGGAGGTACCGCTCTGAGCACTCTTTCTTGCCTTGATGGAGTAGAAAGTCGACTTCAAAATCTAGTGGGCGATGATCTCGTCTCTTCCCTGCAGCCCCTGATGCAGAAGAGATGTTGCTAGCATCTCTCTACTGTATCGTTATGTTCATGGTAGGTGCTCTACAAAACATCCAAACCATAAATAAATATTTGAAGGTATAAAGAACTTGAAGCATAAAAACTTTTACCAAAATGATCGGATTTGGCAAAAGGGTTGATATGCCGTAAAAGAAAACAACCAAACAATTTAGTCTTGATTGATATTCTATCTTTGATTAGTAATAAATAAATCAACTAAAAAAAACTAAAATAAAGGAGCTAAGCCTCTCACAAACTAAGTCCTCTTCGCATCATTCATGAAAACCGGGAACAAATTTGATAAGAGACAGTTCTTGAGATTCACTGTTTACTCTGCAATAAAATATCAAAATACATTTTGCATTTTACAGCGGTAAAAAATATATTATTTAATTTCAATAAATGACATCATAGAATTATAAATTGTGAGTTTGCTTGTTTATTTAATGTCTCTTCTAATCAACTTAGATATAGGTTTACATTTCTGTATCCAAAAAAATAATTTTTTTCTATAAAGTTTGGAGCATCAGTCATCTCTATGAAGCAAAGCCTGTTTGACATACAACTCTACTTCCCTTTTGTAAAACATTCACATCAAGAACTCTCTCTCACTCTCTCTCTCACTCTCTCACTCTCTCTCTCTTATACTAAAAAAACAAATGGATCTTCCACTAATAAAGTTTATATCCTAGAACATTCCATCTGTGGAACAAAATATCGCAATGTGCTTCCCAACCGACTACAACATGGTGGTATTCAAGTCTAATGCAAACAAATACTTGTTAAGCCGTTTTCTTGGATAATCAATTCCCCATAAATAATATTCTGTGCTCATTTCACCCATTGTTTTCAATCCTCTCATGGTGGTGATCATCGGCAAACTAACAATCTCTTTAACCCTTATACTCGAGTGAACCTCAGAACTTGATAAATTGTGATTCAATAGTAATAAAACAAAGGAAAGACTGAAAAATACTTATCTAAGTATTCTGGTTAATATTTTTACTATTCAGAGCTGTGCCCCTTTAGAATAAGGGTCAAGTCTTGAGATCTCTGAGGACACATCACCATGTCCTAGTTCTCGTAAGATTCGAGGAATCTCGCTGATTTCCCCTCATTTTTGTTTTTGCTGGCCCTTCCCAGAGTGAAGCAGATCATTTTTAGGGTCCCAGACCCGGTTCTTCCATGAAGCCCCAATGCGTCGACTGTAAGTAAACTCTTCGTGTGTTCTACACTATTTCCTTATTTGAGTACCAATTATGCGTTCAATTGTTTTAGGACATGTATTAATTGTTTCTTTATTTTATATCGTGCTGTCGTTTGTCAAGTCAAACTTTGAATAAACGCACATGCTTTTAATCCACTTCTTGTGTTATCTTAATGCATGGGAAATGCTCTTTCATTTCCTAGTAACACTGTACCTATTTTATGTAGTATGAACATATAAAATGTTCCCATTTCAACAAGGATCTATCTCCAAAACCCTTGTATGAGTTCGTGACATATTTCCATTCTATGAACCTCCAGCATGAATGCAGACTCCACGATATTAATCTACCATCTTGGACAGAACAGTTACTACACTTTAAAGGCAAAGACAGTGTATTTTAGTTTGAGTTTCACGTTCGACAATAGCAGCATTAGATGAAAAATTTTTGCATTGCATCTTCAGCGATTAGGTGATCCCATATTCACAAAAAGTTAAGGGTGATAACTTACGTACGAACATGAAATTGTTTTAGCGTATTATTACTATATAGATTGAATAAAATCAGATAATTCTCTAATATTTCGGTGATTAACAAAAACAAAAATGAATACATTGGCTTGTTTACAAAGAAGAGTCTTATTGTGGAGGCCCTCGTGTGTAGATTTGGGAGGAGCCTTTTGGCCAGGAGAAAAGTATCTGTTCTAATGCTGCACTTAGTATTTTCTGTCCTCGGTCAGACTTCTAGACTGAGGCAACTAAAATTTTTATTCAAATCCAGAGTGACACTTTTTAGGGAGCTGGATTTTCTCAACATTAAAAACCGACTTTTTGTCTAACTCTCACTTGCCTGTAAATAGGAAAATCAGCATTGTGTTCGTATATCTAAAATGTTTGTCATTAGTTAAAATAAGCTGCATTGTTATGTGTTGATTATATTAAAGATCTGACTAATGGCTTTATTATACCACTAGCAGAACCCGTGTCCCGGCGTTGTTTTGGGGGAGGGGGGATATGAAATAATAATTAAATTTAAAAAGTACAAGTATTCGAGTATTAATTCTGAAAAAAAAAATCAGAAAATACCCATTTCACTGTAAGTAATTTACTTGATAAAATAGGATTCGTCCCTGTTTTTGGTGAAGGAGAAATCCTTCTAGACTGAGCCAATTGTTATTGTTATTTTTCAAAATTTGCTTTTATTGACATAACATTATTCGCAAACAAATTGATTGATAAAGTTGATGGTTTTCAAAACACGAATATTACCCGTATTACTAAAGGCTAAGATTTACAGTAAACTTAAAAATCATTGATTACAAAAAAAATACTGATTGAACTTACCGATGCACATGCCGTAGACGAAACAGTAGATGGATAAGAGTTCATAACTGTAGCAGTAAGGGACGAGGACCGTG
Organism: Sepiola atlantica; assembly: GCA_963556195.1. Lineage (NCBI taxonomy): Eukaryota > Metazoa > Mollusca > Cephalopoda > Sepiida > Sepiolidae > Sepiola > Sepiola atlantica. Next base: position 163,479,976 of record OY744524.1, on the reverse strand, counting down.
CTGATCCCTGCTAATAGCAGAGAAATGTAGTTGATCATGAGACAGTTGGCCCACTTCTGGTCACTGACCCAGCCAACGGCCACTCGGAAAATAGTGTTCGATATTCCGATGAAGGAGATGAATAATGATGATTGCGGTCCGCTGAATCCTAGGTTATCGCCCAATGAAGGCAGATATGAGAAAGGAACAAAAAAACCTGGAAAAAATACAAGAACAAATAATAACCTGCCGCCGAAATATATATATATATATATATATATATATATATATATATATATATATATATATATATATAGGTGATGAGAATAAAAATTGGATAAAATGCAATATTTATTAAATTATCAATTGTTCAAAACAAGGGATATATAAAAAAACAAACTATTTTTCATTCCTTAATCCGGGGATTTTCAAAGATTTAGTTTTATCGTCAGAGGAAATTCGACAAATAAGTCAGTAAAATTTACAGTAATGCCAACATTTGAAAAAATATATAAAAAATGTAAAAGATACAAAAGCAAAAAACAATTGATGATTTAATAATTATTGCATTTTATCCAATTTTTATTCTCATCACTTATCTACGCATACTATTGCTTTATCTCGTATATCGAGCATTGCCTAGTCAAGATAGGATATAAGTTAAAGATATAATTTTATCTTTATTATTTTCTCACTTCATACATACATATATATATATATATATATATATATATATATATATATATATATATATATGTGAACACAGTGGTTTAAACATTGGTTGTCATCATGAAGAGTGGCAATAAAAGATCTAAGACGATGGAAAGACTGGAAGGGCTCGGAAAGTATTGGACTTCTGGGGAGGTTTGTTGTCACTCGAATTCCAGAGAAAACCATCAATGAGAAATAACTGGTAAACGGCTGTTGCGAGAATACATAATGAGTTGCAGTGGTGATCGAAAGAAGCAGAGTGTACTAGAAATGTGGAGAGACATGTTGTCACTCGGACTCCAGGGAACATCACCTGTTTTGGCAGTGAGCGATCGCTTGTAAGTCATCATCAGAATATCATGTGGATACTACCTGTGTGAGGTGAGAAAAATGTTAATGCTGAACACCGTTTATTTAAATATCTTATGTATAAAGTAAACCAAAATCCATTCAACGTTTCTTTGGCGTTAATAACTTTTTAATACAAGGTGCATACTTCTGTTTTATCAGTCATTTATGGCAAATATCTTAAAAAAATATTTCTAATCGATTTTAATATTTTTATATTTAGTCTTGATCTGGTGTTACTAGATAAGGCTGTCTGAAAATACTGGCTTCCTGACCAAAAATGCACCAAACATTGATGTTATTAAAAAAGGAAATTGACAACATCTTTGAGGCACGCATGAAAATGTATTTAAGTGAAATATTTTGAAAATCAACAATCGTGCGATTTAAATGAAAAATTCATTTTCATGCATGCCTCAAAGATGTTGTCGATTTCCTTTTTCAAATAGCGCCAATCTGCGCATAACATCGACCGAACATACTTATCCTAACGTCTTTTAGAACTTGACGTGCCTTTATGCTTCTATCGTAATTCGACCCCTCGGGGTTAATACCATCAAAATGAGGAAGAAGAAAAAAAACTATAAGACAGTCTCGCCTGACAAAGTTGTTCTACAACGAAAGCTTGCAAAAAAATTAAATAAATGAATTTTTCATTTAAATTGCACGATTGTTGATTTTCAAAATATTTCACTTAAATTGATGTTATTGTTTTCTCATTTAAAAAAAAAAACTCAATCATGTTCTGAACAATCCTAAAACAAAAACAATTTTCTTCTCTTCAAAACATCCAAACCAAACACCATCAATAAGTATTTGAAGGTATAAAGAACTTGAAGCATAAAAACTTTTACTAAAATGATCGGATTTGACATTAAATAACTCGAAAAGGGTTGATATACCGTAAAAGAAAACAACCAAACAATTTAGTCCTGATCGATATTCTATTTTTGATTAGTAATAAATAAATGAAAAAACTAAAATGAAGGAGCTAAGCCTCCCACAAACTAAGTCCGCTTCCCATCATTCATGAAAACCGGGAACAAATTTAATAAGAGAAAGTTCTTGAGATTCACTGTTTACTCTGCAATAAAATATCAAAATACATTTTGCTTACGTAACGATTGACGTCATACACATCCCAACCTTCCACCCCAATTCTTCATTATTTTCCCAAAGATATTTATAGCCGTAATTCGGATAATTTGCACCAATACACTTTGGAATGTATTTTATTTTAAAAATCTAATAAACTGTTCTGTCCGCTGTTCGTTAACTGATGTCATCGAAATTCCTAATGCAGTTGCGTTTTAATATATTTTTTAACAAAAGGATTGACTTTGACATTTTTTTAATTGTTTCCAGTATTTTCTTACCTCATTAGTAACTTTACTATTTAAACGCCTGTTAAATAGTAAACTTATTTAATGATTTAAATTTTCAAGTGTCTACTGTGAGAACACCAACTAGAGGAAATGACGTCACACGAGATAGTGTAGGGGCGAAGAGTGGATCGACATTGTAATTTTTTCTGATATTGTCTTTCCCTTCAAGGACAATTTTGCATAACAATAAAAATGTGAGAAATAAAAGAAATATAAAAGGACTTACCAAGCATGTGCAGTACACACGACAAACAGTAGAGCACAAATGTTGGTCGTAAAAATAAAGAAAAATCGACGTATTTTTTGGCCGCGAGGCACGTTTTCCCCCATAACGATCTATTCGCTCCGTCACCGTCAAATGAATCTACGGGGACATCGACCATACTAGAGATGAATTCGTTCATACTAGGAGACCTCATCTTTTGTGCTAAATGTAGGACGCTTCCGGTGTAAAGCACGTCCTTCCGGTAGAATGGCGTAATTGGTTTTGGAGTCCATCGCATGAGCACATCTGTTGGAATAACATCTTGACTTTTTGCCAGTCGTGCGATCTTTGACTGTTTATCGTTGTACGCGTTAATACGAGCAATAGGCAAGAAGCCACCCCCGGTTCCGGTAATATCAAGCGAACGATGTCGCCTGGAAGGATTTTGCATTGCATTGTCGTCAGCTTTCAAGCGATTTATCGATTTATTATTGATTTCTGGTGGACGCAATTCGGTGATTGTATCTACTATCAGCGTCTCTGGCGGCACAATGTTTTTTGCGGGTCGAAGTGGACGATAGAAAGCGCCAAATATAACACCGTGCAGCACAAGGGATGATGTGATCCACATCGCACCACGCCAGCCGAAGAACTGAAGAAAATAATTAGAAACTGGAGCGAAGACAAAAGTCCCGATTCCAGATCCACAAACTGCGATTCCAGTTGCAAGGGCGCGCTTTTTATCGAAATAGTATCCAACCATGACGATGGCCGGCAA
>OY744524.1:163461570-163471570 GCA_963556195.1 Sepiola atlantica | reverse complement strand
TATATATCACTAGTTAAGTACCCGTCCCAGGACACGTATAAGCAATAAATATAGAAGTTTTAAATTTTAACGTTTTTTCTTTCTTTGAGTGTATGGTACGGTTTGGATGGTACTCTCCCCCTAAATGGTAAAGTTTACAAAGAAAAAAAAATGTGCCCATGTTACTCACTCTGTTGCGTATTCCATAATTTATAATGATAAGTTCAATAGTTTAGGATTTTACCAAGCACATACATATTATTGACGCTCACTCGCGCGCACTGATTCTTTAGAAAATATATTATAACGCAAAATTTGATGTAAAAAATTCTTTTCTCTATTTATTTTTTTGTATCTAACTCATTTTAAACGCTTTTATGTGAGACTTTTGGTAAGAGCATCTCTTAAATAGTAACGTTTACAAAAGAAATAACGTGTCTATGTTACTCACCGTGTTGCCGAGAATATATATTAAAAAATTCATAATGATCGATTCATTAAAAAAATTATTATATATGCACCTCTTAAATGTTAACATTTATTAAAAAAAATATGTCCATGTTACTTGTTACTTACCGTGTTGTCTAAAGTATATATTCTAAAATTCATAATGATCGGTTCATTAGTTTAGGAGATCAGCATATATATATATATATATATATATATATATATATATATATACTAGCTGGATTACTAGACGCTGACTGAATGTCAAATATATTTAGCATGAATTTATTTATATATAGCATTCCAAACAAATTAAATCAAGTTACATTTTTAGCTCAACCAAATTAAGATTAATTTCTAAAATATTAATGTTTATTTCAAAATACAATAATGCAGATCTCATATTCACTATTATTATACATTAATTGTTATTCATAACTAGCTGTCCCGGCCCGGCTTTGCCCGGGAGTATTTCTTTTTAACGAGTGTTTTTTAAAAATATTTTTTATTCTTTTAGAAAATATTAAGTAACGATAGAAATTGCTCTACTGATATGATGATGATGATGATGATGATAATAACAACAATTGAATTTCGAATACGCAGACAAATGGTACAAACATAAACCAGAAACAATACTGGAAAACGAAAAACACAAAATCATCTGGGATATGGATATACAAACAGACAAAATCATACAAGCAAGGAGACCGGATGTTATAATAATCAACAAGGAAATATCTTGCAAAATCGTAGACTTCGCCGTTCCAGCAAACTACAGAGTGAAGATCAAAGAAACGGAAAAACGAAGCAAATACACGGAACTAGCCAGAGAACTGAAAGGAATATGGATCATGAAGAAAGTCAGTATAATACCAATAATCGTAGGAGCACTAAAAACAACCCCCCCCCCCAAAACTGGGAGAAATTGGAATAAAAGGGATCATTGAAACTATACAAAGGGGCGGCAATTATCAAAACAGCTGAAATCTTAAGAAAAATCCTCGAATGCGGAAACCAACTCGCATAAGATACGAAGGGTCACATGGAATCTACAACAGGAAGAAAACTAAACCACAAAGAACACCACACCACAAAGGAACAGAGAAATCACTTTATGAGCTCCCACCCCAATAAATTACATCGGCCTCAGCTGACACGACACAAAAATGAACCAATGAACAGACATAGCAAGAAACACTATAAACTATATTATATGGTACCAGCCTAGGCTGACATCACACAAAATATTTGCATAGGGTCAAGGAGGATGAGAATACCGAAGAGGGACAGCATAAACCAGACCTCCACTGGAAGTGCAGAGAGTGCTGGGACCTTGGGGTGGCTTATTGCCACCCAAATCACAGAGAAGACCAATGGTCCTTACCAGCGAGAAATCAATGGTAAACGGCTGTTGCGATACTGCAATGTTGTTTGCGGTGGCTATCGAAAAGAGGTGGAGAATACTGGAAATCTGGGGAGACTTGTTGTCACTCAGACTCCAGGGAATACCACCGGTTGTCGGTGAGCAATCACTGATGACCTGTGTGAGAACTCCTAGTGAGTAATAATAATAATAATAATAATAATAATAATAATAATAATAATAGTGCATTTAAAAAGTAAACGAAAACCTGAAGTATAAGGCGATACTTCGGTTTGTAATAAGAATATTAAAAAAACATAAATAATTAGGTTTCTATCAAATGTTTTAGAAAGGAAATGAAGCTTACTGTACAAGACAAATAATTTTTAAAAAGACGAAAGATAAAGATGTCTGAATGTCTACGAAACCGTAAAAAACGTAAACTTGCAATTAGTCATAAACTTAGTAGACAGAAAATGCTTTCCAATCTGCATTTAAAAGTCCAGAAAAAGTAACTTAGAGTATCGATCGTTAACAAAGTTCCCCCTATAAGTAGTTATTTGATTATTCAGAATCTCGAAGTTGTTGCCAAAAGCATAAATTTAATGATTTGAAATTGAAGTAAGGCTTGAAATAAAGGCTAAAAAGTAAAGTGGAAAGGCGTAAACTGACTTGTGAATTTCTAACGTTCAAAAAATTAAACGAAAAATGTTAATCTTAAGAATGTGTAATAGGAATCAAAACAAAAAAAGTCAGTTTGTAATAGTGTTGGGACGATTAATCGCGAATCGGAAAAATCGGAACATTTTGGGGTATCAAAATTGGTATCAGGATCGGAAAAATTGCAGCCTAATTTCAGATTCTCAGAAACGATTCTTATTATTTTATTTTTTTGTTAAAAAACTTCATTTTCTATTAATAAAATAATAAATATTTATTGATTTAAAAACTACTAGTAAAACTATAATTTATAGACCATAGTAACGAATTAAGAGAAAAATGGCACGAATGGATAAATAGGACAAAATGGGACAAGTGAAAAATATAGACTAAAATCTCAGAAAGAGTTCATCAAAATCCTGATAAAAGGAAAACATTACGAAGTTTTTCAAAGTAAAAGAAATGTCAACTTCAAAAGAAAATTATATCTACATGTAAAAGTAGATGAACACTTTCCGTTTAATCACTCCCCTTTTAACAAATGAAATTCTACTTTTGGGGGGCGATTAGGCGATTTTAGAATCGGAATCGGTAATTGTATCGGAATCGGGAAAAATATTGGGATCGTCTCATCACTAGTTTGTAATAAGAATAATAATAAAAAAATAATAATAATTAGAAAGTTTCTATTAAGTCTGTTTTCAAAGAAGCTTACAGTCTAATAAAAATAAGAAAATGAACCCAAGATAAGAATAGCTGAATGTATACGAAGAAAACTGAATAGACAAAATAAACGAAAAATCAATCTTTGAAGGTTTGTTAATAATAATTAAACGACAGTTTGAAGCCCTAAAAAAACACCGTAGACCTACGATTGGTCAAAAACCAAGTAAAGATCGAAAAAGCGTTCCAATTTGTCCTAAAACCAACGTAGATTGTCGATCCTTAACGAAGCAAAAGAAAAGTCAGACTTTTAGTATTCAAACTTAGAAAAAAAACAAAAACAGAGTGTTTATTTTAAATTGAAGTAGACGAAAACCAGAAGCATCGCGTTCTGTCCACTTGTAATAAGAATAAAAATAACTATAATCTCAAAACATAAGTCCCCCGATTTATAAAAACGGGGGACTTATGTTTTGAGGCATGTCCGTCCGTCCGTCCGGATTTTCCTCCGCAACCATCCATTGAATTTCTCTGTAATTTTGCATGAAGTTGTAACTTCGGTCAGGTTAGAAAGTGACATTCTACGATTTTTGCAAAAAAAATCTGGTTAGCCCCCCAGTGGGTCAAAAGCCCCCAAAATGGCAAATATGACCCTTTTCTCCCATAACGTTTGATCCATCCATTCAATTTTTCTGAAACTTAGCCAAAATGTAGAGGCAATTGTTTTGGATATAAAATGAGCATCCTTGACCTCAGAAAAATTCTGGTTCGCCCCTTTGACCCAGGGGGTCAAAGGGGGGTAAAAAAATGCCCCAAATTACCCAAATTTATTGCATTTTACACTCGCCACATCGAGTCACATATAAAGGGGGGTCACGCACGTGCGGCATGTTATGTTTGTTACGATAGCAAATGATGTTTACTGAATAATGGCTGAATCTATACGAAGCAGGATTCACCTGACGTTGCCCGGATGAAGATAAAATCAATTGTATATTTTTTTTATTTACTTTAACCTACTATTTTTTTTTCATCTCTATAATATTTTATTTGATATATACCCTGTCAACGTCGGGTAAATAGCGCTAGTAAGTTTAAAACTGAATTCTTGGAGAACTGAAAAATGTACATTCTCAGAGCTCAGCTATTGGCAATTACTACCGCTTGCATCATTACAGCATTGGAGATAACTGTCACTTGCACCTTTACAGAAAAGCAACAGTTTAAATAGTAGTTATAAAGGGAATGTTTATGGAAAACAAATAATTGTTTTTGTAATACATGAAATAGATAGAGCAATGATTATTTTTTTATGCCGTAAGCTGATTCTTGTTTTACTAAGGAGTCAGCACTTATCAAGACCCAGAGACCACTCGAGGATAAAGGGTGAATGAGTTTGTCAGGTGGGCGGCGAGACAACACCGTGATGATTGATAACGATGGTTGAAATTGGGCAGAATTTTATTATTTAAGAGGACGGATCAACAAGATTATTTTTACATTGGACTTGAAAACAACTATGTCATATTCAGCTGGGAAACAGCCCTGCGGTATTGTGTTCCACAGACGGTTAGTTCTAGGAAAGAAACTCTGTTCATGGAAGCTCCGCCTAGTTTTAGATACACATAGGAAGAAAGAAAAATCATTGACAGTGGTTGCAGCTAGACATGTTTTAGTTGTGACTTTTTTTACACGGGGGAACCATAGATTGGAACTCAGTCGAGCACCGACCATGAAAATAACGATAGAGCAGAGAAAGACTACCAACATTTATTCTGGGAGGAAGTGGCTGTAGAGAAGAGAAGAGAACATCCTCCACTAGATTTCGAAGTATGTTTTGTACTCTGTCAAGGTAGGAAAAGGTGCTTCCACATGTGGCAGCAGTACTCGATTTTGCGACGTATTTGACTCTAATACAGATAAAGGATTGCGTCAGACGTGAGATACCTTCTGGCGCAGTAGAATAATCCAACCATTTTTCCAGCGACCTTAGCAACGGATTTGATGTAAGTTTTCCATTTCAAATGTGAAGTGAATGTCAGTCCCAGGAGCTTATCAAAACAGGGGCTTCATCGAGAGAAGAGCCATTCATTTCAATTGAGGCAAAGTGTGGATCTGAGCGTTAGTGGTGAAAGGAGAGAAGCTTGATTTTTAGACGCATTAAAAGTAACAAACCACTCTTTTCTCCCATTGCACCACGTGCTCCAGGTCGGAAGATAGAGAATCATTAGTGCTCTTAGAAGTGTTGCTATAGACGAGTGTCATCTACATAAATGTTGACGAATGATCTTAGAATATGTTTAGGAGAATCATTGATGAATATCAGGAAGAGGGTTGAGCCTAGAATGGATTCCTGAAGCACGCCGGCATTGATACTTCTGCCTGTCAACGACTATTTTTTTTATAAACCTATAAGAGAGAAAGGATTTAGTAGTTGAGAGGAAATTTCTATATATTCCATAGCTAGCAAGCTTGTAGACCTTTGTGCCAACCCCTATCAAAGGCCTTTGATATGGCAAGTGCTATTGCTCTAGAGGCGAAAACACAGTCTATAGATTCACTGATCCTGTGTGATATTATAGTCAGCACATCACTTGTTTAACTTGCAGGACGAAATCCGTATTGCTTGTCATTGAGTAGGCTGTTTCTGCTGAGGTGATTTACAACAATAATAAAATAGAAGTGGCTAAGCAGAATGAACGATTTGTTAGATTCCAACTTAACTTTAGCCCAGAACCTGAGCATACAAACCCAAACTACTCCAGATACTATAAATAACACAAATACTATAATAACAACACTATACAAAATACACACTTACATTGGGGCTAGTGCCTTCCCTATCAAAACCCGAATCTCAAACCATATCTACTCCTTCAAACACAATAATAACAATGCTATTGGCACTTCTCTATCCAATTTAATAAAAACTTTAACAGTAAAAACACTCCCTACTCCCTACATTGGTCAATATTAAAAAGGTCTAAATCCTACACTTCAGGATCCGCTTTCTGTCAACTGTGTAAATTAGAAACCTTTATGATAACTACTGCAACTAAAAGCAAAAATATTATTAACTCTAAAAACGAACTTATCTCAAATTGCAGGCACAAGCGAAAATTTAAATACATAAACTTCATCACTCCCTCTGACGCCCCTTCCAAGCCAATAACCCCCTCTCTAACATTAGACTAATTCTTAAACTCTATAATGTGTTAATTTTGTAAACTCTGAACTTTTCCAACCTTACAAATAATCATCCCAATAACATAGTGTATCCTCCCCTGTACACCTAATAACCCTATTAACCTATAGCACTAAATGTAAATTGAGAACTAACATTCTTCTTCTCCACTCCACTAATCCTTAATCGCCTCTACTCAACACTAATTCCTATTCCTTTTTCAGTTACTAGCCAACTCCCTTACATACCTATCCATTGTCTCTATTTTCCCCCTTTTGCATACAATCCATCGACCCAGTGGACGCTTCGCTCTATCGATTATCCTTTTCTCATAGATTCCATTACTCTCACCTTTAAACTACGCTCCTTGGTTAATCCTATAATGGCCTATTTGCCCCCTAAACATCTATCTGTAATTTCAATAATCCATGTCATCACTTCGGTCACATAATTCAACCCAATCCCACCCCATAATCCTTATGCTTAAACTCAATTGTTGTAAACATATTAACGCTATTCCCAATCCTAACTTCAATTATATATTAAAGTCTCTTTAGTCATGCATCTAATATTTAACTAACTGGAAAATCTATAAAGTATTTAAACATTAAACTCTAACTATAACTATAATTGTCCGGATTATTACATCTTAAACACGTATATTCCAGATTTCCAATCATCTGAGCCCTAATTTCCCAATTTGAACCCTTTTAAACTGTCTGAATTATATATACTTTTGTATAAAAATCCCTTTAAATACGGGGACACCCCCCCTGCCGAATTGTTTACTTACTGACCTGAAACGCTACTGTTTTTAGCTTATTGAAACCCCACCCAACTCCTATCTAAAGCTATCCTAGGCCTGGCATTTTATTGTTGCTGACTACCGATGAGCTGTAACTAAACAAACCCTTCCCCTACCCTACTCCCAGCATCAACCACAGTTCCATCCACTAAACTAAACCCCATCACCCACTCCCCTTATCTATCATCCATTCTCCACTTTTTATTGGCTTCGTCTCCGACCAGAAATATCACTCTCATTTCTTAGATTCGATCAAAGTTACTACTGATATTCACTGCGTAATATATATACATTTTAAACTCAACTCTTAAAAAACTATTTTCATTCTCGGTCGACGAAAGTATTTTAAAATGGCCCTAATTCTCAAAATTACATCCGAATAAGTGCTTCCCATCTACGGTTGAACTAAACATCTTTCTATTGGATTTACTTCCTTTTGAACATTTTTAACGCTGTCTCCACGAAATCCCCTTTTCCATCTTTAAATCTTTCGTCACCGAACATTTTATCAACGGACATTCACCAACTTTTTTACACGCACACTCTTTACTTTCCATTACTTTATATTGTTTCTTAAATTTTTCAAATTTTGGCTTTTCCACTGCCAACTTATCAATCTATGTAATTCCTCTGATGATAAGATTTTAATCTTTGAAAAGCCTGGCTTAAGGAAAGAAAAATAAACATGTTTTTATCGAGTACACCTTGCATTGAGCAATCGAAGATGAAATAGATTTGTCATCCGTACATCTTTATCTCTCTTCCTTCATATATATATATATATATATATATATATATATATATATATATATATATATATATATATATATATATATAAAATTCAATGTCCGTATGTATGTGTGTGTGCCCTATAAAAAAAGTTAACGAATCTAGATAAAATGTAAAAGTGTATTCTAATGTAAAATTCACCGAGAAAGTTAATGGGCGTATTCCCGAATCTCTAAATTCACTCATAAGAGGCTATGGGGCAGATTTCGTCTGGAGTGGTCGATTATTTCAGCTATTTTCAGCTTAATTTCAATTTAATTATGTATTAATGTAAATAGAAAGCAATTATATCATGTAGTCTTTTTAAAAAACAAATTGCAAGTCATTCCCGAAAGAAAACTACAAGTCATTTCCTTAAATTAAACCGGAAATTAAATCATAGTGAAAATGCGGTGTGGAGGGGGGAATTCAAAATTCTAATACGATAATTCTAGGAAAAAGGAGAAGGGCGATTTACCCAGGCTTTACTTAGCCAACTCCTGATTCAAAACAGGAAATGAGTCAGCATTTTTTAGATTTTACATTTAAGTGGACACTGCCCGCCACTGTCCGTCAATGTCCACCAGCGCCCGCTCGCCAATGCCCGCCACTGTCAGCCCTATAAAGAAATCGCCAACTCATATTTCAAAACAGGAAATAAGTCAGCAATTTTTAGATCTTACATTTTAGTGGGCACGCCCCACCAGTGCATGCCAGTATCTGCCATTGTCCGGCACTGTCCGCCATTGTCAGCCTTATAAAGAAATAGCCAACTCATACATCAAAACACGAAATGAGTCAGCATTTTTTAGATTTTACATTTTAGTGGCCACTGCCCGCCATCGTCATGTAAATATATATATATATATATATATATATATATATATATATTGTCATGTTTAAAAAAAATCCCCCACCTGTACATAAAACAAGCTATACTAATCTTACTATTGAGCTATGAGATTGTAATCTACTTTTTCATGTGTGCACTACCTCCACTATTGCAAATATTAGGTGATAAGAGTTTTTAAGAGTATAAAAGCAAGTGATGTGAGAACAGTGATCAAAGTGATAACTTAATCTGCCAACCAATTGAGTATACAAACATTGCTTTTTGATTCTGCACTCGGGCATCGCCGGGTAGCCCTGCTAGTATATATATATATATATATATATATATATATATATATATATATATATATATATATATAATGAGAGAGAGTATAAAATACACGATATACTATAAAAATAATAAATTGGATTTTTTTCATTCATTTAAAATAAAAACATTATTTCTTATAGATCCTTGCCCTTTTGGCTAAGATTAAAGTGTAGTATCTGTTCTCGGCATCACAGCGACAGCAGACGTCTTACTATCGAAAAAAGTATTGCGTATAAGAAAATATGATAATGCAAATTCGAACTGTATATTACAAGATATAAATCTATTTGAACGTGTTTAAAATAAATATGCAAATTACTGATGCCTAATGTTTATGGGTGGTTGCTGATTACTATTTCTCCTATATAAAACTCAATGTCATTGTGTGTGCCCTATAGAAAGACAGGTTAGAGAATCTACATAAAATTTAAAAGTTTATTCTCATGTAAAATTCACCGGGGGAGATAATGGAAGTGTTCCCAAATCTCTAAATGCACCCCTAAGGGGGCTATGAAGCAGATTTCGTCGGAGGGGGGTGGGTCGAGTTTGGAAAGAAAACACTGAAATCTCGATGTATTTCTTCCGGAAATGACTCAGCATTGATTTACCGTTTTTTAAGCCGCTCTTCGGACTAGGGATGGAGGGAGCAATAATTCGGAAAGGGTGGTTTTAGTAGTGCTCTGGAGGCATCCTTAATTTTATTTCGGTTGTTTCAGTAGCGCTCTAAATGGGAGCAATTGTAATCCAAAAGTACTCAACATATATCATGTTTGTTTAAATGCAGCGTTGCCGGGGAGAAAACACTGCTGTTTTTGTTTACTCGGGTTCGCCAACAGCCACAATAGTAATAATACAGTGGTATAAGTTAGTCCAAAGTGCTCAATATCCTAGATAGAGCAGGTGTGTTTACCTAGTGTTGCACAGGAACCATCAATATCTTGGATAGAGAAATCCTACATAGATTAG
>OY744524.1:163436570-163456570 GCA_963556195.1 Sepiola atlantica | reverse complement strand
CAGAGTGGGTGATTTCGGTAGGAATTTGCTTGAGTCCAGTGGCAACAAGAAGTTCAGGACAACTAGAAACAATACCTGTATAAGCAGAGAGCCCTCCCACATACAGCACCTGGTATTGCCAAATGGTCACCCATTTAGTACTCATCGGGCTCAACGTCGCTTAACTTCGGTGATCTAACGGGAACTGGTGTGTTAACATTATTATACCGTACATGCTGCTGCTGCTGCTACTACTACTACTAATAATAATAATAATTATGATAATTCTACTCCCTATCAAAATCACAATTGGCAATAATGCTTTCAGAAGATAGGGGACAAATTCATGTTATTGAAAACCTTACATGCCGTCTAGCGTAACTAAAACCCTGACAGCAACTGAATTTAATTTCAGATATTTACTACGTCACGTGGTTAAGCTAACCAATCAACTATTTTCATATGAGGTTCTAACTGACGCGAAGGTAATCCTCGTCAATCATTCCGAATAAACATCTGCACTTAATTCTCGATCTCTATACTTCACTCTAAAAGTATATCATGGCCAAGTAATATTAATCATTTTTTTTTATAGAAGTCGATTTAGACAAGGCATGAAGCCACTTGACGTAAGGAACTAATCATAATAATAAAAAGGGGAGAAAAAGATAGAATCATTTCAAGACAAACGAAGCCTGAAAGAACCCTCATCACCAATGTCCAATCCCATGGACTCCAAACTATAAGCCCTATAGGGAAGGAAGGGGTTACAAAAAACTACCGATAAAAAACTCTACCCCAAAACTGCTCAAGTGGCTAACCAGAAACCGGTGGTTTTATTGTGATTTTTTTTTAATCCTTGAAAAGCAGCAGGAGCAACATACCGTTTTCTGAATGGTTGATCCAATGTTAGTCTCAGCTCGTCAATCCCGTGTCGGGAGATTATGGATCTCTTTAAACAAAAGTATTCTATGCAAATACTCAATAACCAGAATGGATACCATTCTCTTAAGTGCTTTTCTTTTACTACAACCCGCATGTTTTTTTTTTTTGGGGGGGGGGGGGACTGGCGAGAGTATATTTTAGAACGGGCCTCTTCTACAAAATATCCAAGGGATGAAAGCCACAAAACACGCGTATGTATACGACGCTTAAGTGAAAAAAAATGTTTTTTTGATACTCACCCACAAAAAGATAACTGCCATTTAGAACGGACATCACCCATGCCGTCTGCGATGTAGTCGAACCAAATTCATATTTGAAAGCATTCAGGAAAACACCGACACTCAGACAGATACCGTCGACCAGAACGCTGATCATAAAAGAGGAGGCCGTTACTACCCATCCCCAGCCGCCATCGGGGGCGACGGACATGGCCGGTAAGTCATGGCTTGGCATACTCACAAACTGTACCAATTACAACAATACCTGAAACAGAAAATAACGGACATATGTATATTATAGAACAAAAACATAAAATAACATGCATGTATATTATGGGACAAAATATAAGTACACATGGAACAGTACACACTTTATTCGAATAGTTTACTGAGATATTAGCAATATTGATCCAGGTTTATGGAATTTATAACCATTGTACATCGTTTTTTATCTACTTGACTTTATACAGTATGACTTTATACATTAAGCTGTTTATTGTTGATGCTATTGTTTGTGCGGATGATTTTACTAAACAACAAGTTTAGATCTCATGGCACCAACGGTTTCGCGACTAGAACGGATCCTGGCAAAAATTTGCTAGGTGTAATCTATTCTATCGCTCGTCAGCTATTTCTGATCGGTAAATGGAAGAAAACACCTGAAGTCGGGAAGTTGCTGTCCGTTGCAAGCCGAATCTTAGATTTTCATTTTTATTATTTTTTTTTGTAGACAGAGGACAAAGAAGCGGTTTAATTTTGTTTTCTATAGGAAATTTACCTTTCTCTTTGTATATTTTCACCTGACACCTCTATCCTTAAATTTTATTATTTTCTTTACATTATATTTTATATATAATGTTTATTTTTAATATCCTTGTCCTGCGTTTGCATTTTTGTTTACCAAGAAATGATAAAAATGAAAATCATAAAATCCGGCATGTAACCGACAGGAAATTAACGGTGTAATCAACCTGCCCACTTCCGGTGTTTTCTTACATTTACAGATAAGAAATGATTGATAATTACACCCAGCAATCTAGTTGCAAAACCTTCAGTACTCCTGAAATTCTGTAAAATCATAGATAACTGCCACTAGCTTTTAAGGCATTGCTTATTGGGTAAAAACAATTCGAGCTCTCCGGTACTTGACAACGTTTACATTGAGATTTCGCTTACATTCAGCAGGTGTCAGATGGTATCGCAGGGCTCAGAAGCACCGACTGTCAGCTTAACAGTCGAGTTTCGACCCCGGCTTTAACTGGTCATTAAAATGTTTTCTTCGTAATTGTATTTACAAAAATAATACAGACAGTTAACTATCAACTAAACACATTCGTTTCATGTCTTTCGTTAAATAAAACGGTGCTCTTAAAATAAAACTTTCTTTCTTTTTTATTTATTCGGCTATTTGAAAAGTGGTAGTAATTTAACCGGTGTCACAGTAAGAGCGATCAAAAGTTGCTATGAGTATATGGAGGCTACAACCGTCTGTGAATGTGGAGAGGAGGACATACGATGCAACATTGCCTTGTCTGCCCTCCACTGTCCAGTCGGCGCAGCTTGAAAGGTCTTGCAGAGTACAACAATAATGCAAAGGGCTGCGTGGAAAAGTGGGAGACTGTTGTGTGGCCGCATGCTTCAGGGACACTGTTATATGACCACATGCTTCAAAGACACGCAAAAAAGTAATAAATGTGCACTATGAATTTCTACCCAGTATTTAAAACCTGTTTTTCCTATTCACACACACACACACACACACACACACACACACACACACACACACACACACACCCACCCACCCACCCACCCACCCACTGTAAATATTTTTAAATATTAAAGTGTTTTTGTACCTACAGACGATATCGTTTCGGGTTTTCTACGCTCATCAGTGCAGAAGGGGCGGATGCAGGCGGTCTCATGGATCGAACGCAGTTCGTAGATTCAGTCTAGAATCACGAGCATATATATATATATATATATATATATATATATATATATATATATATACTGTGTTGTTCCATAAAACACGCAAAACAAAATAGGAAATTTTCACCAATAATGTTTGCGTTCAGTCTTCAAGAAACCCAGACACAGAGCATTGAGGCCATGGTTATGAAACAGTGGTCAGGCCAAATAATAATGCGCATAAAGCACAATCGACTCCCTCAACATGCACTATATGATGAAATTGTACCAGGCAAGCTTCAAACGCGCTTTAAAGACTGTTTCAATGATACACTGAAGATGGGGAACATCAGCATGGATAGATGAGGACATCTTGCCACGGAAACGAATCATTGATAGCTACCTATATTAACATTCTCGAAAACAGCCGAATATCTTAAGAAGGACAGAAACGTTCGACCAAATATTTGCATAACATTAATCCTCTCCTACAGGAGAGGATTAATGTTATGTAAAAAGGATCAAAGGACAAGTTGTAAACTATTTGGCCGTATATGCTTACTAAGCCATAGACGGCGATATACCAATTATAATAACACCCTAGAGTATCCTATTTAGTTGAGACTTTGCAAGTACATTATGTGATAAAGTGTGCAACTCAGCAAACCACATCAAGCCAGACTTATCTGCACATGGCGTGGCTTAGTTTGCAGGTCACTTCCCGATCTATTGAGTCATTTGATAAGATATTGGCGACAACGTATCTGGGTTTTCTAAGAAATGGTTATACTCGGATATGAGCCGACTTTTATTATAACTTCATGTGTGTGCATATATATATATATATCTTACAACACTCTCGCCCTTGAACACCTCAACAATATCACCCGCCAATAACATATCAGCTACCCAAATACAGACCACTATAAATAATGCTTGGTCCCAAATTTGTATTAAACGGAATCTCCCCCCCCCCCAAATACAGGCTCAACTTCACCACTAAGAACAGCAGACTCTCCACCTTTTATCCCCTCATCAAAACACGCAAAACTAGCAACTACACACAGATCAGACGCATAGTCTCCAGTACCGAGGGACCCCTTTATAAGATCTCCTGGCCCCTCTCACAATTACTTAAACCGCTACTCCCTACTTTTCCTGCACAGGTCAGCAGCTCTGACCAAGTGTTAAACAGATTGAACTTACTTCAACCCTAACAGCTACGCCTCAACAATTACATTTTTTTGTCTTGACGTTGTCTCTCTTTACACTTCCATACCAGGACACCCTGATATCAACCTCATAACCGACCACATCTCCTCTAATAACCTCGACTGTTTCGGGATTACCCCGACAGATATACACCAACTCCTACATATCATCTTCAACAATACCTATTTCACATTCCAGCAAAACACACACAAACAAGTCTCTGGCTCACCCATGGGCTCCAGTGTTTCTGGCCTCCTAGCCATTTCTTACATGGACCAACTTGAGAAACAAGCTCTAAGCACTTGCCACTCCTACATATTTTTCACGAGATACATTGACGATATTCTTATTCTCACATCATCTCGTCATGAAGCCACCACTATTTTAACACATTCAATAATACTGATCATCACATACAGTTCACTATCGAACACCCCAACACCTCAGGCTCACTCTCACTCTTAGACTTCAATCTTAGTATCTCTGAGAATGGATCAATACACACTACCTTTTACAGAAAACCCGCCTGCAGAAAACTCTTCATCCACTTTAAATCCGCCTTACCCCTTAAAGCAAAATTAAGTTATGCACACATAGAGATTACTCGTATACAAAGTAAATGTTTCTCTACTACTGATAAACTACACACACTAGGCCTTCCATCAGACACTCTTAAGCAACGGATTCCCCCTTCTACCATAGCCAGCCTATGTAACACCATAAAATGCAGACACAACCGCCTTACCAACACCTACTTCCTCAAACTCCCTTTCTTTAGCGATATCATTACATCCGCGATCCGCAAGGCAATACGTAGCGAGAACCTTGATATTCAACTCACCCACACAGCACTACCCTTCGACAACACTTAACTAAAAAACACAGTAACCACACCTCTGTACTCCCTAGCCAATTGGCCATCCCCAACTCTGGGCTCTGCCTTCGCACTCATACAGTTTACAGACTACAATATGTTAAGTGCCAGAATTTCTACATCGGTAGCACTGTTAGGCCTCTGCATCAACGCGTCAAGGAACACTTATACACCTGCATTTCTTCTTTCTATAGACACATCTTACCCTGTGACAACACACAACGCGTTATCGATGTCCATATCCTTGCCTCAGTTAAAAACATCGGTAATCTAAGGATATCGGAGGCCATTATTATCTCTAAACATCGACCCTCTTTAAATAGCAGATCCGAGATCTGTTCCCACTTAATTCGTTAACTGCACTCCTTTTCCTAGATCATTCCAACTCTACTCACTTGCTCCTTTGTCTCTATCCGATCCCAATGATCTCAACCATTTATCCACCAACCCCATCTAGATCTCGCCTATCAACACTCTCACTTTCCTTGTTCTTCTTATACCCTTTCTATTCAAGCGCACTTTCCTATATCCCTCCTCTTAACCGACACCCATCTTCCCCTACGTTTATTTCTTTATATACCTTTCTTGTCGATACTCTTCCCCACAACTCCTACAACTCCTACAACTTCCTATTCACAGAATAAGCCATTTAATCCCCATATATTGTACTTACACTTAACCAGTTTCGTTCACTATTCAATAATTCGTTCACTATGCAATAATACAATGTTGTTTTTAATCTTTAATAATATATAAACCCTTTTCCCTTCTTTTCTCTTCTAACAACTTCCTATTCCCACACTCCTGGTTGAGTATAATGGAATAGATGAAGGCTTAAGATAGAATAATTCTATCTGACCATGCATTATTTTATTTTACTTTACGTAATTATTCTCCTTTAACCATCTTAATGCTGATCCCTAATTATCCCCCTTAATATTCACCTGACTATTCGAACCTATATTTGCAATTGCAACACTTAACATAAATATTAAATATTTAATATAAAAAATAAAGAAAAAGTAAATAATAAATTAAAAAACAAATAATAATAAAATAAGAATAAAAAACAACAACAAAATAAATTAAATTAATCTAAATATTATTAAGATTAACTAAATTAATCTTAGTAATCTATTACATATCTTAAGAATTGCATTTTCTGCAGGACTTGTCTTTCTTTCTGCGAATCTCATGTTTTTATCTTTTGAATAGCAGCGTCCACTTGGCTTTCCTCAACTGACATAGCAAGTTCAACTTCTGTTTTCTTTTTGAAAAAGAGAGGTTGTTACTCTTGAAATGATTAAAGTCTCTACCATTCTGGACCGTTAAATATTTAACAGTAAGCCCACCAATTTTACAAGTAGGAGCAAATATAATAGTGGAACAAATTAAATAGTTTCACCCTTAATACAATGTATACCTACACACATACATATATATTTTTTTCACAAGCACACATATATCTGTTTATCTACACAATGTTACAATGTTATGTAATATCTGTATCAAAATGGTCTGGTGGAAACTCCGTATTATATAATATTTCGGGAACTCTTCGCTGCTTCAGAACCGTGCTCAACTCAAGTTCAAGCGTGCATATGAAGAGGCCGTGGGATGCAGTATCGCAGAAAATACCGGTTAAATTTGCATTCTAACCAGATTTTTAAAAATAAATAAATAAACTTTATTTTTAAAAAATATTTTATTTATCTATTTTTATCTAATTTATTTATTCATCCATTTACCTTTATTACATTAAAAATATTTTTGTTTTTGTTTTTTAGAATCTTTTCTTTTTTTCCATTAAATTTTAAATCTAATCTAAATTCTATTCGTTTAATCTAAAGTCTATTCGTTTAAATTAATATGTCGGTTAATACTGACATTAAACATTGCATTGTCTGTTCGTTTCAAATTATTGTGTATAATGATATTTAGTTTATTTATTTATATATATATATTTATATATATATATATATATATATATATATATATATATATATATATATAATGCGTGAGTGCATGTATATATTTGCCTCTGTGTATACATATGTCTATTTGTACATCTTTGTAGGTGTATGTATCGATGTATGCATGTGTGTATGTATCGATGTATAAGTGATAAGTAAAACAATCTTTCTAAATGTTTATATTTTTATTAATATTATATTCTCTTCATTTACGGCACAGTAGTTTATGAGGTCAGAGTGATATGTGACAAGCGTGTCTGGTAACTTCTTTACGGCATATGTAGTTTAGAAGATGGTAAACAATATATACGGTATATATATATATATATATATATATATATACATTCACAGCACAAAAATTCCTGAATACCAAATCAATTTAATCTTAAAGATTTACACGCTATTCTGGATAAAAAACAACAATGTAACGTCATTGCTACAACTAAGTTTTTCTCATATTTTAAAAACCAAAACACGTCTCACCATCAGAATCAGATTTTAATAAAAGGTTTGCCGTCTTTTCCCCGTGAACCAGTTTACTTTTTAAGGATATCATTAGAATGTCTATGCGTTTTAATAACTTACCAAAATACCTCCAAGTTAATAATAATTATCGTTTTGTTTTACGGCATATCAACCTTTTTGGGTTATTTAATGCCGACTCTATTTATTGTGGTAAAAGGAGTTTATGCATTCGGTTCATAATATTTTAAAACATTTAACAGATTCAGTCTTGTATATACATCATTTGCAGATCAATTTCTTTAATATGTTTATATTTTGTGAGTAAACAAGCTGCAATTGATTTTTTTCATTAATCCATAGGCCAGTTTGGTTTATTGGACTTATAGATATTAGATTTTTGGGTATAAACCTATCGTTTTCAAAAATGTCATTGATTTCCACTCCAATATCATTAAATAATTCCTTCATAGTACCAACATTGTCGTATTTTTGTCGCATGGGAGCAAAATTGATACATTCTAACATAAAGTGTTTCACTGTGTATGGGACTTGTCAAGTCGTACACCTTCTGCTCAAGCAGAAATGTGTGGCTTTTGTGTGGCCAATACTGAGTCGAGAGAGGACGACCTCCTCTCTTCGTGACTTAATAATGAACTTGACGCAAATTTAACGGCCTACGTCCTCGACATTGATAAACTGCTTTCTATGAGAAATTCTACATCCCCTTTTACTCAGGAAACCATGGACTTTCTAATGATACACTTCATAAGAACACTGGATGACAAGATAAAGTTGTCAATCTTTTTATTTTAATCAGATTCTGATAAGACTTTTTTGGTTTTAAAAAATACGAGAAAAACTTAGTTGTAGCAATGACGTTGCATTATTTGTTTTTCGACAATTGGACTGTATTTTCAGAAACGCGCATAAATCTTGACGATTAAAATTTTGGAATTTCTGAAACAATATAAATAAATATTTAGGCTCTTTACCTTTAGGATAAATGAGTTGTTTACTTAAAAGGTTGATACTCTGGTTCTTATTAATGATTCTATGTGAGCTATTATTATTTTCTATTTTTTAAATTTTTATTCACCCTAAATAAGGCATATTTTCACTGAGACGTAAGAGGTTACTGTGAATTAAGGGACCATATCCATAGGGGCATCTTAAGTGGGAGGTTGTGCAGCGAGATATTTGTTCACATTACATTTAAATGTCTGTATGTTGGTACAGTCTGGGAAACAAGGAGCAGGGAGGAAATATTAAAAACTAGCAGTTCGAGGAAAGAAGAAAGTAGAAAGCTTCCCAGCATCTGGGGGTCTCTAGAGTGAAGGGGTGGGATTTAGCTAATTGTCGGGGTTGTTGAGTGTATTAACGTCGAGGGGGCACTAGAGCAGCAAGTTCATCGGAGCACATTCGATTAAAGTACTTGTAAAGCAAGCACAGGGATGCAATATTGCGGTGATGAGACAGGGGCTGGAGCTTGGTAGACAGTGTGGGACCGATTAGATTGGAAATCTTTTTGAACCCTGTCTAAAGGGGAGAGACTAGTGGTTGATGCTTTAGCCCAGATGTGACAACAATACTCCATACATAGACGGATAGTGGTTTTGTAGATTAATAAGATACTGTCAGGTGTGAGAAATCTTTTAGCCCTGTAGAGCGAAACCACTTTCTTTGCAGCAGCCTTGACAGTATCTTCTATGCATTCTATTCTGGTACTATTAGCCATGGCAATCAGTGGTTGAAAATATTTCTTATAATTGTTAAAGGAGAGGTGTTTTGTCTTATTAGCATTAAATGTTACCATCCATTTATGACCCAATTCAACTACAGACTCAATCTCCTTTTCTAAGGATTCCGCCATTGCCTTGGATTTGTGCGTGTTCGTTTTACTCACATATCGAGAATAGAGTGTGGTTATATCAGCAATTATACTCACCTCGGACACAATTTAATCAGGGAGGTCGTTTATGAAGACCAGTAACAATAAAGGTTCAAGGATCGACTCCTGAGGTACAACCGCAGTAATGTCATGCTGTTCGGGTGTACGGAATATGTATAGGAATAAGAATTGAATTATCAAGCATAATTTAAGTGTACACATGTGTGTGTGGATCAGTAAGTATAGTTCATTTCTATGTGCCCATTTTTATATATTCTGTTAACATTCAAAATAGTAAGTCATATCCCCAGTTGTGATTGATAAATATATTGGATTATCTTTACTCAAAAGTTGTAACGTTTTCCAAAATGTAACGCTCCTAAACGAAACAGGCAATCACAGTATAACTTTTTGTGCGTTAGGAAATGGGCAACCTAAACGTAATGCTAGAGACTTTTATCTCAAACACGTATTGCAGCTGTGCAAACTCGATGTCACGGCAGAGCTAAGTAATTGGATTCATGGCATCATATGACAAACATACCGAGCTTACGAAAACAGGAGACACTGCTTACAGAGTCTCTGTCTAAAAATAATCCTTAGTAATTTCTCTATGACTTATAATTTCTTATGGGCAAATAATTCTGATGTTCAGGCCCTGAATGATTTTCTGACGGTTTAAACTTCTAAACTATTTCTAGTATGTCGTACAGCACATCGCAACGTTTCCATGATTAAGTTTAACCATATGTAATGCCTTAGCTTTTACGCTTTTAATAACCACATGTCCGGGTATCTTTCCTGAACAATAGGCCGCCATTTTGTATGTCGTTTTTTCGTAAGTAACACACGAGGTCGGAAGAAGGAATAGAAAATGATGAAGACTTGTGATTTATATATATACGCATTCATTCTCATATAAACAGTTTGTCGAAGACAGATGTAAAATGAGGATACAAAATATATACACGCACACAGATTAATATAACATACAAAGGGGTTAAACCACAGACATAATTACGAAGTAAAAGAATACATTAATGTCCCAATACAATCAATAAAGACACGTGTTGCCGAGTTCAGGAGAGAGCGATGCATGAGCAATGTATAAGTACATCGTAGTTAGATGTGTGAGGGCCAGTCTTAAAATCTCGGTGACTTATACCAGAAGAGTCTCTAAGACACAAACCGTGAAGAACGCCTGAAGAACATGGCGTCGACGTTGTGAAGGCCATGCGAAAATGGCAGGCGACTGGAGCACGTCTGATTGCTTTGAACACCCCAGTAGTAATAAGGATAATATCCCGTTCTAAATTCCCCATGAGGGTGGAATCATATTTTTTACTCCCGAACAGTAGGGCGCATTCTATCGTCGGTCAGTATAAACAAAGGGAGAAAGTTTGGATATAACCCAAGGGATCTCACTCATATAATTCTTGAGTCAACACTATTATAAACTGTGGATTACTCTTATTTTCTTATTTAAACATTATAAACCGAGGGACTATTTTACTTCGAAAACATTTTTCCGTGTGTGACTTAGTCCCCCTTTTATTAGAAAGGGGAAAACAAAATTAGTGAATCTATATTTCTTTTGAACTAATTGATTTATTCCAATTGCTGTTAAAAATAATTATTGTATTTAAGTATTCACTACAAATATTCAAACAAAACTATATTCAATCATAATCTACTTTTATTTAATACTTTCATTTTGTGATTATTGGGTAAACATCAATTATTTCATCGAACAGTGTGCAACGTAGCATGTCATTTCTCGGTTCTACGAGTCTCGTTTGACTGCGACCCATCACACGAGACTCATAAAACAGCTTGAGTCAAATTTAAGTAATATTTACTTATCCATTGTACATCTATATTCTCTCTTCCTCCCCTTCTCTTCCAATTCTCTTCCCCCCTTCTTCTCCCTCTTTCTTTCTGTATTTCTCTTTCTGTCCAATTCTTTTCCCATTGTTCCTCCCCTCTTTTTCTCTTTTTCTCGTCCCTAACACCACATGTGTTTCTGATTGCATTGGAACAATGTCTGTCTCACTTTTTATATCATGTATTACGTACCACCTGTTTACATGTTACGTATACCTCTCGTATGTTTGGGTCCGACAATCTATGTGAGAATAAATGCACATGTATGCAAATCAATCTGTTTCTTAATTATTGTCCTTTTATCTCTTTATTCCGATCATCGTGGGTGTACCCAAGAGAACACAACACACAAAATGGCGGCAACGTTTACGAGAGTTTCCAAAACACGTGGTCGCTAAAACTAGAATATCCAATATTCATCAGCTTAAAACCACCATGTTTCATTCAGTATCGTTTAATATCTATAAAAATGAAAATGAGAGCTCCAGTGTCCAGTCTATATTTACTTGCCTCCCCACAAGGACAGTTAGGCACAAGCTAGTTTTTTAATGTCGGAAATATAACTCCTTCAAAGGGGTAACTCTGGATTAGGACAAAAATTAAAATGACCTCAGTCGAGAAGGATTTATCCCCAGCTGGCCGAGGACAGAAAAGATAAAGTGCAGTATCAGAACAGATACTACACTTTTTTTCAGAGCCGAAAAGTCAGAGAAAAGTGAGACTCTTCTCTTATAGGAGAGTTACTCAAATAAAAGACAAAACAGGGGGAGGTAATTATGTCATAGGTTGTTTATATACGCAACAGTTATATATGCAACAGTTGACTACAATGATGAAATCTCATACAACTTTTGTTTGAAGTGTTTTTCTTTGTTTCGATATAATTTTTATCGCAGGAAAGATTTCAACCTACCGAGATACAAACGAAAAAGAAAACAACAAATGCGATAAACAAAGACCGTTTATCGTTCGATTACGATAAATTCGGATATTCGACTTGCGAATGTGACAACAAAGTTCGATTGATGTTTAATGCCGCGCATGCGTGCAAATTGGTCGCAGATAGCGTCAGATAAATGTCATTTCTTTTTCATTTTGTTTTTCGCCTTTATCTGTTTAAGATAAAGGAGCGTCCTCAAAAAAAAAAAGAAAGAAAAAAAAAAGTGGGAGTTTTCGCTTCAGTTTAGTAGAGAGAAAAACAAAATCAGCACTCGTAAAAGATAATTATGAGAGTGCACCATAGGAGGTTAGACACAAGGTCAGGTAAGATTTTGAAAAGCCTGCACACTAAGGTAAGTGCACTCCGGCCTACAACAACAACAACAACAACAAAACTGCCTGAGCAGCCCCGACGGCATTCATCAGTAAGGGCGCCTCAGATGATTATCAATAAATTTACCCCTTCTCAAAGAGAAAAGGTAAAGCCTGGGAGTGTGGACCTCTTAGAACTGTATAGAACCATACTTCAACTCGACAGATGCAAGGTCATCAGCTACTCAAAAATGACCCAGACTCTGTCGGACTGATTGTCGACGACGTATCATCGACTGGTATGAAACTTCCTCAGAACAGTGCCAGATAAGTAGGTATTAACCCCCCCCCTCCCATCGTGGGAAGATGTGATGTAAGGTCAATAGGTGGGGATTTGAAAGCCAGTGCACAAGACGTGCGTGCACTCTATCCGTCAAAAATGTCTGAGCAGCCCCTTCGACACTCCTCGATAGGAGCGCCCCAGGCGATTAGCAATAAAGCAACTGTTTCTCAAAGCGCGAGAAGGTAAAGCCTGGAAGTGTGGACCTCCTAGAACTGGACAGGACCATACTTCAACTCGACAGATGCAAGGTCATCACCTACTCGAAAATAATCCAGACTCTGTCGGACTAATTGTCAACGACGTATCCTCGATTAGTATGACACTTACCCAGGACTGTGCCAGGTAAGTATTATGGGTTTTTAAAACAATTAAACCATGCCACGTTCCTAATCTAGGTGTTCAGTGAGAGTTACCTCATGTTGATGGTTAAAATAACGATACAATGAGTTGTTACGTACTCAGCTAGGCCCCCCCCCCCCCCCCCAAATAAAAAGATGAGAAAAATGACGTCATCGTCGCAACGAAAAGCCACCGGATAGACTATCGTCGGTCAGAGTCGTCAAAACAAAATTAGAAATGAGCAAGACATACCCCTCCACTCATGTTGAGAAAATAACACCTTTAAAGGCTGCTGTCGGTATACCCTGGATAGGACAAACCAGATTAGATAAAGCGAGCTTATATAATCATTCTTAACACAACAATTGGATGGTGTCGCGTATCTTAGTCAGACAACTAAATTAGAGACAGACCTAGATATATCTTGATTGGAAAATAATACCTATATAAACTGTTGTCGATTAAATAAACACGGGTTACACACGAAGAATGACGGAAAAAATTATGCTGAGCCGGTGTTCGCACTAACATTCATATAAAGTAACGTCTCAATCGGTGAAGTTAAATGAAAAAATAAGAAAACGTCTTAAACTGGAAAGTTTTAAAACGATTATATGAATATTAGTGTAAACATTGGCAAAGCAGAATTTTTTTCATAATTTTTGACGGTATACACTCGTATAATATATATATATATATATATATATATATATATATATATATATATTTTGTTGGTGATTTTATTCCATTAATTGCGACAATATATATGTTGTTTCATTAACGCTCGCAAAGAACGTCAACTCTTCAAGCTATAATGGAATCAATGGTTTTGATTCCAGTATAGCTTGAAGAGTTGACGTTCTTTGCGAGCGTTAATGAAACAACATATATATTGTCGCAATTAATGGAATAAAATCATCACCAAAAAAAAAATATATATTTTGCTCTGAATTTTCATTGAGCACTCTCATAAACCCGGTTTCAACTTCCTTCGGATTTATACCCCCTGGATATTTGTAACAAGTTAATTATATATATATATATATATATATATATATTACTAATGAGTCACCACTAATCACTGCCCACTCGAGGATAAGGGTTAATGAGTGTCAGATGGACGGTGAGACAACACCGTAATGGTGGTGGTAGTTT
Source organism: Sepiola atlantica (assembly GCA_963556195.1). NCBI lineage: Eukaryota > Metazoa > Mollusca > Cephalopoda > Sepiida > Sepiolidae > Sepiola > Sepiola atlantica. Next base: position 163,442,136 of record OY744524.1, on the reverse strand, counting down.
GGCAGAATTTGATTATTTAGGAGGACGACTTAACAAGAGTTTGTTTACATTGGACTTGAAAACGACAATGTTGTAGTCAGTTAGAAAGCAGCCCGCGGTATCAAATTCCACAGGCGGGTAGTTCTAAGAAAGAAACTTTGCTTATGGAAGTTTTGTTTAGTTTTAGGCACAGAACGAGAAAGGAAAATTATTGACAGTGGTTGTAGAGAGACGAGTTTTTTGTTGTGATTGAAGCTCAGTCGAGCACCTGCCATGAAAATAACGATAGAGTAGAGAAAGACTAGCAACATCTCTTCTGTCAGAAAGAGGTAGTAGGGAGGAGAAGAGGACATTGCCTACTAGATTTCGTAATCGGTTTTGTACTCTTTAAAGACGAAAGGTGGCTCGGCAGCATCTCCCCAGATGTGGCAACGGTACTCCATCTTAGGGTATATTTGGCTCTTAGACAGATTTGATGTAAGACTTCCATTTCAGCTCAGGAGTGAAGCTTGTCAAAGCAGGGGGGCTTCCTCAAGACGAGAACCATTCATTTCAATTGCGGCCAAGTGGGGATCAGAGCGTTGGCGGTGACAAAAGAGAAGCTTGGTTTTGGACTCATTAAAAGTAACCAGCGACCGTTGCCCCCATTATACCACGTGCTCAAGGTTGGAAGAGAGAGAATCAGAAAGATCTTGGTCATTGTTGCTCTTCTAAGTGTTGCCATAGATGGTTGTGTCGTCTGCATAAATATTACGTGTATATATATATATATATATATATATATATATATATATATATATATATATATATTAAATAAGTTAAAATATATTGATAACATGAACTTAAAACCAGTATTTTTTTCAAAAGTGCTCAATACAAATTAGAGCTTTTATAAATAAAATAAAATAAATATTAGAAACAGTCTACGCGGATCAACCAATGTTTCAACGCTCACACGTCTCGTTCAGAGTCCTATTTTTTGTTTCATTTTACTGCAGTAGAAGTTCTCAGAAATCAAGGGACCCTTTCCTGGGGCTAACACTTCATCTCCATATGAGATACATAGCTATTCGAATATTCCATTAAAGTTCTCCTTTATCTCTCAAACGTTGAGTTAGTAAAGAAGTTAAGAACATTAATGTTCCTCTCCCTAATTGACCAGTTAACTATGTTATAGTATATCTTTCTTGTGGTCCTTTGGTCTTACCGGATTCCAGGACAAGAATTCATCTAGTCTGGTGGAATATCCAGCTGTGCTGTTACTTCAATAACATTACTTGGAGAAGGTGCAGCATTCCTCGTATGAGCCAGTGTATATCCGTGTCGAGGGGATCTAATTTTGGCTTCGATTACTGTTATTTTGGATATTTGGACAGGCTTTACTTGTAAGAGGAAGTGTCCCTATGTCAGGTTGTCCTGACAAACCCTTGTACGGAGAGACCGAAGAAACTCGAAGATAGTGTCTAGTAGGTAATTCAAACTCAGTCCTATATATGTGTGTGTGTGAGATGTACATTAAAATATGACGCCGGGTGTTAAAAAAAGGCGTTTGCAGAAGAAAATAAAGAATATTTAAAAAAGGAAAGTAAAACAAAAACGTATGAATTGCTATAAACAGCACTTCAGTGCAATTTAAAATTGCACACTGCTGAGGCAAATTGAATTCATTTTCGCAATTAAAGTTTTGTGCCCAGAAGATTGTCAATTTTGTGGTGTTACGGCCCAATTAAAGACTGAAAATGATCGAAATTTGTTCAGACTTTCAGAATCAACATAATTTAATTACTTTTGAAATATCATTAAAATCAGAAGTGAAAGATGTTTCGGGTAGGAAGGGGTGGCATGCTGCTTTAAGGACAACTTTATATAACACTAGCTTTAACTACCCGGCGTTATCCGGGAGTCTTTAACTTTAATTTTTGTTTCATTTTTTTCTTTTAAACTATGAATTTTTTTAAAAATAAAATTATTTTGAAAGTTACATTTAATTATTACAGTATCGTTTGATCATTAAATTATTATTTAAACCAAATTATTATAAAACAATAACTAATTTTGTTACGGTAATGTTGTTTTATTGTCTATAAAATTATTGGGTATAAATAGCTTCCAAGCATGTAAATCTTTTAATACATAGATTTTAAAGTCACAAATGACTTTCTATCCAACGGTTCAAAAGCTTCCAAATTCCTTTCAAATTTCGATAGGGCCACGAAATAATAATTTTTTTAAATTCAACTATTAACAAAAGATTAACATGGCTGACTTGTTTATGAAGAAACCGAAATGTATTCTTGTGGATTAAATTATGTTTTAATAGGATTTAAAAAAAATATTTTGATTTGATACTATTACATTTCTGATTTCAATAAATGATAGATTAATAGTAAATAATAATAATAAAAAATGTGTAAGTCACGTAGAGGCGAGAAACATACACACATACAGACACACCTGATGTGGTCACTCGATTTGATCAATATAGAGATTTTTTGTGAGATTTTTGGGATAGTCAAAATGTTTTTACATTTTGGGAATCTGCTATTGATTTTGCACGTACCTAGTTAAGCTAAAGGGTTGCGTCAATTTATTATCGGTAGAAAATATCGTGTACGGATGGCCAAGATGACACAACTTTTTTTTATCCGTATTAATTTGAAACTTGTTGTAAAAGTCTGTTTTGTTGTTTAACAAGATTTTTTGTATTTTATTTTTTTCATTTATTATAAAAAAATATTTCAAGTTTTTTTTTGTCATTTATGTAAAAAAAATAAATATTTCACAAGTTTTTTTTGTATTTTGTATTACTTAGGTAAACTGAAATGAAACCAGTATTAAACATTAAATTTAAAAAAATGCAACATAGCATCCCACTGAATTTCTTCTGACCGAAATGTTTTAATAAGTAACTTGTAGTTACTGATAAAAATAAACTATTTCACAAGAACTTAAAGTTTTAAGTCAAGTTTTATTTAGAAAGAATAAATAAAATTAATGCAACCGAGCATCTCGCTGGATTTGTTCTGTCCGACTCTGCCCTTTCAAATAAATTCCGACAAATATGAGATAAAGAGTGTATCTGAGGTACTAAACTTCCGGCGAAGTTTGCGTTTGGCCCTCATCCACATATTCCCAATTAATTGTGTATGGACTGTAGGATCATTAGGGTTCACGAAATGTATTTCATGGAACCTACATCGTGATCGTATACGCCACTGTCTACCTGTGATAAATTGGCATATGCAGACCAACCATCGCTAATTATTCTACTGCCAGGCAGTATCCCCTCTCTGATTATGATTCCGCCACAGCAACCCGATTGTCTCTCGACCGCGCCAAACACCCAGTGTTTTTTTCGCCAATGTCCTCTATGGTATTTCCTATGATAGAACTTGCTTTCGTCTATTTCCACTTCTATCGGAATCCCACTATCTGAAATACCCTCCAATCTTTGAGGGTTTCTGCCCAGAAATAGCGTGCATGCCTCCTTCAAAAAATTGCACCAATCGATGATGGTTATGTGGCTCAAACAAGTTTCTTTCATAACAACCAAAACAACTGCTCTTAACGGGAGGTTGTTTTTCTTAAAAAAAGAGTTTTTCCGTATTGAAAGTCAAAAATTGCCTTTTGGACAACCCCATCTCCAGCCATCACTGGATCTCGAATACCGTGTCAAGGAGCAACTTACATGACAGATTGCACAACTACAAGCATTTGCTAACAAACGATGCTTTGCAAGCCATTCAATCGTTTCCAATTAGTCAGCCAGCTTTCTGTCAAGTTGGAGTAATGATATGTCTTCAGTTCGTATGAAATCATCATCATATACTTCATTTACGATATATGTTTGCCGCATTCTAGGAGCAGTAGCCATTATTAGAATATTATTCTTGGAAAATTACTAATGCTAGTTTCATTTCAGTTTACCTAAGTCCTACGCTTGGAAAACATCTTGTGAAATACTTTTTTATAATGAATGAAAAAAATAAAATACAAAAAAAGTTGTGTCGTTTTAGCCATCCATACACGATATTTTCTACCGATAATGAATGTCCTTAGTTTAACCCTCTTTTAATGCGTCTGATATTTATATCCTAATTTTAAATAAATGTGTTATACAATTAAAAACAATGAGACAAGTTGCATGAATGTTTGTTTTATTTACATTTTTTTAGAATATCGTAAAAGTTAAAATTGCTTTCTTTATGAGAACACCGTTTTTCAAAAATAGTGTGAATGTTAATTGAAGCGAAAACATTAACAATAACTAAATAGTTCATCCAATTGCCAACACATGGCTTACATTAATTACATCACCCGACTTCTATTGATACATGACTGGACTAGTACAACACGACAAAGAAGGATAAAATTATTGTTCTGTTTCGGAATTTTTTAGATGAAGATTAATAATTTGCATTATTTGGATTATTCGGACTACTGTTCTCATCTTGGATGTTATTCGCACAACGTTTTGGCTGCATTTTGTCGGACTCTGGAATCTGTACAGAATTTCGAACGGAACCCGTTATTTAATCCACGGGGGTAGTTTGGACTCGTGGCGTAACGGATATAAGTGCTAAGTAATAATCAGTTCTAAGTTAGTTTTCTGGAGGTTGAATGTTCAATCCTCAGTACGGGCGATACTAAGAATAAAGTTACGAATTACTGGCTGACAGAACGAGAGAAATCTACCCCGTGGATTAAATAAAGAGTTCTGTTGGAAATTCCGTACAGATTCCCGAGTTCGACAAGATACATGGAGAAGGTCGGAGGTTACACTGGCCGAAACGTTGCGAGAATAACATTATTTATTTTTAATGAGTTCTTTATTCATATTATTTACCTCCTTGCCAGGATGTTTGACACAAGGTCAAGTGTAGTTTTGAGAAGCCAGCGCACTAGGATAAACGCACTCTAACCTACAAGAAGTGCCTGGGCAGCCCCGTCGGCATTCCTCGGTAGGAGCACCTCCGGTAATTAGCAATACATTATTCCTTTCTCAAAGATGAGGTAAAGCCTGGGATGGTGTACCTCCTAAGGCTGAACAGAACCATACCTCAGCTCGACAGCAACAAAGCTACTGTCGGACTGAAGAACGTATCATTATTCTATGATTCTTTAGTGTAGATATAAAAATATTAATATCAATCAAATGAAAACAAATATATATACAATTATTCAAAATGTATTACATTAAACTTATGTATGACACGGGTGTTTCCTTCACTTTTATTTTATTGTATAATGTACTTACTTTTTTTGGCTGAATAATAAAAGTAGATGTAGAATTATAGTTATTTTCTTTATTGATTTCCTTTAAGGTCTATCCACGAAATTATTTTGAATTATATTAAGATAAAACCAAAGTAAGTAAAAATCAATAATACTTGTAAGGTATTTATTAAAATCAGATGTTTAAACTCAATTTTAATTAGTCACCCCATTCACTATATAAAAAAATTATTTGGTTTTATATATAGATTAAATTTGATGTTAGAAATGTAGATTAGGTCAACAGTGTAAATAATATAAGACATTTTTTTATGATTAAAATTTAAAAGAAAACCATCTGAAATAACAGGTA
>OY744524.1:163381570-163434070 GCA_963556195.1 Sepiola atlantica | reverse complement strand
TTGCGTTTACATTTCCTTTGATGAAGCAGAAATTACCAACACCCTTAGCACTCCTACAGCCCAAAACCATGCAAGACTGCGGGAACTTTACAGACTTCTTGACGCATTCTTGGTTATACCGTTCCGTGGATCTTCGCCAAACACATGGCCCTTGGTCGCCGAAGGAAATACAAAATCGAGACTCATCTGAAAAGATCACACGCCGCCATTCGTCTGTAGTCCAGGTTTGATGAGCAGTTGCCCATCGTAGCCTCTTCAACATCTGATTTTTGTTAAGGAGCGGTTTGGTGGCAGCTATACGATTTTGGTATCCCAGTTGCCGGAGCCTTCGGTAGGTAGTGCTTCGTGAAACGTCGGCACCAGAAGCTTGTTTCCACTCTTTAGTAATGTGGCTTGTTGACTGGAATCGATTTTTCTTTGCCCCCTTGTCCAGTGCCCGTTCTTGTCTTTCAGTGGTGCTTTTCTTTCGTCCGCATTTCTTGCAATTGCTGTTGGAAACACCCTTAACATCTTTCTGGAGCACTTTGATCACTACCCATTTTGAACATCCGACCTTGGTTGCGATTTCCATGTGCGTCTTTCCTACTTCCCGCAAATCGAACATTCGCTGCTTCTTAAACAAAGATATGTCTTTAGAGCGACCCATAATGAAGGATTATGATTAAATTACTTGCAAAATCTTTTAAAACACATAATTTTTTGGAGTTTAAGATTACTCAACGAATAATGTTCTATTAAATTGAAACGCTGAATTTCCTAATGTGACAATAAACTACTCTGTGACAATCAAGTCTGATATATGCAAATATGACAAATGATTAAAAATAGTTGTAATTGTTATTTACATATAGAATATTTCGCCTACACAATTTAAAAGCCGAAAATTATCTAAAACGGAATGATTTTTACAGTTTTATACATATGTTCTATTTTTTTGACCACCACGTGTGTGTGTATATATATATATATATATATATATATATATAGAGAGAGAGATAGATATATCCATCCATTACTTTCGAGGATGATTTTATTTGTAATCTGTCAGGCGTTTCGTTCACACTCATTGCGTCTCCATCGGAAAGGTAACATTAGATATTTCGTCACGTGTGATTTGGAGCAACCTAACGGAAGTGGTGGTGATGTCTATCTTGTCCAGGATTCAAGATGCCATGGACAAAACATTCAGACAGTGTTCAAAGTGTAGTATCTGTTCCGATGGATACTGCACGCCTGTCCTGTGCAGTTCTAGGAGGTCCACCCTCCCAGGCTTCGCCTCCCCTCTTTGGGGAGGAGTAAGTTTAATGCTTACCGTCTGAGGCGCCCCTACCGGGGAATGCCGACGGGGCTGCCCAGGCAATTTTTAAATGGCCAGAGTGCTCACCTCTCGAGCGCTGGCTTTTAATCCCACTGGCTCGACCCGATCTTGGGTCACATCTTACTTGTGGGAGTAAGATAAAACTGGCCTTGTGCCTAACTCCACGAGGAGTAAATAAACATTCAGACAGTGTTTAGATGTACACATCTTCTAACTGTTCATTTACATGGCTTGTTGTACTTCGCTATTTTTTTCCAATTGATTTGATTCAGACTGACGTCTGTGTTCATAACCCGGCACTGCAACCCTCTCCAGGTTTTAAGTTGAACATGTGGCGTTATATGTAGTTTAGGGATGGGAGCAAGAGTTTCTTGGTTTCCTCAATTTTCCCGGGCAACTAAATTTTTATATTAAATAACTACGCAATTATCACAATTAATTAATATTAATATAATTAATTATTACACTTAATAAGTTATTAAGATTAATTTATCTGTCCTTCAATGATTGAATTGATCCATTTTTGTAATTGTTTAAAAATGTGTCATTACTGGTTATGCGGATTGAAAATTACAGTTTTTTTGTTTGTTTTAATATTATGAAATTTTCCTACTTCATTAAAAGATTGATTAATGCTATTTATTTCAATTCACTGTTTCATAAAAATAAACTATTTTACAAATCGAATTTATCTCTGAACTCTGTAAAATGCAGTCATCTTCCTATCAGCTCCCTGTCTACTGCATTTCACCTCAACATCGTCGCTAATACAAAGGACAGTAGTCAAATTGTGGACAGCTCCTTCAAACCAACACGTCACTGTATCGAGATGGGGAGCAAAACCAGGCGGATTCTCTACCTGATCCGGAGATCCTTGCTAAGCTTAACAGGAGACGATTTCCTCCTCAATAAATAACCCTGGTACGGCACATTCTTGAGTATGCCACCCAAGCAACAAATCCGTATCTTCTAAACAGATATCGTACACCTGAAGCGTGTTTAACGGTTGGCAACCAGGGTGGTGATAGGACTCGTCACGCTTACCTACAAAGAGCGGCTTCAAAGACTAAATCTGTCCTCACTTAAGCAGCGAGGAGACCTAATTCCGTCATGCAGCATCATCAACAAGAATGTAAATTTAGTTTTTCACCTCAACACATAGTCACGGTCTCCCGTAGAAGGTACCATCGTCGCTTTCGTCTCAACAGAAGAAAGCCAGCATTCTCTGTCCGTGTTTCTGCTCACTGGGACAGCTTGCGAGAGAAGGTCGTGGTGATGCCTACCATATCCAGGTTTAAAATCGCGTTGGACAAACATCTAGATGGTATATAGATGCAATGATGTGACCCGCCGTTGGTTCACCCATTAAGTTCGAGTTAAATGGTTTTAATCAGGAAAAAGTGAGTTTGCAATAGTAGTTAAATATTTTTTTTAAAATAGACAAAATGAAATGGGTTGACTAGTATTACTGCCTTTTGCTTATAATGGACTATTCTATTTTTTTTCATTCTTTACTTTATTACCTTCGCCTGTTGTTGAACACACACACGCACAGCCTTAGACGACATATATAGAGAGGGTGAAAGTGATGGGTAGAAAGTTAGTAAGACATGGGTCACTTGATAAGTTATTTGCAAATTATCGCTAATTTTGATAATTAAAATAGATTTTTTTTCCCAAATATAACTCAATTTCAAAACTGACGAATATATTAACATATATTTTGTGCAATTAAAATGTATAGAAAAAAAAAGCATTTGGGAAAATAAACGTTGATTAACTTAGCTTTAGTATAATAATTGATGCAGAAGCAAAAATATAAACTTTTAAACGTTTGTTTTATGCAAGTGGTATTTTGGATTACGTTTCTTGTTATTTGATTCATTGTATGCTATAATCTTTTAAAAACATTTTGTGAAAAATCCGTTTACTCCTCTGAGTGCTGAATCTTTTTTTGTAGAAAAATGATTTTTTACACCCATTTTTAAAATGACTCTGTAAGCTTAACCTTTCATTGTATGCCCAAACAATGTATGACATTTGTAGCATATATTAGGACTATCAAAATAAATTGTAAAATTTTACTAATTTACATACTGTGATGGCGGCCATCTTGATTTTATAATGAGGTTGACCATCCGTCCATGTAAAAATGTCATTTTCTCATGCACATATTTGTCAATTGCTGATTTTATTGTGTATATTTGTGCTGTTGTTTCTTATATTGCAAATAAAACCAGTTTTGAATGTAGTGTTGTCTGCTATTCGAGGTGGTAAACATGTCGCAATTTTGCGACAGCTGCGCTAAGAGGGTTAAACATGGATATGTTTTTAAAAACGTAAATACAATATTCGTTTCAGAATTTTAAAGATGAGGATTGATAGTTTATATTATGTGGATTATTCGGACTACTGCTCTCATCTTGGATATTATTTCACAGTATTTCAGCCGATGTAAGCTCTGACCGTCTTCAGGTGCATATCTTGTTGAAGTTGAATCTGAACCCTTTATTTAATCCACGGTGTAATAGTTGTTCTCGTTCCGTCAGCAATGGCTGAGTAGAAGTCTTAAACATTTCTTAATAATATTCTTAGTATCGCCTGTACTGAGGATTGAACCTTATCCTCCAGAAGGCTGTCACTTAGAACTGATTATTACTCTATCCATTCACTATAGATTCCAGAGTTCGACAAGACGCACTTGAAAAAGGGCAGAGGTTACATCGGCCGAAACTTTGGTGGGAATAACATCCAAGACGAGAACAGTAAACCAAATAACACATAAAATGTTCATAACTTTAACTTTATATGATCTCATAGCTTAATCTTATCTGTAGATATAATTAACCAACCACTGATTAATTGAACACGTTGACATTTTATTGATAGTTGGAAGTAATAGGGCTTCATACCTTTCCCAGCAGTATTAGTGCGCAAATAGTCATGCGCGGATTTAAACTTGGCATAGCTGATCTCATATTCAACGACAGTCTTTTTCTACTCTATCGTTATATCCATCGAAGATTTTCGACTGAGCTCCTATATTTGCTCTTGTGAGACGTTCTCAGCAAGAAATCGCCTTCTACCACAACTGCAAAGAACTTTCCTTCCCCTCCCCCCCGTGTGCCTAAAATAAAAAGGAATTTTCATGAACAGAGTTTCTTTCGAAGAACTATGAAACGCATAACCACGGGACTGCTTCCCTGCAGACTACAACATTGTCGTCTTCAGATCCAATGTCAACAAATACTTGCCATAAACCGTCCTCGTAAAGTAAAAGAAAGTAAAGTGGTCGATCATAGTCGACGGCGACCCGAAGGCTCCCTTTTCATTAACTACTACACCGAGGTGTAGAGAAGGAAGCCACTCCTTTCCCAGGATTACTTCAATTAAACTTAACTCTCACCTTATAAGGTTGAGTGTTCAACAAGAAGCATCAAGTGACATTTTTAAAGTTTTTGGTATGACTCAACCAAGGATTGAACCCTGATCTTTCGACCTATTAACGAACACTGTCTCGCCAAGTATTAACAATCGCATAATAGGTAATTTACCTTGATTATTCATCTTATTTTTTATAAACAAATCTAAAAAAAACAAATCTAAAAAACAAAACAAACAAACATCTAATGTTACCGGTGTTTGTTTTGGCTTCTAATAAATCAATAAAAAACTCATTGTTCCGTTTAGTATCAATTAAATTACTTCCTGACTCATTTTTTCGCTCTGTGACACAATTTTTGCGCAATTTCGGTCGTAAAGCGGCACACGTGATTAGACATAACAGAGAGACGACTTTCACTTGCAGTTGTGCGGACAAGCTGTGTTGTATTGTCTACAGCTGGTTTTACAAAATTGTAACTTTTTTCCGTTCATATAAACTGATTTTTTTCTCCATCAAATCCCTTCTCTCTGATAGGTTTATAAAAGTAGTCGTTGATGGTTAGAAATCTGAAGCACATTGTCAACGACGACGTGTCTCAAGGATCCATTCTGGGCCAAACCCTCTTTCTGATATTCATCAATGACCTCCTAAATCACATTCTTAGATCATTCGTTGGCATCTATGCAGATTACACAACCGTCTATTGCAGCACTTTGAAGAGCATTACTCTTTTTGATGCTGTCTTTTCCTACATGGAGCACGTTGTGCAATGGAGAGAAAATGTCTGGTTGCTTTTAATACATCTAAAGTCAAGCTTCTCTCCTTTGACCACTAAATACAAAACAACCATACCAAACACCATGAATAAATATTTGAAGATATAAAAAACTTGAAACAAAAACTTTTACCAAAATAACCGGATTCGGAATTAAATAACCCGAAAGTGGTTGATATGCCGTAAAACGAAACAACCACTTTGCCCCAATTGAAACGAATGTGCACTCCCCTTGAGGAGCCCCCTCTGTTTTGATAAGCTTCTATGACTGAGTTTTACTCCAGATCTGAAGTGGAAGACTTACATTAGAACTGTTGCTAAGGTCGCCGGAAGAATGGTTGGATTATTCTACCGCCACAGAAAGTATCTCACCTCTGACGTAATACTCCATCTGTATAATAGCCAAATACGTTCTAAGATGGAGTACTGTTGTCACATCTGGGAAGGTGTTGCTCATAGCACCCTTTTCTGCCTTGGCAGAGTACAAAATCGACTTCGAAACCTAGTGGGAGGATATCGTCTTCTCTTTCTTACAACCTCTTTCTCACAGAAGAGATGTTGGAAGTCTTTCTCTAATCTGTAGTTATTTTCATGGTAGGTGCCCGACTGAGCTCCAATCTCTAGTTACCCGTGTAAAAACAAAATCACAGCAAAAAACTAGTCTAGTTACAACCACTGTAATTTTTTTCTTTTCTTCCTCGAGCAGAGTTTCTTTCCAAGAACTGCCCGTCCGTGAAACGCAAAACCGCGAGGCTGCTTCTCAGCTGATTATAGTATAATCGTTTTCAAGTCCAATGTAAACAAATTATTGTTGAGTCGTTTTAAGTAATCAAATTTTGACCAGATCCAATTCATGGTCTAGAATCCGCATGGTATTAGTCTCACCATCCACCTGACGCAAACCATTAATCCTTGTCGTCGTGTCACCGCTGATCAAGGCCTCTTGATCAGCGATGACACGTTAGTGAGAAAAAAGGTACTAAACACTCTGACCCTTTGAGTCATCTATTGAGCTCGGATTAGAGTGATTGAATCAGGAAAAATGAGTTTGTAAAGAGAGTTAAATATAAATAAATAAAAAAAAATAATGGCAAAATCCAAATAATATTACTACTTTTGGTGATATTCTTTTTAATGGACTGTTGTAATATTTTTCTTTCCTTTCTTTAATACCTTAGAGAGAGAGAGAGAGAGTGATAGTGATAGATACCATACAAAATAAGAGCGGAAAGAGGGCTCAAACACTATACAATGAGAGAGGATGAGAGTGATAGATAGAAACTTAGTAAGAGATGGGTCCCTTGATGAGTTAATTGCAAATTGCGGCTAATTAGAACAATTGAAATGGAAGTTTTTCAAACATAATAAAATCTAAAATCTGAGGAATATTTTAGTATGTATTTTGTGCGACTTGAAAAAAGCCTTTGGGAAACAAACGTTGCTTAACTCAGCTCTAGTGTAATAAAAGATATTGAAACGGAGTATAAAACGTATTGTATTTGATATTTTCTTTACAATTACTTATCTTTATTTCTGTACATTACACAATAAAATAATGTAATGAAGAAAAAAACAAGTTTAAAGCTTTGTGCAACTTTAAAACGATTAATACGAGATTCATTGTTTAATCTTTACTGCTAGTTGAACTTATGCCAGATTAATTAATCCACCATGAGTTAAACAAGTAGCAAAAATGAAACTATTAATCCAGAATGAGTTTAATCTTGAGATCTTTAAATCTATACCGGACTAAATTCTATATAGGATCTCCGCCACGAATGGAAAAATAAGTTTGCAAAAAAGAAAAAAAACCACATGAAAAAACGCTCCGTCAGTCATGCACAGTGTGCGCACACGTCATTGACCTACTTTTGTGAGTTCTGTCGAGCCATGTGTCGGGTTAGAGTTATGTTCCATCTCTCCACGTTGAGATCGATAACATCCTCATTTCGCCGGCTAAAATGAAGAATAAACGCCACTGTGGAATGCATCGCGGAATGGTGAACAGCAATCTGTGAGTATTTATGTGGAGGTAGAAATATAAAGGAAACAATCTCTTATGCAAATACTCAATGTCATGAAGTTATGCCACCATCTTGAGTAAGTAATAACGCATTTTGTTACTACAACCCGCATTTTATTTGATTTTTGATTGGTGGGGTGGATGCTCTGCTGCAAAAAATAATCAAAATAACCTTTTTTCTTCTTTACTCTTCTCTTCAGTCTTACATTTGTAATTGCTTTACCTTATGTTGGTCTCGACTCGTCAACCGTGTGTCGAATCGGTCGGGAGATTATCGACCTTTAAAAACGACGGTTACATCTGTTACCTGTAAATTCGGCTATTACGTCTATATTTATTTTACAGAGTAATTAAAAAAATAGTTATTTAATAACCTTATGTGTTTGGAACAAGGTGTGATGGCTCCTTGATATTTAATCGATTCCTATTGTTTTTCATCAACAGTGAAGGACATATAGCCACGGGACTGTTTCCCTGCGGACTACAACGTGGTCGTCTTCGAGTCCAATACTAGAAATAATTGTCCAGCCGTCCTTTTAAGTAATGAAATTCTGTCCATTCCATTCGTTTTCAAGTCTCCTATAGTATTGATCATCACATCAGCTGATGAACCGGTCATATTTGATATCGTTAAGCCTGCCGGCTCAGTTTCCAGTTTTTCCGTGAAACTGAATATACCGATAGATTATGAAAATAATCTATAGTGTCCATAGAATATATATATATATATATATAACTTCTTTTGTAAGATGGCAGGAAAACTCACAGCAGAGTGCTCGTTTAATTGAGAAAATCAAAATTAAGGGCCTAATATTTATTTATTATTTGGTACAGAAATTATGTACATTATTTATTAAGCTTTTTAATCTCACATATTTTCCCCTAACACAAAATTTAGACAATTCTAATTTAACTCTTCAAAGCAAATAACGTATCCAAACGAGAGTGATACGAGACAATTCTATTTTATCTGCCAAGTGACAACAAAGCCGAAGATAGCCGGGAGGTAAACACCTTCTGAGCTTGAAACCAATGCTATATATATAGTTGAATAAAATGAAACAACTTACAAGTAGTGAAGTTTTTGTTAATCTCAAATAATTTTTGAGAAACACATCGGTCGACCCAAATTAAAGAAATGCTATATCAATCTGAAACGATTTTATTGAACTAAGATACTGACTTTAGGTTGGTTCAATGGAACTTTTGAAGCGTGGAAACGCCTTAGGCCTGTTCTCGGCCTACCAAACCAGCGAGACATCCGATGAAACTTCCTGATATTTGCATATTGGTTTTGAAAAAGTACATATTATTAATTAACTATTATTTGTTGTTATTTATCGAACCAATCTTTTGCTCTTTAATTTTGATATTCAATTGAAGCAAGACATTTTGAATCTCTCAAACTATTCTTATTTAGCGCTCAGTAGTTGCGAACTTTTAAATAATGATAGAGCAGGAAATTAAAAATAATCCGTCTGGGAAACTCAGGTCCTCCAGAACGCTCACAGTCTCAGTTTTATGACTAAAGATTGTCTCACCCAATTATGGCAATATTGGTATCAAACTTAAAATAAATCCATAAATCTTATCTATTTAAGAAGTTGAAATTTCCATAATTCATAGCACCAGATCATTCTGAATTCTTTAAATCGAATCAATGTCAACAAATAATTGCCACAAATCGTCCCCCATAACTAATCGAACTTTGTTCATTCCATTCATCATTTTCAATCCTATCATAACGCACAGTCTTCCAATCAAATATGAAACAAAATACTTGTCCATTTTATGGGGACGCTTTATGACATCCTTTATTGTAGTATTGTGAAAAACTGAATGTAGATTTAGGAATATACGAGAAAAAAACATGGGACGCGTTGGTTCACCCATTGAAATTTGGTTACATTGTTTGAATCCGGAAAATATAATTTTCAAAATCAGTTAAATTTAAAAAAAGAAAGAAAATCTCCCAAATGAGTCTCTTTTTAATCGCTATCTCTCCCCCTCCTCTCCCTCTTTACGGGTTAACTAATAGTACTCCGAGTGGTGATATTTCCTTTTGATGTAAATATTCTTATCTTGAATTTTATAGTTTATATTACCTACGACTGTTATATATATATATATATACATGCAGAGAGAGAGAGCGAGAGAGAGAGAGAGAGAGAGAGAGAGAGAGAGAGAGAGCAATAGACACCGTATAAAATAAGAGAGAGGGGGGAAACAACATATAGTGACAGAGGATGAGAGTAATTGGAAGAAACTAGTATGAAATCAGTCACTTGATGAATTAATTACAAATTACGGCTAATCAGAAGAATTAAATAGATTTTTCTTTCAGACTGTTATTATCCCTGATCTTTAAAAACGATCTACCTGATGACATTGTGTTCGAGATTGGTATATTTGCTGATGACACCACGCTCTATACCTGACATAGAGGAAAAACGAATATACGCATATCTAAGGCAATGGTTGAATCCTTAGAAAATGACTCCAAGTCTGTAGTGGAATGGGGACATAAGTGGATGGTAACATTTAATGCTACTAAGACAAAGCTCTTATCCTGCAACAATTATAAGAAACCTTTTCAACCACCGATTGCAATGACCAATAGCATCGTACCTGAGAGTAACATTTACAGATAACATGTCTTAGAACAAATACATAGAAGACACTGTCAAGGCTGCTGCAAAGAAGGCGGGCTCCCTCTACCGAGCTAGAAAACTTCTCACACCTGACAGTATCCCATATCTCTACAAAGCCACTATTCGCACATGCATATAGTATTGTTGTCATATCTGGGTTAGTGCACAAAACACTAGCTTTTCCCTCTTGGACAGGGTCCAGAAAAGAGTCTCTAAACTAATAGCCCCTCACTATCAATCATGCTCCAGCCTCTGTCCCATCGCCACAATGTAGCATCCCTGTGCTTGCTTTACAAGTACTTTAATGGAATATGCTCCAACGAATGTGCTGAACTAGTGCTCCCGCTACGTAAATACCCCCGATCAACCCGTCAGTCAGCAAAATCCACCCCTTCACTGTTGAGGTCTTAAGATGCCAGAGATACTTCTAATCTGATAGCTTCTTTCCTCGTACTGCTCACCTTTGGAATTCCCTTCCTGTTTCCCTGACCGTACTGACATGTAGACATTTAAATGTAATGTGAACAAGCATCTAGCTTCACACCTCCCCATATTGGATTCTCTTAATTCACAGTAGCCCCTTATGTATCAGTACGTAATTGTGCCTTGTTTGGGGTGAACTTCAGTAAAAAAAAAAACAACCCCAAAATTCCAGAACAAAAGAATATTTTAGCGTATATTTTGTGTTAAAGTTTATAGAAAAAATCCTTGAGGAAACAAACGTTGATTTACCTAGCTTTAGAATAATAGGAATCTATAATGACTATAAAATAGGACTTAACCACAACATTTGTTCTTATTCATACCTCATTCTAAACATAATAAACACTATTCTTCGGTCGTTGAATAGAATGAACCATTTTTCCAAAAATAGATCTCCAAGTCCGTGTACCACCAAATTCAATATTACGGAAATTGCCACAATTGATTTGTTCAGACGAACTCTTACGCCATCTGGTGTTAAAACGGTGAGCGACATATTTCAGAGAGCGATTGAACAAATATAATTATCTTCTGTTCTCTATAGCCCCTTTCTCACAGAAGAGACGTTGCTAGCTTTTATCTACTCTATCGTTATTTTCATGGAATATTATCGAATAGGCGCCAATCACTAGTCCGTCATTGTAAGATATTCGCAGCAGGAACTCGTCTTTTTACCACAATTGAAAAGAAATTTCGTTTGTTCCATGCTTTGCATCACGTGGAATTTGCATGGACAATGTTTGTTTTCAAGAAGTTTTCATCTGTGGAACGCATCACGATGAGACCGCCTCCCTGCAAACGACAACATGGTTGTCTTCAAATCCAATGTTAGTAAATACTTGGTCACAAACCATCCCCATAAATAATCAAACTTTGCCCATTCCATTAATCATGTTCAATCCACCCATCGCCATTAACCCTTATCCTCGAGTGGCTTTTGGCCTTGATAAGCGGTGACTCGTTTGTAAAAAAGAGCATAACAAATGTAATTTATCAAGATGACATATGTTCAGGTATTATTAGCGTAAACGGGTTAACATTCACAATTGAGTATGCATAAAATAAGTTAAAAATGTCGGATATAACTGTTAACAAATAGAATTGCGATAAAATGTCGCATGTTCGATACCAGATTTTGAAAGATAATGTTTCGCCAGATCTAACTTGATACAAAATTACTTACAAACAAGAAAAAGAAGGGGTGAAGGTGGTTATGTAAATACTGACGTCCTCAGAGTACTAAGTTCGAATCCTGTCGGTTCCATAAACATTCATGTGGTCCATACAGTAAGTACCTGATTCTAGAAAGAACTGGGGAAACCAACGTCAACAACAGAAACGAACCGGTCAAGAGTCTAACCATGCTGATTCATACAACTGTTTAAATATACTAATGGTTCACCACTTACCAAGGCCAAAAGCCACTCGAGGATAAGCTTTAGTGAGATTTTCAGTTGGATGATAGAACAGTAGTATGAAAGGATTGTCAACTGTTTGATTAATTCCCAAGACGACTCGACAGATATTTGTTGACATTTAACTTAGAAAACGACCATGTTATAGTCTGCAGGGAAATATTCCCGCGGTAACGTGTTCCACAGGTGGAAAATTCTTGAAAGTAAATTCTATATACCTAAAATCAAACGGAACTTCCATGAACAGAAGAAGAAAGGAGAGTTCTTTGCAATGTTGGTAGGAAGACGTTCTTGCTGAGAAGGTTTTACGGAGGGTGGGTGGTGGCAGAGATTGAAGCTCAATTGAGCACCTACCATGGAAATGCCGATAGAGTAGGAAAAGACTAGTAATGTCTCTTCTGGGAAAAGAGCTGTAGGGAAGAGGATAGATCTAGATTTCGTATTCTGTCAAGGCAATAAAGAGTGCGCTGAGCGATTTACGTTTTAAAAATTAAAAAAAAAAGGTCAATCATTTTTAAGCATAGCAAATTTTTACAGTCGGTACTTAGCAAAATAATCTGAAAATATTTAATCTTTCACCCATTTAAACAAGAAAACTGAACTTCAAAGCGACAGATAACGTTTAAAAATTAAAAAAAAAAAAGCCCGCGCTCCCACAGTACTACATTTACCACAGATGCAATTTTGTCACAAGAAGGTACTCAGTAATGTATATTTCTTAAAAATTGACATCGACCTTATTAAATGATTCAAATATTTTTTAACTATCTGCACCTACCCGGCGTTGCCAGGGATACAGTGAAGTCATTTTAGTTTTTAATTTTATTTTTGTTTGAACATTTTTTTAAAAACTTATACGGAAAAAGAAATAAAATTTTAGCAGTAAGGGAGACAATTTTTTTATATTCTTCAATTAGAATTGAGTTATTCTCCTTGCATATTTTGATTTTTCGGTCATAATTTAAAAAGCCCTTCCATATTATCAGTTTTTCGAGCGAGACAACATCATTAAAAAAATAACGAAACTGTAGTACGTTATAGTGCCAATAATATGATACAACAGTAACAACTGATCATTCTCTAGTCAGTATCAAAGTTAGATGTGTAAACGTAAATGCTATTTAGGTAGAACTGTCAAAATCTCTCAAGATAAATTTATATATTAGGGTAAGTATCGAAGCCATTGAATGTTCCATCTTCCAGAATTTTAAGATAGGTCATGGAGCTTCGATTATGATATAAAATATATGAAACGAACCACTATTCCGCCTTTCGTAGCAACCCTAGTTAAAGTCGGTGTCCCTAATAATGCTGGCTTAAAAAGAGCTGAGAGGCAGAAGATAACTAAATACCAAGATCTTATGTACAACATGAACAGAAACTGGAATCTTAGTGAGATCTCCATCATTCAAGTAATCATAGGAGCTACTGGGCGCATTTTTGGCTAAGATCAAAGTGTAGTATCTGGTATTGTCTTGGCCTTCGGGCTTGATTTACGCCGGTCTATGGGTCGGTCCTGTGCAGTTTTAGGAGGTCCACCCTCCCAGGCTTTGCCTCCCCTCTTTGGGGAGGAGTAAGTGTATTGCTTACTGTCTGAGGCGCCCCTACCGGGAAATGCCGACGGGGCTTCCCAGGCAATTTTTAATGGCCAGAGTGCTCACTTCTCGGGCGCTGGCTTTTCAAGACCCACTTTCCCGACCCTATCTTGTGTCACATCTTACCTTGTGGGAGTAAGATAAAAACTGGCCTTGTGCCTAACTCCTGGAGAGGAGTAAATAAATACTGGGCGCATGAAAGAATTTCAAAATTTACTTGGCGAACCAAATGCAAGAGAGACCCAAACAATTGCACTTAAAGTGACGATCAGAATCTTAAAACGACTTATCTATTCGAGTTTCTGAAATAGCGGGGGAATGTCTGGTATCTGATGATGCCCCACCCCCAACAAAAAGATGAGAAAATTAAAAACAAACAACAACCCAATGATGCAGAGTCAAGACTACGATTTAAAGATGAACGATAACATAGCACACACAAGTGTACGGGAAAGATATACGCAAATACGTGGCCGCTAAGAGCGGAAAAGCTAAGGTATAAAATATGCACTCTCTAATATTTCTGAATGTCTGTAATCATTTAGAGAAAGAGTGACTCTCTTTTTTTAGCGTCGTCATCTCATTTACATAAGTGTGTCTGAACATACTACACACACGTATGTAAATTAAGATGGCATACTAACTCTTTTTACCTCTATAAAAAGAAACAAACACTAATACTTCTAAATAATAATAACAACTGAAAGAAATACGAAGCATGAAGAAAGTCAGTATAACACCAATAATCGTAGCAGCACTAGGAACAGTCCCCAAAAACCTGAAGAAAAGACTGGGAGGAATTGGAACCAAAGAGATCACTGAGACCATACAAAGGGCGGCAATGATCAAAACAGCTGCAATCTTAAGGAAAATCCTCGAATGCGGAAACCAACCCGCATAAGCTACGAATGATAATCAGTCACATAAAAGTACAAAAAAAAAAAAACCACAGGAAAAACACCTCATGAACCAAGAAACATCATAAGCTGCCCCTCCCCCCAAATGGCGCCGACCTAGACTAACACCACACAAAATATTTGTAGAGGGGCAAGGAGGATGAGAAAACCGAGAAGGGACAGCACAAACCACTGGGAGAGTGCAAAGAGTGCTGGGACCTTGGGGAGGCTTATTGCCACCCAAATCCCAGAGAAGACCAATGGTTCTTACCACCGAGAAATGAATGGTAAGTGGCTGTTGCGATACCGCAAGGTCATTCGCGGTGGTTATCGAAAATAAGTGAAGAGTACTGGAAATCGGGGGAGGCTTGTTGTCACTCAGACCCCAGGGAACATCACCGGTTGTTGTCGGTGAGCAATCACTGACGATGACACCACATAGAACCAGGGAACAGAAAATGAAAGAAATTTAATAAACTATTAAACTAGTTCCATCGCTTTTTTGCCCCCCCCCCTAAAAAAGCGATGGAACCAGCCTCGGCTTATACCACACAAAATAGTCGTGAATGGTCAAGGAGGATGGAAAGACCGAGGAGGGAGATCACTAACCAGACCTCCACTAGAAGAGTACGGAGAGTACTGGGACCTTGGGAAGGCTTATTGCCACTAAAATCCCAGAGAAGACCAAAGGTTGTTGCCAGCGAGGAATCGATGGTAAGTGCCTGCTGTGATAACGCAAAGACATTTGCAATAGTTATCGAGAGTACTGGAAATCGGGGGAGACTTGTTGTTGTTCAAACTCCAGGGAACACCACCGGTAATTATCAGTGAGAAATCACTCCTAGTGAGTAATAAAAAAAATAAAAAAAATAAAATAGTAATAATAATAATACAATCTGCGAAGGCTTGTTGTCACTCCAGGGAACACTACCAGTTGTTGTCGGTAAGCAATCACTGACAATGACTTGTGTGATAACTCCTAGTGAGTACAAATAATAATGATAATAATAAGGATGATATAGAAGTAGAGAGACTTCTTATTTTTTAGTTATGCAAGAAGAGTGTCTTAAAAAGATATGTCACAGTTTATGAATTTTTGAATGAAATCAAAGTAGAATAAATACTGGCTGTGACCCAACCGGTCACGGGTACGTCTAATATAGACATAATCATAAAACAACAACTTCTCGAAATCGGAACAGAGCCGAACCAAGACAGAAGATCTTGGCCACACAATGTGCTCGGTATCGCTTCAGATAATTTTATAACAATAATAAATAATTAAAAGGAGCTTATATTAACGCTTTACTGCCTTTCCACGGTAGATCCGATCGTCCGAAGTATATTCTTGTCACATAGTTTTTATATATTTGAATGCAAGTTCAAGTATAAGAACTGACGTATGGGACAAGAATACACCTCTGGCGATCGGATCTACCGTGAAACTGCACTAAAACAGATAAACTTATTTTAATTATTACTTTTATTATACACATAAATAAATATATTATAATAGATATATCACACTGATTTAAAATCAACATCGCTACCATCACTGATTCTACTAAGCACACTCTCCGTAAACAGGCGCAGACAACTTAGTCATAATACATATGCACACGTCACACTGACTAACATACGTCACACACATTCCCTCACAAGCATACTCACACATGTACATATACATACAAACTAATACACACACTCACACATATGATCCAGACACGTACGCAACACGTGCCATGCGCACCACATATTACTATCACCACTATGATACATGTCAACATCAGCCCACCATTCTAACATACAGACTCTTACTTGTATATCATAGTCACATACACACATACACATCCACCCACACACTACGCACAGATTCACACACGCACACATCTGCATATATTACACAACGAATCTTATGAATAACTTTCTAAACATCCAATAATAATAATAATAATAATAATTAATAATAATTACCTCTGGTGTATCCTCGCCTAATACGTTCACATCAGCGTATGCAGTAACGCTAACTCGTACCCGTCTTTCACCTGCATGACCGTGAAGCACCCAAAGACAATCAAGGTTAACTTACTGCTGGCTAGGGAGTGAGAACAAGAGAGGGGCTGGGCGTGGGGCAGAGTGACCAGCAAAGAACTTCCTACAAATCGGTCTAGTACTTAACTGAATATAGCAGCTCTTCTGCTTAGTAGGAGTAACAAAAATGGAAAGAAAAAAAGAAAAAAAAAAGGCCGAAGATAGGAGGCGAGTGGCGGTGGCGGTGGTAGCCAGGTAACCTTATCATTTTCAGATAATATACCTTGCCGGCCAGCTTCCACGTGTTCAAAATGTTCTTATACAAAAAAAAAAAAAGACAAAAAAGACGAGGAAGAACAGAAAGAAAACGGAAGTTGGTTCTAATGCAATCAGTCAAACGTTTAATTGTATCACGTTCGTTGCACGTTGAGCTCAAAACTACAACTCAGACGGAGAGATCAGATGTTTATACATTCTGGCACAGGCGCTCCGAGTTATATCAGAGTGGTATATAGCTTTGTTCGGTCTCAGGGTGCATTTCCCCCTCCTTCGGAAGGGTGGGGGGGGCGGTTAGTTTATTGTCGCTTGAGGCCTACTACCAGGGAATGCAACTTTTGCAACCATCCATTATTAGGGGAGCTGGATTCCCCATGTTAAATCTACTTCGTCCTTAGCACATGTCCTCAGGTTTTTATAAGAGTGGAGAATCGTTCTATTCTATCGCGATAAAGGATTGGTTTATTGATGATAACCTGAAGCGCCCCAACCAAGGAATTCCGACAGGGCCGACCACGGCAAATATTGCAATCATCTATTTTTGAGCGGGATTCCTCATGTTTAACCCACTTCGTTACTGGCATAGGAGCCAAGGCTTATATCAGAGTGAAGCGTGGTTCTGTTCGGTTTCAGGAGGCAATGCCCTTTACTTCGTGAAAGGGAATGTATTGTTGGTCGCCCGAGGAGCCACACCAGAGAATGCAAATGTTGCACCCACCCAATATTAAGGGATCTCAATTCCTGACGTAAATCAACTTCATCCCTTGTACATGCCATAACTCTTATATCAGAATGGAGCATGGTTCTGTTCAGTCTTAGTCAATACATCCTCCTTCGTGAGGGGGTGGATATTGCCGATAACCCGAAGCGCTCCCAGAATATAAACGCGGCCGATCACGGCAAATGTAGAATCATCTATTTCTGAGGGAGTTATGCCCCTCATGTTAAATCGATTTCGTCCCTAGCATAAACCGTCTGACTTATATCATAAGGGATATTGTTCTGTTCGGTCTCGGAGGCCATTACTTCACTTGTCGAGAGGGGTAGGGTATTGCCGATCAGCCGATAAGCCCCACCCTAGAATGCAAATTTTGTAATCATCCATTATTAAGGGAGCTGGTTTTCGGAGGTAAAAAAATAAACAACTTTTTCCCTGACATAGATCCTCGGGCTTATATACTAGAGTAGAGCATGGTTGTGTTCGGTTTCAGGAGTAAATGCTCCCTCATTTGGGGAGGAGGAGAATTGATTTATTGCTGATCACCTCAGACGCCTCCACCAGCAAGTTATGTCGACAGGGCCGATCGGGGCAAATTTTGCAAACATCATTTTGGGGTAGGCTGGGGGTTTGAGTGGGGACTGAATTCTCCACGGTAAACCTACTTCGTGCCTGGCGCAATACTTTAAAGTAGTCTTCATTATCACGATCTCTGCAAACAGGACACTCAAAGAAATACTAACAAATCTTTTAAAGCTTTTTCCAGTTAATATTCATAAAAGGATGTGGTCGGTTCCGTTTACACGGCAACCCCGTTTGCGCTAGCCCTAACCTAGAAGACCCCCCCCCCCCGAAGTAACATCTGCGAGCAACTAGGTTTGCACCTGGAGAAGCTTTGCTTTGGTTTGTGTATTAAACGGCGTATCAACCGTTTAGAGAGTTATTTGATACTAAATCACAATAAATATTGTGTTTAACAGTTCGTCTGTAACGAATTGTTCACAAGTTGTTATTTTAGTCATAGATGGTGTGGAATTGTGGGTTCATACCCCCCCCCCCCACTGTATTAGTGCGTAAGTGAACACAATAGATCCGATACGATTTGAACACGGTATAGACGATTTGATAGCCCGTGACGTTAAACCAATCACGCGCCTCTCAACTGTGTAATTGATGGGTTGCGTTCGTTTTCCAGAATGCATGACACACTGAATATGAAAACTTAATTATTTGCTGCTGAAAGAAACCGTTGTATATTTGTAGGCAATAAAAAGTAAGCTTTACAAACTGAGAGAGTGATTCGTTTTATATCTTCTGTATAATAACATTGCTAGGCAGCATATCGTCTGCGGCAATTCACGTTAAACCGCCACTTTTTAAATTAAGAAGAAAGTGTTATAATTTTAAACAATTTATTCAATTAATGCAATATGGGAATTATTTTGCCACCGAAAGAAAGTGCAATTGACGTACGTGAGAAAATAGGAAGGAAACCTAAAGATAAGCGCTGACATCGAAATGTAACGACAACTTTTGTGAGAAGCCAACGACAATTGTACATAATTTTAGCAATTTTACTTGTCAAGAAATAAAGGTATACATACAACAGAAAACATTGTGATTGTTCAGAACGAGAAGGTTTGCGAACGCGCTTTCGCGAGAACTTATCCGATTCTGAATGTTCGAGTAACCGGTTGCAAATCGGGTCCGCCAATTTTGTCTCTTTTCGGGACAAGCTGGTAGTAAAGGCTTTTTGTAGTTTTTGATAGTAAACCGTTCTGGAGGATTTTGTCGCGAATGCAGTCAGGCTGATATCAAGCTAGGTTGGGAATCTCGGAAAGAGTAATGGCTATATTCGAACTGCCATCTTAGAGCTTCGTCTTGTCTAAAATGGTGGGCAACGAGAAAAGTGGAGAAAGAGTGGGGTTGGCTCTCAGTGACTGCCGTCAGGGGCGTCTATCACTCAGGCGTCAACAGCTGTCTTGCTGGGGTTGAAAAGGCGGATTCTAAAATGATTCAGTCGACGAAAGTTGGCTGATGATTGTACCGCCTAAATACCAGTCGAGAATACGTTCTCGACAATCAGTCCGACAGAGACGGGCCATTTCGGTGGCCTACATCTGTCAGACTGAGGTATTATGTTTCAGATAATCTTAGGAGGTCTACCCTCCCAGGTCTTGCCTTCCCTCTTTGAGAAGGAGTTGGTTTATTGCCAATTGTCTGAGGCGTCCCACCGAGGAATGCCGACG
This sequence comes from Sepiola atlantica, assembly GCA_963556195.1. Taxonomy (NCBI): domain Eukaryota; kingdom Metazoa; phylum Mollusca; class Cephalopoda; order Sepiida; family Sepiolidae; genus Sepiola; species Sepiola atlantica. Next base: position 163,414,255 of record OY744524.1, on the reverse strand, counting down.
GGGCTGCCCAGGCTAGTTTTAAAGGCCAGCCTGGCTCTTCCACTGAGGCGCTGGCCGACCCCCCCCCCCCACCTTCCGGCCTTGTGCCACATCTTCCTGTCGTGAGAAGGAAGTAAATAAAGCTGGGGTTAAAAAGAGGTCGGAACCCAGTGTGCAAGAGCTTGTATAGGCTGGTTCACGTGCCCCACCCCTTCAAGGGAGTAGGGTTACCTGTTGGCCAATCTGCGAGAACCCCAACAGGACAAGGGAGAAAACCAAGCAATGAGTGTGACATACATTCCAGTAGCAATGACTAAAACGATACCGAAGATAATTCAATTTAATTTTACAAAAATTCGATCTAAAAAGATGGGAAAACGAACCGAAATGCAACAGTTAAAAAAAATATTACTTCGTACCATGTCTATTTCGTCGTTAAAAGAAATGAAACTACAAACTCGAACATATTTGTGGGGAAGTTATCTGCATTTTGTCAATCAAGGGAGAGAGCACTCTATCCCTTAATAGACTTCAAAAACGGCCTATGCTAGAAATCTCATTTCTTTGATCAATCATAACACAAAAACCAATAAACCAAATTAGTTAAAACTTTGCACAACATTTTTTTTGATGGGTTCTGTAAGTGTGTAGAATTTCAGCATCATTAGTCAAGGCAACTCAGAGATCTAGAAAGGTCAGGCATGATTTTGTGTTATCCGTGTGTACGTACGTACGTATGTGCCACCCTGTATTTCATCAATTATTTGATGGATTCAGCTGATTTTTGGCAAAGATAGAGGTTCTAGGGTCTAGTTGATGGCATTTTAATTTCAGTTTACCATATACTTTAGTTTTCCAGAAAATTCAAAAAAACTTTAAAATTACCATTGTATTGAGGCATAGCCTTTACAAAAGTAGTGACATTCCATGATAAATGCCAGTATACTGAAATCGTATGCCCTTAATAGTTTTAAGATGAAAATTCATATACACTAAATGTACAAAAGCAAGGAAATTCCCAAATTTTTACACTTTTATTGTCATTAAGGGTATGCGAGCACGTTGATATGTAGCCATACCCTTAATTAATGACAATAAAAGTGTAAAAATTTGGGAATTTCCTTGCTTTTGTACATTTAGTGTATATGAATTTTCATCTTAACCCTATTAAGAGCATATGATTTCAGTATACTGGCATTTATCATGGAATATACAGTAGAGCTTAAATATTTTATTTAAGTGAATTTGGATGAGAAAATATGTTACTTAAAAGGTTTATAATTAGTATGTTTTAGTATAGCGGTGTTATAGGTGCTAATCTTCACATAAATTATAAGACTATCTCTTATAATAAATCGTAAAAAAAAACCATCGCTAAAGAAAGGAAAACAAGGCCGTTCTATAAACAACAACTTCTATAAATTTATTGATATGGCATACATAGTTGAGTGTAGGTTGCCAGAGGTTACGATAGGAAATTGAAAGGAATTAAGGTTAATACGTGTTGGCTGCCGAAAATCCATTCTTACAGCAATATATCTTCAAGCGAAGATCGCCATACTCAGAGCGTCTAGCCGAAATGTGACAGAAGAGAGAATCTATGTCTTTCTACGTGGCTGTATGGAAGTTCTGCGAACCCATAAACGTCTTCGGATGGAGCCCTTAAAAGGTCTGGTCGAAATTACTATGCCCTAGAGCTTGACCGAACAACGCCACTAGAGTTGATCTTCGTGAGAGGAAACAACTGTCAATGTTTAGTACTGCTACCGCTAAAGGTTATTTAGTACAGTTATATTGGATTAGAAATTAATTTTATTAATGGTAGTTTTTTTGTTTCATATGGTAGGCTTAAAAGATTTGTAATTTGCATTTGTTATATTCATATTCAAGTAAGTATTTTCTACAGTAATTTTTCGAAATTTGGATCTGCTTTTTAGATGTTAGGCTATCGAGTTGGTCTTGGTAATGTGCATCGTAAGTCGCCTTGAGAGGGTCGTTGTCGTAAGACCTACGTACGTATTTATTTGGTCGGAGACACAACCCAACAAGGGGCATCTAAACAGATAAACCACGTTTCTCTTATCTAAAATCGTAGTGGAAGGAGAGGAGTTATTTGCGATAATCAAGTTGGAGTTTTTCAATTTATTGTAGTAGATAGTTTTTTTTCATTAGGTTAAGCGGAGTACATTCTTATATATTAATGTTTTTAAAGTATTTTCGTCTATTTTGTAATTATTAGTTGCGATAAAACTTTAAAGCGTAGTTATTAAGTGGAGTGTTGCAGTTCTTATTACGTATGTTGGTGAAAATGTTGAATGGAATGCCTAATTTTTCGTCAACGATATAGTTGGGGAAACCATCTATTATGTAAATGGCAGTTGTCTGTGTGTGCTAAAGTAAAAACTACACAAGACATAGCCACAAAGCTGATTTTTTTCAGCATTGCCTCTGACAGAATATAGGCGTTTTTCTTTTGTAATATTCATTATTTTAGGGGTCACAAAGAACTAAATTAGTCGAAGGGAGGAGTGTAGATAGCTTTTCCGCGCCTTTTTGTGAGAAATTCGAACTAAAATACTCTTTCTTGGCTTTGGGACGTCAAAGTGTAGTATCTGTTATGTAGTTTTGAGGAGCGGAAATGACTGTGGTAGAGAGAGAGAGAGAGAGAGAGAGAGAGGGGGGTAGAAGTTTTAAAAGAAAGATGTCGCACATAATTTAAACTCTTCTATGTTTTTGTCAATGCTCGAACTTTCATCATATATGTATGTTATATATATATATATATATATATATATATATATATATATATATATATATATATAATGTGTGTGTTTGCTTGGTAAAATATGATCCGTTGCGTCATCCTTGAGCTCGTGTTAGATTGCTTGAATAAGGAAAAAGTGATTCGAAAGCCGCTTACATTAAAAAAGAAATCCCAAATTAGTCTTTGTTTGTTATATCTCCCCCTCTTTCCTCTATCTCTCCAGCTATGTGTTAAATAGTATTACGTCGTGTGATGATATCCTCTATTGTTTATAATAGACGATTCCAATCTTTTTATTATTTTTTTAAAATTAATTTCTCTCTTGTACTGTTCATAGAGAGAGAGCGGGGGGGGGGGGTGCGACGACGACGTATAGAATAAGAGCGGGAGGGGGCGAGGGGTCACACAACATACATTGAGAGAAGGTAAATATGATAGACAGAAAATTAGTAAGAGATAAGTCACTTGATGAATTATTTGAAAATTACAACTAATTAGAACAAATGGATGTTTTCAAACATAAGTAAATTCCAAAACTGAGGAATATTTTAGCTTGTATTTTTTGTGATTAAAATATATAAGAAAAAAAGCTTTGGGGAAACAAATGTTGATTAAACCAACTTTAGTATAATAATAGGTATATGTATGTGCATATGTATTTATCTATATGTATATCTCCATTATTTTTTTAATCTATCTATGCAATAGTTTCGTCGATATTGACAGTAATTAATAAAAAGTGATTTGATAAAAAAAAGATAAATTACTAAAAACCTTTCTTAAATCAAACTAACATCGCTCACCGGAAAGAAAGATATCGACAAGGCCTAAGCGAGAATAGAAAAGAGATGGTAACTGACTGTTTGGCTGGCTTAATCGCTTTTTCTCTCTCTCCGACCCCCCCCCCCTTAGCGACGCCAGATTTTTAAAATTATTTTTTAATTTAATGATTGATTCCGTAGACAAAACGTTTTGCATTTGTATTTAAATGTTCCTTTCCAAACTTATGGGGGACTGACTTGATTTTCAACAAGTTGTCATCCGTTTCTAAATTGTAAATTAAAAAATAGCCCCCCCCCCCACACACACACACCATCGCTCAGGCGAATTGCTCTCTTCTTTCTTTTGATTTCATTACGGTCTTATTTAAAGGATAAATGAATTTGTATCAACATACAAAATGTTAATGTTTATCTATTTATACGAATAAATGCAAAACTTCTAGTTTTGTGTTTACAAGAAACTTATGAATGAAATGTTTATGTAAAATTTGGATTTCAAGTAGCGAACTTTGCGAAGCAATAGCGAGCTGGCAAAACCAGCTAGTGTCTAATAAATGCCAGCGTATAACAACGTATACGGCATAATCGCGTTAGCACACCGGTTACCGTAAGATCACCGAAGTTAAGCGACGTTGAGCCTGGTCAGTACTGAATGGGTGACCATTTGGGAATACCAGGTGCTGTATGTGCTCTCCGTTTATATCAGCATTGTTTCCAGTCGTCCTGGATTTCACCTTGTCACTAGATTCAAGCCGTGCCGACTCAGGAGAGGAGATGTGGGTTGGGATTGCGCAACCCTTGTTTCACAATTACACGCGCAGCCACCCTTACAGTGGGTATCCATTGTCTATCAAGATTGAACGAAGGCCATGATAACAGAAATAACATTCCCGTTGTAACCAGTTTCTGCACACAGATGATCTATGGATTACAATAGTGTAGAAATGATTAATTCCGAAAATCGACGAATTACTTCATGAATCAATGGTCATTTTCTCGTCTATTTCCGTTGTCATTGTTCTTTTGTGTTGTATCGTCTGCCCTGATCAGATTCCATGGAGAACAAAACAACGCTTGTTGGGACAAGTATGTCACACCATCGAAAATGATCAAATACATTTCAATTACTATTGGTTTTTATTAGATATGATGTCAGTCGACGTTTATAATATTACTTTGTCACCCCATCCCCTCCTGTAAAAAAAATGTCGGAAAAAATATGCTTCGCTAATATTCGCTAATAATCTAGATATATTACTTAAGTATTCATATAAAAGCAATTTAATTTTTCATATTTAAATTATTATCATTTCTGATGATCCCAAAGAAAAGAAAACACCCACCGTTGACTTTTTATTATAGAGTGAGGGATTTCTTTCCGTATTCATTTCAGGCGGCGGGGTGAGTCTAAGGTGGTTGTCTGATTTGCTATTTGTTTCTCGCTTCTCCGCATCATCAATTGAAATGGTCGTGTCCGTGAGCTAGAAAAAGGCACGCGTTTTATCTCCATCTTTATAAATTAGATATGTTTATATATGTTTATATAATTGTATGTACACGATTTACTCCTACACTAATTAACCGATCATTATGAATTTAGGAACACAGCTGCTAGCCCTAAAGGCTACATTTAGTTCAATTCAGTTTTATGCAAATGGGGTAAAAAGGGGGTGGAAGGCTTGTCGCGAAAATTCAGATACCTCTGATTTTTATAAAAATTAGAAAATCAGTTAATAAATATTCCCAAAATTTCAGTTTCTTTGGGGTGCTCAAAAAGGGTTTAAGGAGACATATGAGCGCAACCTTCCATTTGAAAATTCGCATGTTTCAGATGTGCATTGAATTTGATTTATAGTCATTAAACGTCAATAAAGCAAGATTTCCTACATTTCCATTTATTCTTAAGACGCCCTTACACTAGACACATTTTTAAGAATAACAATCATATAATGGGTTTTGATCAAATTTGTAATTATAATTCTAGACATATATTAAATATATATTAATTTTAATCTTCATAAGGGGACATAGAATTGTTCAAAACCTGTTATGTTCGGGGAAATTACTTTTATCCGTCCTTGGACGGATATTCTTATAGGGTGTATATATATATATATATATATATATATATATATATATATATATATATATATATACATATATATATATATATACATATATATATATATATATATATACATATATATATATATATATATATATATATACATATATATATATATATATATATATATATATATATATATATATATATATATATACATATATATATATACATATATATATATATATATATATGTTTGTCTGTACACACACACACACACATTTGGTCTGTATTATAGAGTGAGGGATAAGATTTGATAATTTTGTTCGCATTGATTTTTTTCTAACCAGTGGCGATTACTTATTATAATAGCTATTCAACCATTCGTTTGTGTAAACATGCGCAAGTTTTTAAAGACCTTGAAAAAGTAATGGTCCTTCAGATACGAAATTTCATCCTGTGATTATGACTCGCTTGAGATTTTCCAAAATTAATGTTCATACCAGATGGTGGACTTCATAATCAGTCACTTTTTTCATGTCCATAAATTAACAGCTGATAATCTCGAGTTGTCTCTCTGGTGTGATCCAAGTGATATCTATATACACTCCAATAGACGGGGCAGTTGGATTTCTGTGATTTTAGAGACAGATGGGCCCTAAGCAAATGGACTGTGATTGTCTTGATTTGAAGGTGTGTTGTTCAGTAGAAGAAAACGAGTATTATCTTAACTTCTCTCAAAATAAAACATTGTTACTTGTTTTAACCTGAAGTTGTGGTTTTGTTTGAGAATCCTTCTGTTACAATAGTGACAGACTGCATGATTGACACTGCGGCCGGTGTTCGAATCGACCACCGACTTCAGACGAAGACAGCAAGATGACGATCAAGGTCTGTGCAGTAAACGCACACTCCACATTTTTAGATAGCATCTTTATAAGAGAGGCCCTGTCTCTCGCGTTTTGTTTTTCTTAATAGCGTTTTTAGATGCGTCCACGCACCTCTACAATAGGTTCTGTCCGCCCGTTTGTAACACTTACGTTTGAAATCGCATTTTCATCACTGAACGAACGCTATTCCAAGAATATGCATTTCGGCCTACGGGACAGGATCAAAGTGTTTAGCCAGTTGAGTGAGTGCTGTCTCCTTTTTTATTTTTCGGTAATAGAAATCCTCCAAGATTCCCCCCTCCTTACTTTTATTTTTTGTGCTTAACCTCCCCAAATTTTATTGATCTTGGAAGGACACCATCTATTCCAAAACTCTCCCCCTATTTCTTATGCTTCCCCTCAAGTCCCACTCTTACTTAGAGATTGACCTGCTAATTTTCGGTTTTAAACAAACCGGAAAACAGTGGGCGATCTACTCTTAGAAATGGTTTGAAGTGTCTTACTAACATGCCCTGGATTTTGTTTGGTTTCTTTGGGTTTTTTTTTCGTTCTTTTGTGGATGTTCTTTGTTGTCCCACTCCCCATTTTTTCAATGTAATTTTAAATATCTTTTGTAAATAAAATTGATTTTAAACCATCAGTTGAATTCTAAGATGAGTAGTCATTAAAGTAAATCCAGTATTGTGGTGACTGCTGAAGTGAAAGATTGATGAACAACTCAAGAAGTAATGAAAAGAACAGTGCTTGGACGAATGGATCAAAACGCGTCTAGTTAAGAGCAGGATATACAGCGGATGACAATTGACCCCACCATCTTCACACTTTTGAGGACTTCGTGCCAAATTTGTAAAAATTTTTTATCTTTTTTGGCAAATAAAGATTTTAATGTGTAGTATCTATTCTGCCTTCGTCCAGAGGAGAAATCTTTCTAGATTGAGGCCATTTTTATTTTTGCCCCAGTCCAGAGTGTTTCTTTTGGGGAGCTGGATTTTCACCACTTAAAAAATCGACCATTTGTCTAACTTTGCCTTCGTGGGGAGGCAAGTAAATAGGAATACGCGTTTTCGCTTATTCTTTTTCGATGCTTCTACAGAATTTGAACCAAACAAAACTGACTTTTGCCGAATGAGATTTACGTAAACAGTCGGAAAAAAGCAGTCAAACCGAGCCGTCGTCAAAATTAAAAACAAAGCAAAAAAAAAAACAAAAAAAAACAAAAACAAGAAAACATTCACCTGAATATGTTTATTTTTTTATAAAAAAATGGATTTATTTCAGACAAAGGTAAACAATGAAAAAAAAAAATTATTTTTCACTGACAATTTTTTTAGCAATTAAAAACCCCACTCGTCCTTTATTTTATTTATTTATTTCAAAGGATTCGGTCGTCGACAAATAGTTGATTAATACATAGTTTAGGGTTAGTTAGTTTAGAATTAAAAATAACAGTCAACTATTTTCAGGTTGATAGTTTGACGTTGTCTTTATTTGTCGTCTGCCAGGAATTTTTTCGTGGCTTCCGATTCAATAAACGCTTTTTTGTTTTCCGGCTAGTTCCGGAAATCTGCTTCGGCAAAAGTCGGTTTTGTTTGGTTCAAATACTGTAGAGCTGCCTTCATTGCCATTGTAATTTTTACTGGGACTTCTAAAATACATTATTTATCAGGTCTCCTTTTCTTTGTCTACAATATTTAAATCGAATTTATGAGTCCGGATTAGATTGAAGTGAACGCGTTGAAAGTAGATTTAGGTACGTGCAAAAATGGCCGTCGCTTATACGGATTATAGTTCTTAAAAGTGGCTTATCATAAATTTTAAAAGTAGTTTACGCTTAAATTATTTGATTGTGTTTGAAAGATAAAAGCCTAAAGTTAATATCTAAAAGGAAAAATGTATATTTATGTGCAAAAAAATTAGAATGAAAAATATTATAACAACGGCTAAAAAAAAAAACAGTTAAAATTGCAGATTCAATAAAATATTTTTTAAAATTCGCTAGAAAGATAAATATCAGTTTTCTGGAACTATTTCAAAGATAATTATTAAATTAAAGTCTTAGATAGTGAATTAAAAAAGTACCCTTTTCTTTTACTAAAAATTGCTTAATTATCCAAAAAAGTGAAAATTACGTTAAAAAACGGTTGCATGTAATTTTAAACACAAAATATGGCTACCAAATCTCAATGTATGGAAGATCGCTTTTATTTTGCATGTGTAGTTGTAAAAAGTGAATTGTGAAACTAACAAAGTCGTTGAATCTCTGAAAATAAAATTCGGCGGGTGAGCGGTGGATGGAGTACAAATCCCGTCTGTTTATTGCAGAACTCGACATCCATACGTCTCCAAGTCAATTGTTAGTATAAAATATCCCATTTTAAAAAGTTCTTTTGTGTCGTGATGGCTCAGATTGTCAAGTTTTTATTTTTTTTATTTTCAAGATTATAAAAAAAATTCTTACGCTGATGATAACACAAAAAGGAAATATTAGAATATCGCCTTTTAATATTTACCATAAACTGTTATATTAAAATCACATTTTGCAATTATATTATTTTTTTTGGTGAACATATTGAATAAACAACACTATATTCAATGATAATATCGTTAATTCGAGAAATTATTTTTCTCAGAGTTATGTTGATTTTATTAACACGGACTTTAGTGGCTTTTTTTCATAATATATAAGAAATATTAAAAAAATTTTTTTTAATTGTTAACATCTACGGTGCTTTATTTTCATTAAAAAAAATTAATGCCTTTTTTTAGTACTTTGAGATATAACTTTAGTAAAGATGTTTTTTGTTAACACAAAATAATACATTTTCAGTTTAGATTAAAAATGAAAATAGGTTCATTAGATCGTTAATTAATACATACTGAAAATCTCATTAAAATTAGTTTATTTCCTGATTTTTTAAATTTTTAACTGAAGTCAATATGTTTTTACATTTTGAGCATCGACCATTCATTTTGCACGTATCTAATACATACTAACTGGTTTGTTAAGATTACAACCTTCCTTTCTCTCCTTCTTTTGTTCTTACTCTGCCTTTTCTTATATGCGTCACCGAATCTCCATGGGAGGCTCTGTCTATCAGTAAATAGTACTAGCTACCACCCTTAGATTCAAAATTGTGTTAAATAGTAAGGGCGTACGTTTGCTAGTATTCATCTCGTGATTTTGATTCGCGGACGAACGTTGACACGTACACGAGGGACCGGTGTCATCGAACCAGACAGTGCATTCAGTATCATTTCGACTCTGCCGTGTACTGGAAACAGACGTGACGTTACATCGTTGCAAGAGAGAGTGAGTAATGAAAGTAGGCAGTTTGGTTTGAAGCTTGTGAGGAAAACGCCACGTGTAGAGAATGTCTTAACATCGACAATAAATTAAGGTGCTTAGGGTCCCAAATGTTCCGTAGCCCGAAATGTGCCCCCCATCGCCGCTGCTGGCAGAAGAGAAGGCAATGCCAACATCTCAATATAGTGTCCTTTCTTCAAATTCGAGAGCATTCTTCGTTCCTTTGTGCTTTTGTAAAACATGATTTTAGGTTCCCAGTCGATGAGGGAGTGGAGGACACAAGGCGAGATAGGACTGTGCCGTTATGATTGTGAACTGCATTCAATAACAAGGCATGTTCATGAACCCGTGTACTTTAATTGTGACCTGTGAGACATTAGACCTCCCTTAAGAGGAGAGCTATACGTAACAATAGCATCTCTCTCAGAGTGAGTAGTTATGTATTACTAAAACTATGCTAACTATGCTTATTTGTTTGTACATCGAATATTTTAGATGGTGAGAGGAAGGGTGAATGAGACGCGGAGCGGAGAATAGTGAGGGGCAATACTTGCTGCAACAGCAGCGCAAGAGCAGAAGTCGCGTATGACGTAAATAAAGAAAAGAAAAAAGAGAGGAGAGTAAGAGGATGACATACACAATTATATGACGCGCTTTCTTCTTTTTTATTCACATCCCTTTTCCTTGAGAGAAAAGCAACACCGTAAAAAGGGACGATAGAAAAGTACGAAAGCGATTAGGCACAGTTTGACTAGAATTAAAATCCAAATATTTTAATATCGATTTACGTACCAACTAGAGGACGATGATATTCCAGAAATTAAAGTGCTTTTGAGCCGGTCACATGATCAACAGGTTTATAAAAGCATCGTCGATCGACGGACAGAAGAGCCTCGGCGGACAGATGATTGTGGCGGTGTTGATAGAACTCATCATCACTATCATCTAGTGTTTAGTGCCGCCAAAATCAAATAGTCAACCACAGCACGAACTACATACCAGTAACATCATAATGACTATCGTTGGCTCAATCAAAGTCTCACACGGCCCACAGCACAACCGAATATCTGCGAAACGTATGCCAACAAACTGTCCGTACCGGCGACTAAGACTGTAGCAGTCATTAAGATGACATTTATTTTCTCCCACGGAGAGCATCCCCTGTGAGGCTATCTTCGTCTGAAAATAAACTACTCGTAGGCTTTCGGCAACCAAAGAACTTTCTACTTTCTCGCTTACTTTCTTTCATTCACATTGAAACTTTAGTCAACCTATACCCAACGGTGTAGAAATAAATACCTTTTCATTGTTGATCATAAAACGGTTTTGTTTTGCTTTCGTGTGACGACCGTTTTCGTTTTTACGAAGAATTTATAAGAGTTGGTCTATCAGTCTATGCTAAGATTAGCTCTTCTAAAACAAGCTGTCCATAAACTAACACTTATACGGGACTCCTAGCACCATTTTTACAAAACTCTTAATAAAAACGGAACTCTTAACAACTTCCCCGCCCTACTCATCACAGTCATCATGATGATACAAAATAATATTATAAAACCTGAATAAATCTTAAAATAATAATCCCTAAACCTTTATCTCTTTTAACTAATTCAACACCATATGATTAACTTCACGGTGATCCATTTTGCACCTTACAAATAATATATCCTGCTTAAAATATACTTTTATCGTTTGTGTATATAAAATATATTGGTAAGCTAAGCTGAATCTAGTCAATATCAACGTTCTTTAAGCGATTACTATTTCGTATTGATATGTGAGTTGTGATATGTGAGTTGTGATATGTGAGTTGTGATATGTGAGTTGTGATATGTGAGTTGTGATATGTGAGTTGTGATATGTGAGTTGTGATATGTGTTAATTCATTCACAGATAACAACGAAGACACAAATCACGCGTAGTACACTCCGATGACATGACAGCGAGATAAAGACTTTGCATGGTCAATTTCAAAATCATATTAGACGACCCGTGACCCAGTTAGTCAACGTTAGTATATTGTAGATTAGTGTATACATTTAGTGCTCGAAACTGATTAGTAAGTTAAATAAATATTAGGGAAGACAATGGAAGTGGTCCTGAATCTCTTAGTGTCCTCCTAACTTAAGGGATCTATGGAGGGGGGGAGAAACCTCCTTTAAAACTATATCATATTTCGTATGAAATTTCACGGAGGGGGGGGGCGGAACAAAGAAAGAAATATGGTGTTATGAGCATAGTGGAAAATTACATGGTAATCCCGAGCAACGTCGGGTCTTCCTGCTAACATTTGTCTGCCTTTTGGTAATATCCATAGTCCTTCTTGTTACTTTCCTTCACCCCCTCCTTCTTTTATAAGTTAAAAAAATATATATTTAAAAAATGGCTCAAATCAAACTTTGTAGCATTTATATCATATTAGACGACTCGTGACCAGTTGAGTCATCGTTGGTACATCGTCCATTAGTGTATACATTCAGTGCCCTTAACCGATTGTGAAAGTGAGTAGACATTTTACAAGTATAGAGAACAAAGTTACCGCCTGCTTTTAATTTAACGGAAATTAACGAGATTTCACGAATCGCGGTCAACGTACATTGTGCATGATTGTATTCATTTAGTGGTTGTGTATGTCATCCTCTTACTCTCTTTCTCTTTTTTAACCTTTATTCTGTATTTACGTCATACGCCACCTCCTCTCTTACGCTGCTGTCGCGGCTAGTATTGCCCCTTCCTCTATTCTCCACTTCTCGTCTCATTCACTCTTCCTCTCGCCATCAAATATATTCGATGTGCAAACAAGTAAGCAGGGTTATCAGATTTTAGTACTTTAAGTTTTAGTCTCCAGGAGGTTAGACACAATGTCAGGTGTGGTTTTGAGAAGCCAGCGCACAAGGATAAGCGCAATCTGGCTTACAAAAACATGTCCAAGCAGTCCCGTTGGCATTCCCAAGTAGGGGCGCCTCTGACGATTAGCAATAAACTAACCCCTTCTAAGAGAGAAGGTAAATCATGGGAGGGTGGATTTTCTCGAACCAAACCATACCTGAGCAAGACATCAACAACACCACCGTCGGACTGATTGATCGTCGTTTGGTCCAAACACCTACCTAAGCAATGCCAGATCTCTAAAAGAATGACTACTCACTCTGCCCGTTTAGCGATAGAACCGTTTCCATAATGATTCAGTCTGCGAAAGTCGGCTGATGATAGTACCGCTTAAATACCAGTCGAGAATACGTTCCCGATAATCAGTCCGACAAAGTCTGATCATTTCGGTGATTGTGGTATTATGTCTAGAAGGTCCACCCTCCCAGGCCTTGCCTACCCTCTTTGAGAAGTGGTTGTCCCCTACCGGGGAATGCTGACGGGGATGCCCATACTATTTTTAGAGGCCAGCCTGGCTCTTCCGCTGGGGCACTGGCTTTCTCCCCACCGCCGCCTCCCGGTCTTGTGCCACATCTTACTGCCGTGTGAAGGAAGGCAATAAAGCGATAGAATTGCTATTTTTAATGGAAGAGTAGTAGCTAGAACGACTGGCCGACAGACAGTCTTCCATAGAGATTCGATGACGCATATAATAAAATATGTCATCTATTATTAAAATAAAGCTAAATTAATCGATGTTGTTTTTACCCCCCCCTCTCTCTCTCTTATTAATAGTCGACGGTAATAAAGAAATGAAAGAATACAAAAATGACAAAGTAATTACCTTGACTAGCAGCAAAATCCCACTCCTTCACTTTTGAAGAACCGTGACTAATCGGGTCAACGTTAGTAAATTTTATATTAGTTTATACATTTTGTGCCCCAAACTGATTGTTAAATTAAATAGATATTTTAAAAAGCACGTTCCAGACAGAGAATAAAGTTATCGTTTCCTTTCAATTGAGTGAAAAGTATCGACATCTTCCGAATAATGGGTCAAAGATGATACATTATACATTAGAATATACTTTTCGTATTTTCATTTTCGTCTTTATTTGCGTCATTTATTTATCCACGTCATCTTCTCACTGTCTTTCTCCCTTTTTCCTGTTCAAAAGTGTCACTCTGGATGTGAACAAACTAGCTGTATCATTCCGTCGGTTCTAGCTCAGGAATGCGACAGGCAATAACCTCACGAAATGAAGGAGTAATGCCGAATATTGTTAATATTTATTGACCTCCCTACGAGGGGAAAGCTGGATACAGGTTTGTTTTTTAATGTGGGGGAAAATCACCTCAAAGGACACACTAACTGGAAACAAAATACTTTTATAGTTCCGTCGACACTTCCTCACGAATACAGGAGTCTCAAGATACAGGAAATAGAGCCCCTAAAATGAGGAAGTAATGTCTTATATTGCCCCTATTTCTTGCCTCCTTACGAGGGAAAAGTTAGACACAAGATCGCTTTTTGATGTGGGGAAAAATCCATCTCCCTAAAAAGGTGTAAAAAAATAATCTCATTCCCAAAACTATGTACTCTGGATGAGAACAAAATACCTGTATAGTACCGTCGGCACTCCCCTTACGAATAAGGAACTCAAAGGCGACAGGATGTAAACACCATGGACAAAAATACAAGGACGTTCAAAAAGTATCGAGACTGGGGATCTATTAACCAAGACAATGAATGATACATTGAATAGTCTTGCTAATACATAGAGCACGGAACTTTAATAATATAATGCGACAAGATAATGTTACATGTAGTATTTATTTATTCTTTTATTTTAAATAGTTTTTATATTGTTATACGTTCGTCTTAATATTTCGAGAATGACATCTTTTTTACAAAGGAGAAGTATAGAATTATTCGCTTGTTTTTTTAAAATTAGCTGGTGGTCGCAGTAATCGGAAATCGTTGTAACGGTTGGATGCTTCATCAATCACGTTCGATAAGTAGCTGAATCACAGATGACGACATCGTTCGATTATCATTTTCCCAATGTTGTTGTTGTTAGCTTCGCTCTTTGTTTTTTTTGTTGCTTTGTAAAATTTATTTAATTAAATAATTTTATTAAAAAATCCAAAATTAATACTCTCATTTGATTCTCTCTCTTTCTCATTCTCTCTCTCTCTTTCTCATTCTCTCTCTCTCTCACATATATATATATATATATATATATATATATATATATATATATATATATATATATATATATAATTTGTTATTGTTTATTATCTATGTACGTGTACGTTTCGTCCTTAATAATCGGGACTCATCAGCATAGAGATATAACTATTCACTACCGGTCATGCGATTCGAAACCCCGGATTACGAGTATTTTGCAACTCAAATCCCGACGCCTGAACCACTCGGCCAACGTTGAACAGCGAATAAACGGTGATAATTTTAACACTTTATGCGGCGGCTTGACGTCATAAGAGCGTTCTACTTTAATGAGAGCAACGATGCATTTAAAGCTATATATATATATATATATATATATATATATATATATATATATAATTAGTTGAGCCCTTTCGAAAGATAATAAATTGATGATTTATAAATTAGCGACATTGCATCGTTATCTATCTTGGGAAATAGAACTTTCTTTAGAATCACAGTAATAGTGTTTACATTGAAAGAATACAAGGCGTATTTCTATCGCATTTCAAAACGTGATCATCGCGTTGGTCGAATGGTTAGGAGACCAGGGTTCATAATACTTGGATCCGGGGTTCGAATAGCGATACGGTTATGTAATTCCAAACTAACAAGCGTAAAATAAAAACGCGGAACATATATGTTTATGGATATAAAAATATCTATTTATTAATGATAATTATATAATATATATATATGTATATATATTTATTTTCCTGTCTTTATTTTCTATTTTGAAATTAGCTAAACATATATATGTATATCCAATTGAAAGGTGAAATAGTTCATTGAAATCCATGCTACCCATTTTATATTTTATTGATTTCAAAATTTAGTTTCTTGTTTTAAATGTGTCCACACATTTCTCTGAGGGGCTCTTTCCGTCGGTCTGTCACGCTTCATATTGAACTAATAATTTCATCGCGAAACGCGCAGTTTGAAAGGACATATCTTAAGAAATATTAGAACGTACAGGCCAACCATCTATGGCGGATCTCTTAATACAAGATCATTTCAGATGGATAGGACACCCGGATAGGATGAAACCTTGACGACTACCAAGGCAGCGGCTGTATTATAAATTGTGGGAAAGAAAAGCGGGATCCGGTAAGGCCTAGGCTAATACTCAAAGATACAACGAAAAGAAACTTAACCCTTCCATGCACAGTTGTTCCACAACAGCTAATAGAAAAGTTGTCATAAATTTTGATTTGACCAATTATATTTGTTTTTGTGGGAGTCAGGGACATCGAGGAATACGTTTTGCATCCATTATTAGTCGCTACGGGCCTTTTCGGAAGTCAGCTCAACTTGAATGCACGTGACTCAAATCACGCACGTAGAATTTCTGTAATAAATCATGCATGAAAGGATAAAAAAAAGTATATCAACCTCAGCGATTGGCAAGATCATGCGAAAGACATAACCAAGTGGGGAACTATGATAATGACCTGGTGACCTTCACGAAACACCCACAAACGTTTCGGCAACTGGCTATATTTAAAGATAATGGCCTGTTTGTGAAAATCACGTGAATTTTAACTTCAATTAACCCTCACCCATTTTTTTTTTGTCATAGCTGATGTATCTCATATCTATCCCACATATTATTTTTCTACGTTTGTGGGTTGTGCACGACGGATTTAAGCGAAACACCGCGGCAGACAATCGGTTCTAGATAAACCACAGTGATAACGGCCTGAGAAAAGTTGCCGTCTGTTGAGAGCGAGTTCAATTGAAGATAGATAAGACGCCAGCCAGATGGCCTTGTTATAAATGATTCCTTTAGAATCAAGAAAGAAAAGGTGTTCTAATGGAGGGTTGCCTTTTTTCTTATCACAGTAACAATGAATTATTGCAGACTGTTTTTTGTTCTTTTCTTCTTCTCGTAGATAAGCAAGCATTTCACTATTTATGTCCAACATTGAACACGTTACTTGCAAAATAACGGCTCAAAATGCAATCCCATTTAGTGATTCAAAATAGATCTTTAGAATCACTCGTTGTCTTAATGATCTTTCAGATGCATTACCTTGGCACTGTGCTATTCATCCGCGGAGTCCGCGTGCCCAGTTTGTGAGAGATCAACCCATGTTAATAAATTACACCCAACGTTGAAACAAACTTGTTGTTTGATCACTGGTTGTTTGATGCCTGTAATCCTGCATCTCATCGCTAGCATTGCCACTTCAGATGTGAGACAGGGAGTTTCCAGCCGAGTAGAGACCACAAAAGCCGTCTCTTTCACGGATGTGAACCCCAGGATCAACGAAGCTTCATCATCTATGTCTAGTTCCTAACAACATCTCCCGGGAGGGGAGGAGTTCTTCGAAAATACCTCTGTCCTGTTCGACAGATCAAAGCCAAGAGACTAGACTAGCTTTTTGCCACGTCCTCTACCCATCACGTCACTACCTTGATTATGTTGGCTAAATTTATAACCTTAATTTCTCAGCGGAAATTTCCTCTTCACATAATCTAATTCCGAAATGGAAATTTCCTTTCTACGTCAAATAACGTATCTCATGTCCCCTCTTACAATAATCAGCATGACGCTCTTATTTATGAATTTTTATATAAGCTAATCGTCCAGTTTGAATCTTCACATACATGTCTATTTTTTATGGAAGTCGCTCCAGACAAGGCACGAGGCCACTGTATGTAATGAGCTAAAAAGAACAAAAGATGATTAACACAAAGTCAGGAGACGCCTATTCATCTTACTCTTGAAAGGACCAAGGCTATGGGTAGGAGAATAACGGTCAGATGAAAGAGATCTCGACAAGACTGTAGTTCTTGGAAATAAGCTACTAGAATAGGAAGATGTATCATAACGAGGTTCTGAACAAAGAATTGACGAAGACCACTAGACCAACGAGTCAAACAAGCTGAAACAAAGGAAGCAGAGAATAAATCAGACAATTCTGAAGAACACATGCTGAGACTAGCAACACTACGCCTGTGAGATAGGGTGCAGAGAAGAAGAAAGGGTAGGAATAACCAAATTGAACCTTATCAAGAACCGTAAAAAAATGGTTAAAAATATCTTGGTTCATGACGCAAATGGCTTATTTCACTAACAGGTAAGGATAATATGCTACAGTTCATACGCATTTCTTTGGATTATCTTGAAAATAAAGTGGTACTATATCCCAATTGTACCTATCTTCTCATCTAGGATAAAATAAGGATGTTGAAAATTATCATATGACGGATGCGTCTCAAGAAATTCTTTTAGGGCATCGCTCGATTGAATGACGATATCCCTGTTTCCGTGTTCGTGCCTACTGCTAACAGTGGCAACCTCAGCGAGTGTTGCGCCTTTAAAGCACCCACGATGTTTATTAGCATAAATCAGATCAAATGTTTCAGGCGAAAAATTTGAGAGTGCAGATTTCATGTTTCTTGCTAAATCCCTGGTTTGATGAACACGATGTTTTCTTTCCGCGAACCATCATTACATATTTAACATTAAAAATGCGTTATACTTTTGATCCGTCATGATCACGCTCCCTTCATTTACATGTAAAATATTTTGGCGCAAAACTAAAGTAATTAAAAGTGTTAGACTTCTGTCATTTTCATTTAGATATTAAAAAAACATGTCTTCCTCTATTAAAGAAATTAAATATTTAATAGATGAAAATACCCAGTTTGATTGTTTAAAATAAATGTTTATATGTTAATAAACATATCTAATTAGCAAAACAAAACTCATGCTTAAACGCCAATCTAAAAAGAAAAATCTATGTAATTAAAAATATTTCAAACATAAAATGTAAGAATTGGGAAAGGAAATGGATTAGTTTGTGAAGTAAATCAATAAAAATATGAACAAAATATCGTAACATTTTGTTTTTAAAATAATATAAAAACAAATTTATAACACTTTGAGTTGTGTTGCACTCATTGCTAAAGGTCAAGGTGCGGTTGAGATATATCGGACTGTTTTTTATTATTGATGTCACATTACGTCAGTGATATTGGAACCTGTTGTAACCCGAATATCAGGGCCAACAGAAAATAATATGGCAAAACTCCAACAATTGTTAAGGATAAAAAGTTTTCTAAATAAAAAAATACAAGTTTAACAGTCATTTAGCAAACGCTAGGTTGAGTTAGCAAGTCAAGCGAGATCTCGTTAGTTCTCGTTCGTTTTATAGGAAAACAACGGAAGATTCCATTCTTTCTATCTTTATAAAGTTAGGTATGCGTATATGTTTATATATTTGTATGTACAGGGTTCACTCCTAAAATAATTAACCGATCATTATAAACTTTTGAACACAGCTGCGTGGCGTAACAGGTAAAATGTGGTCGATATATATATTTTTTTTCAACATAGTTCACCTCAAACAAGGCAGACCGCCACTGTAAACGTAAGGGGCTACTGAGAAAAAGGGTGAGGTTTTTTTTTTGGGGGGGGGGGGGTCAACCTAAATTGGGAGCTGTGCAGCAAGATGTCTGTTTACATTAGTTTTAAATTTCTACATGTCAGTACCGTCAAGAAAACAGGAAACAGGAAACAGGGAGGGAGTTCCAGAGTCCAACAGCTCGATGAAAGAAGCTTTTGGAGTAGAAAGCTCTTCGGCATCTGGAGACCTCCACAGTGAATGAATGGTATTTGGTAGATTGTCGGGTTGGTCTAGAGAATTTGCGTCGCGGGGGTACCAGAGCAGCAAGTTCGTCAGAGCACAGTCCATTGAAGTACTTGTAAAAACAGGCACAAGGAAGCAACATTGCGGCGGTGGGACAGGGGCTGGAGCTTGGTGGATAGTGAGGGACCTATTAAGTTGGCGACTCTTTTTTGGACCTTGTCTAAGAGGGAGAAACTAGTGGATGATGCACCAGCCCAAATGTGGCAACAATACTCCATGCATGGATGGATGGTGGCTTTGTAGAGATATAGGATAATGTCAGGTGTGAGAAGTTTACAAGCACGGTAGAGGGAGCCCACCTTCTTTGCAGCAGTCCTGGCAATGTCTTCAATGTATTTGTTCCAATTTATTATCTGTGAAAGTTAGGCCGAGAAGTTTGAATGATGAACTCTCAGGTAGTTAAAGTTTAATTTAGTTTTGTGCAACGGGATAAAAAGGAGGTGGAGGCCCTTTATGAAAATGTAAATACCTCCGATTTTTTGTGAAATTTTAACAATCGGTATTAGACATCAATCAAGAAATTCCTCAAATTTCAGTTACTTTGGAGTGTTTTAAAGAGTTTTTAGGGGCCATGAAAATCCAAATATTTTAGATTTACATTAAATTTGATCTATAGACAGAAATAAGATACCCCGAGTTGCAATTTTTAAGACTGCATAAATTTTAGACAGTTTCTAGAATCAAACTCATTTTGATCAAAATTGGAATAAGGATTTTAAACATAAGGTTTAGTAGCATTATATTTGGATTTAAACTTTCGTAAGAGGATATAAAAGTGGTGCAAAACTGTTCTTTTCGGGAAATTAATGTTATCCGTCTTAGGACGAATATATACCTAGTGTACCATATGACAGAAGCCATGCAAAAGTATGGGCAAGATTCTGTCGCGGTGACTACTTGTACTAATATTTACAACAAATTAAAGAAATAGACTTTTTTTATAACGGGCTAGTAATTTTAAATCTATGCCGGTGCTTGCACTTGGCCATCAATTCGTCTCTTTTGTTTAAAATGTTATTATCTACGTGTTTTAAGATTCTGATTTGTTCTTCAAGGCATAGGTTACATTTGTGTCTGAATCCTCTAGGAGTTGTTGAATTACACAAAATTGACCACGAAATAATTTGTGTTAAGTTTTTGTTCTTTAGAGACCACCAATATTTAGTCAATCCCGTTTGGTTTATAATATACGGGTTAAAGAATGAATGTTTGTGGACATAAAAAACGTTGTTTCCACTTACCAGCGGATATTCCTATATAGATTTTCTTATTAGTAATGTTCTCTTGTGGGTAAATTGTGGCCTTGTATACGACACTTTCTACATTACAATTTCCCTTAAGTGGACAATTACTTTTAACTTGGCAATTGCATTTTTTCTCTTTATGTTTAATCACATTGATCGGTGTGTCCAATATTTTTTATTGTGTGTGTTGATTATACTGTCCATATTTTTTTGTACAAGAATAACTTATTTTCACTGTTTTTCTATTGAATATTTTGCTTAAGGGGTTACTAGTGTTAAAGTGTTTGTCTATCAAATTTAGAAATGTGCTACCGATATTAGATAATTGACAAAATGACGTATTGAACCAAATAATTCTACGCTCACTGTTCCTAGGTTTATTTTTCTTTATACTCTCAATATATTTTAATTTTTCAGTGTAACCACTACTTATTAATGCATTGTCGTATATATGCTTAAACTATTTTTTACTTGATGAGACTTTATTAATTCTGGAAGTAATAGTATTAGGTATTTGTTTGATAATGCATTTAGGATGATTAGATTTAGTATTTATGTATATTGGTGTGTGATTATCCTTGTTAAATGGTTTATATGTTCCCTCTATTAAATTGAGTGTGATGTCCAAAACAATTACTTTGTTACAGTTGGAGGTAATTTCAATCTTCAGACCTAAATTCTCGAATGCTTTATTTAATTGTTTGTGTATGCTGGATATTAATGGGCCATTATTGTTAGGAACGATGATCAATCCGTCATCCCTATCCAAGCCATTCAAGTTAGGCTCTACAATTCTACTGATGGTATATATAATATAAATTCCGACTATGTCTGAATTAAAGGCCCCTATCGGAACGTCAAAGTCGCTACTATTTTTCTTAATCCAATTGTCTCGATTTTTGACTAAAATTTTTTTAATCGTGAATATTTTTAATTCCCTTTCTACATTTAAAATGGAATTCATTTTCTTGAAAAAATAGGGGAATTGATCTTTTGTCTTTGTCACCCCCTTTTTCTATCATGATTATCATCATAGTTAATTATAATTAGTCACCGTGGCCTTTTACCATTCCCCCAGTTCCTCTTAATTATAACGACCAATCATTAACTAGAATTTTTTTCTTTACTTTAAAAACGGTGGTAACATTTTCTCATAATTCATGTTATAAATGTGGTTTGGTATACATCTGATGAGACGGATCTAGGTCGAAATAAGTTATAATGTGTACAACTCGAATGTGTGTCTAGTTTTTTCCCCTTTAAAATTTGCTTCCTGCACTGAAGATTGCATGATACATCGATGGCTGTAGATAATAAATAATTAATATTTATTTATAAATATCATATAATATATATATATATATATATATATATATATATATATATATATATGAGAGATAGATAAATGTAAAAATAACAAATTTATTTTATTTTCAGTTGTTCAATGCAATAAAAGTATGTTTATTTTTCCTTCCTGAGGCCAGGCTTTTCAAAGATTGGAATCTTATCAGAGGAATTGCATAGATAGATAAGTTGGCAGGGAAAGTAGCTAAAATTCAAAATTTGAAAAAATTGAGAGGATAATAGAAAATGGGTATAAGTGTGTGAGAGAGTTGTTAAAATGTAAAGTATATCCAGATAGAAAAAAGTTCAGTGACAAAGTGTCCAATGAGGAAAGGTTGAGAATGGAAAGGTAAACATTCAGCGTTAGTGACCCGTTGGGTTACCTATTGAGCTCGGATTACATTGTTTAAATCAGGAAAAGGTGAGTTTGCAAAGCCAGTTAAATATTTAATTCCAAATTAGCCTCTTTCTGCTTGCTAGATATCTCTTTCTCTCCACCTACGGGTTAAATGGTATTACTGTCTGTGGTGATACCCCCTTGGTTATAATGGACTATTGCAATCGTTTCATTCTTTCGTTTATTATCTTCGACCGTGAATAAGTTGTCATTTCGTGTGCGTGTGTCCACCTAAAAGTCAGAAACAACACAAGACACAACCAAAAAGCTGATATATCTATTTTCAGCATTGCCTCGGACAGAATATGGACACAGATTTCTTTGTAATATTCATTCTTTTAGAAGTCATTGGTTAGAGAGAGGGTCGATATTTAGAGCGATTTTTTTTTCATTAACTTTTGGTCTGAAACTCTAACTAAAATACACTTTCTTTCTTTCGGGATAAGATAAAAGTGCAGTAACTAAAAATATTTCTTTGGGTGGAGATAGGTACATATATCGTATGCGCACCGGTGAAGCGATAGGTACATATATCGTATGCGCACCAGGGCGGCGATAGGTACGTATATAGTATGCGCACCGGGGCGGCGATAGGAACGTATATAGTATGCGCACCGTGGCGGCGATAGGTACGTATATAGTATGCGCACCGGGGCGGAAGTAGGTACTATATAGTATGCGCACTGGGGCATGGATAGGTATGTATATAGTATGCGTAGCGGGGCGGCGATAGGTACGCATATAGTATGCGCACCGGGGCGAAGATAGGTACGTATATAGTATGTGCACAGGGGCAGAGATAGGTACGTATATAGTATGTGCACAGGAGCAGAGATAGGTACGTATATAGTATGTGCACAGGGGCAGAGATAGGTACGTATATAGTATGTGCACAGGGGCAGAGATAGGTACGTATATAGTATGTGCACAGGGGCAGAGATAGGTACGTATATAGTATGTGCACAGGGGCAGAGATAGGTACGTATATAGTATGTGCACAGGGGCAGAGATAGGTACGTATATAGTATGTGCACAGGGGCAGAGATAGGTACGTATATAGTATGTGCACAGGGGCAGAGATAGGTACGTATATAGTATGTGCACAGGGGCAGAGATAGGTACGTATATAGTATGTGCACAGGGGCAGAGATAGGTACGTATATAGTATGTGCACAGGGGCAGAGATAGGTACGTATATAGTATGTGCACAGGGGCAGAGATAGGTACGTATATAGTATGTGCACAGGGGCAGAGATAGGTACGTATATAGTATGTGCACAGGGGCAGAGATAGGTACGTATATAGTATGTGCACAGGGGCAGAGATAGGTACGTATATAGTATGTGCACAGGGGCAGAGATAGGTACGTATATAGTATGTGCACAGGGGCAGAGATAGGTACGTATATAGTATGTGCACAGGGGCAGAGATAGGTACGTATATAGTATGTGCACAGGGGCAGAGATAGGTACGTATATAGTATGTGCACAGGGGCAGAGATAGGTACGTATATAGTATGTGCACAGGGGCAGAGATAGGTACGTATATAGTATGTGCACAGGGGCAGAGATAGGTACGTATATAGTATGTGCACAGGGGCAGAGATAGGTACGTATATAGTATGTGCACAGGGGCAGAGATAGGTACGTATATAGTATGTGCACAGGGGCAGAGATAGGTACGTATATAGTAGGCGCAAACAAAGATGGTACTTTTAATAGAAATATGTTATACTTTTGCCCTAGGCAACAGAAGAGGAGTGGTGGGAAAGAGACAGCTTTCGCCGAAGGCAACATGGAGAAAGTGGCAACGGGGAGAAGAGGCGGTGAAATGGGGCGACGAGGAAAGAGAAAGGGAGAAAGATAAAGAGACGGCTATAGAGAGAGGGAGAGAAATAGAAGTTTGAATATAAAGATGTTGCACACGCTATTTTTCTTCTATTTTGTGTGTTTATGACCCCGAGCAACGCCGGGTAGTCCTGCTAGTCAATTATATAAATGCCACTTGTCTGTATATATGTATGTCTGTATGTAATGATACTCGTTAAAAATTTATCAACAAAACGCCACAAAGTTGATATTTTTCTAACCGGACAACCCTCGGGCGAATAATATGTCAGAATTAGAAGAGACCATCGATTCTTCGTGTAGAACGGACAAGAAACATGTAATGGGGGTGGCTTGGATTTGATCGTTTTTAACTATCTGTTTGATCTACGCATGCGCAAATATTTTGACAACTTTCGTTTTTGTACGCCGGAGCTAGATTTCATTTTAGATCAGATTTTACTTCATACCTTTTATTTGCATATGCTAAACAATAATAAAAACCTTCCCTCTCACTTACATACAAGAAACAAAAAAACAAAATTTCTGCTTTAAAATCGTCTAAACCTTTCCTGTCCACGATCAGTGATGTAGAAATCATTTTCGATTTTCTTACTTAGCGAAGAGAATTTGGGACGCTGAAACTGTACAAAATGTTTTTTTTAAATAACACAAATATTTGCGTGCGTGTACGGTACCCCCCCCCCCCGTAATATTGTCTCAGTCTATACGGATTTCTTCTTTACTTTAATGTTTACACTTATTATTTACAAAACATAAGTTTTGCCTCCTTCAAAAACATTGGATTCGTTAAAATTGCCTAGAAAAAAAAACACTTCTTTTGCATTATCAATGTATTTAGTTATTTAAAAAGTACTTAATTCTTTTGTTTGCGACTGTCTTTCGTCATTTTAAAAGTGTGTATATTTTTTTACATAACACGTAATACTAAATTGATTTTACACAAGCTTTTAGAGAATTTGAACTGAATCTAAATACACTTACTTCGCAAACAAAATAATCATCGCAAACTACATAAACAATAGATGGAATTCTTTCTTCGTAAAACAAAATCATGATACACAAAATTATCATTTGGTTTTTATTAGTACAAAATATAATCTTTTTCTTCTTCTTCTTCTTCTCATTTCCAATTTATAAAAAAAATGCTCGGAAACATTCCCCGGTAGGGGCGCCTCAAGCGATTAGCAATAAACTAACCCCTTCTTAACGGATGAGAAAGCAATGCCTGGAAGGATGAACCCCCTAGAACTGCACAGGACAAATCCTGACCAATACGGTACCGGTCGAAGGGGTGTAGCATTCATCCGAACAGATACTACACTTTCATTTCTTTATTTACAGAAAATATATAAGAATTTACATTCAGGACAAATTTAGCACAAGGCCATCAAAAATGTGGGACCATGAGATTCGTTGGGCATCCTTGGTCTAAACTAATAACATTGTATACCCTACTCTATGCTAGAATCATCTAAATCACCACAATACCACTTTTGCTCTAGGTGTACTTCCACAGAATTTGAACCAAATCGCTGATAACAAAATAAACATTTTGCTTACATTAATAAAAAGAATAAACTTTAAAAATATTTTTTGGTTAAAATAGGAGAGATTTGTTTGATGGATGGTAAAACACATTATTTTACTAACAAAACTTTGTAAAAAAAACAATTGTTGATAACAAAATAATCATTTTGTTTACATTAATAAGAATTTTTCATTGTTTTCACACTTTGTTTAACTGACTTATTTTTCGTAATATTTTATACAGTGTTCTGTAGTCCGGTGATTGTAGATGCTTTGTCCGTTATCTAAAGTTTTAGCGTTCGATCCCAGTTGACTCGAGGATTTTTTTTAATGGTGATCGAAATATACATCTAAAGGGTGAGGGGAGACAGGGTTAGTACTTACTTTTGCCCCGGGCAATGGGGAGATGGTGCTGAGGGGAAGGTGGGGAGAACCAATAGTCCGAGAAAACTTTTTTTTTAAACATTTTATTTGTTTTTTTTTAAATATCCATTCTACAGCGATGCGATGTGACACCATTGTCAGATGTTGCTTCTGTCATGGTTCAGTTTTTATTTGCAACGTAATAATTCAGAACGTTTCAAATGTAAATATTTAATATCCCTTTTCCACATAATATATATAAAAAAATAAAAAATTATACTAAGAAATAAAAATTTATACTATAAATGTATCCTCTCTGTAAAATATTGAAAGCAAGAACTCTTCTTATTACAAGCATTGCAAAGAAATTTCCTTTCCTCCTCTGTGTACCTAAAACCAACGGAATTTCCATGTACAAAGTTTTTTTTCCAAGGACTCCCAGTCTGTGGAGCACATTACCACGGACTTGTTTTCCTGCAGCCTACAATATAGTCGTCTTCCAGTCTAATGTCAATAAATACTTGTCGAGCCTTCCGCTTAAGTAATAAAATTTTGTGCATTTCATCTATCGGTTTCAATCCTTTCAAACTTCCATGAACAGAGTTTCTTTCCAATAACTTCCCATTTGTGGAACACAATACTGTGCAACTACTTTCCAGCTGACTACAACATGGTCGTTTTCAAGTCAAATATCAACAAATAACTGCCAACCCATCCTCTTAAGTAATCAAATCTTTTAGTATTAAAAATGGTCATCGGTCTATAAGAGCTGATCTTAGCATAGACTGTTAAGATCAACTCCTATAATATATTTTGTAACAACTAAAACGGTCGTCACACGAAAGGAAAACAAAAACCTTTTTATGAACAACAACGATGAGTATTTATTTAAATGACCTACACCGTTGGGTATAGGTTGGCGAAAGTTAAAGAGTGCCCGAGTACATAAAGTAATACAGTTTGTGGACTGCCGCTTTTCTTAGATGAAATATATCTTCGGTGAAGACAGCTTCGCTTGGCGTCGGTGACGTAGGCAGAGGGGAGGAGGAGGAGAGGAGACGACCTTTCTTCGGAAACCCTCTCTGCCTGCTTTCCGCGATTTCCGAAGGGATTACTCCTTTAGTGGGCGGATTAAATAAATACGCCCTGGAAGCTAATTGGTCAGTGTGTGACCAAATCACCTAACAGGGACTGCTCTTCGCGAGGAAAAAATAAATGTAAATGTTTATAGCTGCTAAAAGTCCACGTCCGCATCCACTTCACAACAGCATCCTCCCAGTAATCTTTAGAAGATTTCTTTACAAAGGAAAGCGTGAGTTAAAAATGCGCCGGAAACGCGTTAAAAGGTGCACGGTGAAAAGATGAGAGATCCAAACGTCAATTATTGTGTTGGCCGCCTTTCGTTTCCTGATGAAATGGAGGTCCCCTTGAAAGTATGATAGGGATGTATGGAGGCGTTGTGAACACGTTTAAAAACTTCTCGGCGAACACATGAAAAGGTTTGTCCTTTTTTTGACACGTGTGTCTTTTCTCGCTAATAAGATTTTCGTATCATCCTGTATTGTGACACGTAATAATAAGTGCTCGTATCTGATATCAGAAAACAAAGAGGTTTTACATTATTTTAATGAATTGCTGATAAGACTGTTCCATCTAATTTTAAAGATACGGTTTTTGTTGTTTATTCTTTACTTTTAGCCGAACGGCAGGACTAAGTTTTGGATGATTTACTAATAGATCTTACTAGCGGTCAATACCCGACGTTGCCCGGGATGCAGTGAAATCATTTTAGTTTTTAATTTTTTTATTTGCTTGAACAATCTTTAAAACTTATACATTTTTTTTGGTATTATTTGGATTAATCGGACTACTGTTCTTTATGGCTGTTATTTTCACAACGTTTCAGCCGATGTAACCTCCGACCTTCTTTAGGTGTTTCTTGTCGAACTCTGGAATCTGTACGGAATTTCGAACGGAACGCTTTATTCAATCCACGAAGGTAGTTTGCTCTCGTTCCGTCAGCCATGATCTGATACAAGTCTCAAGTTATTTGCAAAGTCAGAGATTATATCGGATGGAACGTTGTGAATATTAATTCAAAATGAGAACAGTAGTTCGAATAATCCAAAGAATCCAAATTATCAATCTTCATCTAAAAAATTTCGAAACATAAAATTTTACTCTATAAATATAATGTATTCCGCTTGTTTATTTTCATTTTTATTTTCACTGATGACTTTAAAATGTTTCATATAATCAGTTGTCTGGGCTAAATTAAGACATTTTAAAAATAAATTGTAGCGAAGCACGTTATTATATTGCCAATAACATGGTACAACAATAACAAATGAAAATTGGCTTGTCAGAATGCTGCCTTTTTCTGATGAGACGAAAGCGAATATGGTAATCTTTTGCTAGATCCCATGTAGATCACGACTTGGCACTGGGGTGAAAAACTCCTCGAAAGGCGTTGGATTCCTCGTAAAACTTTACTCGGTAAAAATTGTTTGTATCTTGATATAGAACCTTGTTTTCAATTGTATTCCCGGACAAGTAGACCTCACACATATAGTACAGATAAGTGATATTCTTCTCCGTGAAACTGGAACAATGTAACTATTTAACAATATGCCCCCCCCCCGTCTTTACGTATATACGCGTCCATATACTTGTTTTAGAAGTATACAAGAACGAAATTATAATTTTGGTTCTTACATATGTTGCGCAGAGTTATCTCTCTTGAATTATTTTTGGCCGACGTTAGAGGAATGCGCTCTCTTGTCCAGAAGTTAAGAAAACTCGTTCTACATATGTGCGGTAGAGTGTTTGAAAACTGACAATAACCGGTGGTGTTCCCTAGAGTCTCAGTGACAACTAGGATTTGGGTAGCAATGAGCCTCCTCAAGGTCCCAGTACTATCCGCACCCTTCCAGTGGAGGTCTGGTTAGTGCTCTCCTTTTTCAGTCTTTTCATCCTCCTTGACCCGTCACTATCATTTTGCGTGGTATCAGCCGAGGCAGGTGCCATCACACTGTGTGCATGTGTGTGGTTTTTTTTAGGTGGTGGGGGGGGGGCAGTTTTTGAGATTTCTTGCAGTTTATTTCCCTTTGGTTCACGTGGTGTTCTTTCTGTTTTATTTCTATTGCAACTTCCATGTGGCTGGTTAGCGGCGAATCTCTTTTGCCCCCCCTCTCTCTCTCATATATATATATATATATATATATATATATATATATATATATATATATATAACGAGACGTTAATAAATAGTTGAATGGATGCCATTTTTAAGTGTGTGCGTTATGAGGCCTACTTTTCTGCTGCAACGTCTTCATTAGAGCGAGAGATGCACCACCACACCCTTCTTATTTCTTGACGAATGCATCTTAGAGTTTCACAAAGTATTTTCATTATTTCAAATATTTTTTATTTGCTCTCTCTCTCTCTCTCTCTTTCATTCCCCCTATTACTCTCTCTTTCATTCTCCCTCTTACTTTCTCTCTCTTTCATTCTCCTTCTTACTCTCTCTTTCATTCTCCTTCTTACTCTCTCTTTCATTCTTCTTCTTACTCTCTCTTTCATTCTTCTTCTTACTCTCTCTTTCATTCTCCTTCTTACTCTCTCTTTCATTCTCCCTCTTACTCTCTCTCTTTCATTCTCTCTCTTTCATTCTCCCTCTTACTCTCTCTCTTTCATTCTCCCTCTTACTCTCTCTCTTTCATTATCCCTCTTACTCTCTTTCTCTTTCATTATCCCTCTTACTCTCTCTCTTTCATTATCCCTCTTACTCTCTCTCTTTCATTCTCCCTCTTACTCTCTTTCTCTTTCATTCTCCCTCTAACTCTCTCTTTCTTTCATTCTCCCTCTAACTCTCTCTTTCTTTCATTCTCCCTCTAACTCTCTCTCTTTCATTCTCCCTCTAACTCTCTCTCTTTCATTCTCCCTCTAACTCTCTCTCTTTCATTCTCCCTCTAACTCTCTCTCTTTCATTCTCCCTCTAACTCTCTCTCTTTCATTCTCCCTCTAACTCTCTCTCTTTCATTCTCCCTCTAACTCTCTCTCTTTCATTCTCCCCCTTACTCTCTCTCTTTCATTCTCCCCCTTACTCTCTCTCTCTCTTTCATTCTCCCTCTTACTCTCTCTCTCTCTTTCATTCTCCCTCTTACTCTCTCTCTCTCTTTCATTCTCCCTCTTACTCTCTCTCTCTTTCATTCTCCCTCTTACTCTCTATCTCTCTTTCATTCTCCCTCTTACTCTCTCTTTCTCTTTCATTCTCCCTCTTACTCTCTATCTCTCTTTCATTCTCCCTCTTACTCTCTATCTCTCTTTCATTCTCCCTCTTACTCTCTATCTCTCTTTCATTCTCCCTCTTACTCTCTCTCTCTTTCATTCTCTCTCTTACTCTCTCTCTCTTTCATTCTCCCTCTTACTCTCTCGCTCTCTTTCATTCTCCCTCTTACTCTCGCTCTCTTTCATTCTCCCTCTCTCTCTCTCTCTTTCATTCTCCCTCTTACTCTCTCTCTCTTTCATTCTGTCTTACTCTCTCTCTCTCTCATTCTCCCTCTTACACCCTCTTTCATTCTCTCTCTTCCATCCCCCTTATATCTCTTTTATCTCCCTATATCGCCTTTTCATTCTCCCTCTCCTACGCTCTCATTCCCATGACCCCTTTCGTTCTTATTTTCTTCGTTTCCATTATTCTCATTCTCATTCATTCTAACCCTCTGTCTCTGTCTTTCTCATTCTTTTTCATCTTCATTCTCTCTCACACATTCTTTCCCCTCTCTTTCACACATTCTCTCTTTCTCACACACATTATTTCTCTCTCATTATTACTCTCTGTTTCTTTCTAATTCTCTCTCTCATCCCCCTTCTCACTCTCATTTCTCTTCCTTCTCTCATTTCCTTTCTCTTTCTCATTTTCTCTCGTTCTCATTTTCTTTTGATTACTCCCTCCCACACAACACCCTTTTAGATGTGCCCACGCATCTCTATTAGAGACTCTGTCCGCCCATCATCCCAACTTATGTTTGAAAAAAACCCCCAAACATTGTCATTGCTGAACACACAGATTGAATGGACGCATTTTAATAAAACCTGTTTTGGGGTTTACGATATCCAATGTTTTCTTTGCACCTTTTTGTTGTATTTTTTTATTGCTTCTCTTCGGCCTTCAAACCAGAATTCCATTAAAATGAAATTGAATTAAGATTGAGATCTCAATTTCAAAGCAAAAATTAAAATAACATTTTGGAGAAGAAAATCTGATCAAGATGAGAATAGAATTTACAGCAAAGAAAAACAAGAATTATTTTTAAGATGTGTCCATTCAATCTGCGCATGTCATTTTAAAGTATGGCAAACCAATGACAATGCTATTCTAAACTGAAGCGTGGCGTACGTATCGATCGACTGGCAGACAGAGCCTCTTAAAGAGGTGCGTAGACGCAATTAACAAAAAACTTTAAATGATTCAATTGAGACTGTTGATATTGCTTTCTCTTTAACAAAACACTCGTATCTATCTCTTACATCGCATTTAATTACTTCAATAATTAAGAATCTAATTATAAAAAATGCAATTAATCGACTTTTCTAGAATTAGATTTATTAACATTCTCGAGAACTATTTTTTCCAGTGCGGAAGATATTTTTATGTGGCTATTAATTCGTTAGAAAATATGTTGAACGTCTTATTACTACGCACGTTATTAATCTGAACATGATGACAATTAATAATCTTTATATTATTCAAATTGTGTGATCACTTCTCATTAGCATTTTGTTTGGTTCATTATTTTCTTTCTTTTTGGGTGTTTTTAATGTTGCCCCACTCTCCATCATGACTCATATATCTTTTTGTAAATAAAAGTTCATTGAAACCACCTAGGGATATTTAAGTAGGATCAACCCATAAAGTAAATTATGTATTTGGATGAGTGTCTAGCATAAGGTAAGTCCAAAAAGTATTTGACAAAATTGCATGAACACCACCCCCTCCTCTCCTCAAAAATGATTCGGGCTTTATGCCTAAGTATAATGGAATGTTTGTTATTGATTTTTGTAAAATTTTTTACTATGTTAAATAAAATCACTTCTCGCGTGTCTCTCTGTCTGCATTTCGTGTCAGCATAACTTTGATAATTACGCATCTTATTATCACTTTTTTATAATTTACTATTAATCGAATATTTATTGAAATAAAAAAAAATGCAACGGGGTAAAATAAAATTTTAAAGTTCTATTGAAGAAAATAATTTAATTACGAAATCAAATTTACCAGAATGTATTTCAGCTTATTTGTAAACAAGCCAGCCATTTTAAATTTTTGTTAACAGTCGATAAAAAACTAATTACTTCATGATCATTCAAAATTTAAAAGGACTTTAGAAGCATTTAAACTGTCGATTAGAAAGTCAT
>OY744524.1:163361570-163376570 GCA_963556195.1 Sepiola atlantica | reverse complement strand
CGACCTAGTCGAATTTTACCTATTATACATACACCCGAAATTAAACCACACCTACTCCATAATTAAAAAAATACCCTACTCAATTAATTGTAGAATCAGCAATAACTCCCCCAATGAAAAGGTATTTAATAAATTTAGTCATAATTATAACCCGACACTGAAACCTAGTAATAATAGAAACTCTAGAGATAGAAAGATAATCTGGTTTACACCACCTTACAAAGTGAAAAATAGAATTGGCAGTACCTCCCAAGAACCAGTCTACAAACATTTTCCACACAATAACTAACCTCAAAAGATGTTCAATAGGAACACCCTAAAAATGTGGTATTCGTACATACCCAACCTAGAAAAAAACATGAAAACACAACACCAGAATAATAAACAAACATAATTGTAGTAACGCACCCTCATCCCAATAAATGACATGCAACTACCGCAACCCGGATGATTGCACATTAAAAAAGTGCTTTATAAATAACGTAGTATATGAAGCAAAAATTAATAATGTCGAACGCTCTCACATAACAAAAACATACATATGAAACACACACTAACCATTTAAATCCAGATTAGCAAGTCATATGCGCTCCTTCACAAACAAACAAAATTAAAAACACATCTTTATCTGGTTACTGCTGGAAACTAAAAACCAAAAACCAATTGTAAAATGGAAGATCCTTGCAAAAATAAATGATCCATGCTTCCTATGTCTAAAATAATCTAGCAATCCTTAGGTTTCATGATAAACTTACAATTCTGATCTATTATTCAGAGGGTTACGCATCACTCATATACACATAGAACGTATAATTCATATATAGTTCTAACAACTGATTATAAATATTCAAACCACTCTAACGAACATTTAAATATAATCTACAATGTAACACAACCGACAATATCGAACTGGATAGCCTAGGTTCTTCAAATATAACCAGTAGATATACCCCATCAATAGTAAATGTTGAACAACGATAGAAAGACATGGCAGTCCACACATACGTAGAAAAGTGGTAAGATTCACAGACGACTACTTGTATATATATTAGACTGTAAGATGAGTGTATGCGTATACGTATCTGCAACGGAACTCAGAATTACATACATATATATTATATATGAATTAAAAAAGAAAAAAATGGAAGGCCTAGATCTCAATGTTTCGCCCAGTTGTTGCGTGGGCTTTATCAAGATCGAAAAAACTAAAAGTGATAAAGAACGTGGTATACGTGTCATCCTTTCGGGAATCGTCAGTGTAGAGATAATTATTCATACCGGTCGCCGAACTCGAACCCGGGAACACAAGTCATGATTCAAACTCAAATTTCGATGTCTTAGCCCACACGATCGGTTAATCAACGAGAGATTAAACCTATTTAAAGGCAGCCGTCGTCAAATTGTTCGACTACTGAAAGGAACATGCATTTATATATATATGACAATATATTTATGGCAATTAAGCTAAACAGATACGTCCATGTTTTATCCAAAAGCTGATGAATGGTTGCTCAAAACAACAAGATACTACGAGCGGGCTGATTTTGAGTCAATCAGAGATCACATCAGTGAAGCCCTATGGAGGGAAACCTTCTCACTCCCTGCCAACCAGTGTGCAAACGAATTAACTGAATGGGTCAAAGCAGGCATTGAAGTCTATGTCCCCATGCGAAAATTCTTTAGTAAGCCTCACTCTCCTCAATGGTTCACCTCGGAATGTGCAGTTGCCATTTCCGAGAGGCAACAAGCATTCCGTAAATTCGGCCGCCATAAGTCAGCTACTAATAAAAATAAGTTTATAGAGTCAAGAAATAATTGCAAGGCCGTGATAGTAGAAGCGAGGAGAAAGTATAATGAGTTAACAAAAAAACGCATCCAGTCACAGAAATTAGGTACTCGTGATTTGTGGAAAATCTACAATAGTGTAGTGAATAATGGTCAATCAACGATTCCCCCACTATCAAACCACAATGATGTCGCTTGCACGGCCACTGATAAGGCTGAACTACTTGCCCATCGCTTCGCTTCTAACTCTACTTTGTACTCAGATAACCACCCTCTCCCCAGATTCCCTTTGCTGATCGAAGCCACACTTGATAACCTGGTCATCACCCCATCCCAGGTCAGAGACATCATAAAAAACATTGACATCTCCAAAGCTTGTGGGCCTGATCTTATACCAGTAATAGTAATAAAGAAATGCTCTGCTGAACTGGCCCCTGTCCTCTCCAAACTCTACAATAAGTGTCTAGCTGAATCTTGCTTCCTCGATAGATGGAAAATTGCCCCTGTGGTACCAGTCTACAAGAACTCTGGGAATAGAACCGATCCTCAAAACTATCGCCCAATCAGTCTGCTGCCGATCTTTGCTAAAATCTTTGAATCCCTAATCAATCTAGCGATAGTACGGCACTTAGTTAATGCTAAACTTCTTTCCGACCGCCAGTATGGATTTAGACAAGCACGATCTACTGCAGACATCCTAACGGTCATCTCTGAGCGCATGTATCATGCACTCGACGGGGCAGGAGAAGCTAGAGCAGTAGCGCTAGATATATCCAAGGCCTTTGACAAGGTTTGGCATAAAGGGCTTCTCCTGAAAATACGCTCATACGGTATTACTGGGCAATTACTTAATATAATTAGATCCTTCCTAGACAAAAGAAAAATCCAGGTTGTCCTCGATGGCCGCTCATCTATGCAACATGACATACATGCTGGTGTACCCCCAGGGATCTATCCTTGGACCCTTGTTGTTCCTGATCTATATAAACGATCTCCCTGATGGCATAGAGTCTGAGATTGGTTTATTTGCTGATGACACCACCCTTTACTCTCGCCATGTTGGTAAAACTGACGCAATCATATCCGAGGCAATGGCTGAATCTTTAGAAAATGACCTCCAGGCTGTAGTGGATTGGGGCCATAAATGGTTGGTAACTTTTAATGCCGCAAAGACAAAGCTCCTTTCCTTCAATAATTAGAAGGAACCTTTGCAACCACCGATTGTCATGGCAAATAGCACCCTACCTGAGAGTTCATCATCCAAACTCCTCGGCTTAACCTTCACAGGAAACATGAATTGGAACAAATACATTGAAGACATTGCCAAGGCTGCCGTAAAGAAGGTTGGCTCCCTCTACCGTGCTAGTAAACTCCTCACACCTGGCATTATCCTGTATCTCTACAAAGCCACCATCCGCCCATGCATGGAGTATTGTTGTCACATCTGGGCTGGCGCATCATCTACTAGTCTCTCCCTCCTTGACAAGGTCCAAAAAAGAATCGCCAACCTAATAGGTCCCTCACTGTCAACCAAGCTCCCGCCTCTGTCCCATCGCCGCAATGTGGCATCCTTGTGCTTGTTTTACAAATACTTCAATAGATTATGCTCCGATGAATTGGCTACTCTGGTGCCCCCTCGACGAAAATTCACTAGACTAACTCGACAATTAACTAAATCTCACTCATTCACTGTGGAGGTCCCCAGATGTCGGAGAGCCTTCTACTCAAATAGCTTCTTTGCTCGTACTGCTGGCCTCTGGAACTCCCTTCCTGCCTCCTGTTTCCCCGACAGTACAGACATGCAGAAGTTTAAAACTAATGTAAACAGACATCTCGCTGTGCAGATCCCAGTTTAGGTTGACCGCCCCTATCTTCTTCCCTTTTCTTTTTTCTCAGTAGCCCCTTACGTCTACAGTGGCGGCCTGCCTTGTTTGGGTTGAACTATGTTTTAAAAACAAATCCCTGCAAGTAATCGTTAGGCTATGTGCGCGAATTTTTTTTAATATATCCACGTGGTGTTTAGTCTAGCTTACGAATCAATCAGATTTTTTTAATTTCCCTCTACCGGGTTAATGTTTTCATTAACCAATGACTGAGCTGCTCTCAAACAAAGGCCCGGCCGATCTTTACTTGACACACTTTTCTTTTTTTTGTTTGAGTGTGTCGCATTACTTTTGTAAGTGTGTCAAATTAACAGTTGACGATATTTTAGCACCTGCGTGTTTGGAATAATTTCTTTTCCCCTTCATTGTGTGATTCTTTGCTACTTTAGATGTTGATTTTTTAAAAAACTTTATTCATTAATTTATTTTATTTATTTGTTATGTATATAGTTATCCCACAGTTAAGTTTATTCTATGTCTACAGTTGGTTGCTATTTCGCTTCTACAGTTTAGTAAGTTTTGAGGATCTCAAACATTTAAAATTTGAAGCTTCTCGTTCAAACATAATTTACAAGGGTCTTCTAAATATCGACATGTACTAGCCCATCGTAATATTTTTCATCGGATCATTGACGAGCGTCCGCTTTCTTTTGAGTTTCCACTAATGGTTCGCTAGTGATGTTTTGAATCGGTGTTTTTTTTTGTTCTAGAATTTGTTTTTATGGTTGTTATACCTGGTTTTTAAATTTACGGAGGTTAGTTCTACGTAGTATTATTTTTTTTTCGGGTTTTCTTTGGCAAATATTGTAGCTTGGTAACTGATGTCTTTAGTTAAGCAGTTATTTTGTAGTGGACAACGTGCACGAGTTTTACAATTACAGTTTTCTCTTCATTATTAACTCTCTTATTTTGGTTTGGACGATTTCTATTATAGTTTAAGTTATTACTATTTCCAGTGATTATGTTATTGTTCTTTTTAAAGTTAGTGTTGCTACATTTATCACTTTTTACGCATTTTGTAATAAATATATATATATATATACATATATATATATATATATGTGTGTGTGTGTGTGCGCGTTGTGTGCATGTATGGATATATGCTATAATGTGAATTCGCGTGTGGAAACTCAAATGTAAATAAGGTGGTATATTGGATTACATATATATACATATATATATATATATATATATATATATATGTACATGTACGGTGGTGTATCTGTATTTATGTATATGTATGCGAGTTATCACATGGTGTTGTATACGTGCGAGAGTATGTGGAGACGTGGTTAACATATCCTTAAAACAAGACTTGCCTATGTGTACCGCAAGTATAAGATCGAGGAAATCCACTTATATGTATGCGCGTATTTTCTCACATCAGTGGGTGTCTTTGTCAGTATGACTCTTAACAGTGTGGGTACGTCTTTCACTCACCACTACGCCTAGACTTGTCCGTAGTTCAAAAATAATAAAACTCCAGTGTCGATCTGATAATTTAAATTGAAGATATATAATAAATTCTAAAATCTTACCATCCTTGAGCGCCCCTCATATCACACATATTAACATAGCAAACCGACCATAAAAAGTATTTCAATGAACAACTCCCCTCCCACACCACATATTTCTAAAATAAACTACACATTTCTCCAGTAGAATAGAATGTCGGCTTTGAGGAGTCATAGAGACCGACCCCCTCCACACACACACACACACACACACACACACACACACACACACACACACACACACACACACATATATATATATAAAATAGCTAGTTTAGCGTCATAATTACTTATATAAATAGGAACTTTGGTTTTGCAAGTAAAGAACTGGAAAACTATAAAAGAACGATTTTGTATGATGCAACCAACATAACAAGTCAAGTAGCTCGTCATGGGTTGTTGCCAGGGGCGTACCGTGAGATGGGTGGAGATACGAGCGTCTCCGCGTCAGCAACCGTATAGTCCTCCTGCACTAACCGGTAAGACCGTGTATATCAGCAATACATTTTTATTAGGGCGGGCAAATATACGGGGGGGGGGGGGGTATAAGATCTCCCACATTTAGAGTGGACACACTCCAGTCTGTAGTAGGCTAGCCTATTTTCACTTGGTATATCAATTATAATAACAATTGTAACAATTACTTTATCTTTTATATATGAATGGCCATAAAGCGCCGAGGGAAATATACCTTAGTGTTTGCTCTCGTCAAGTGGAGACGTGAGTTTGCCGGCAAAATCACAGTATCTTAGCCCTTGTTTCCGTTATTTTTCGACATCATACTCTTAAGTATTTGAAGGAAATAATCATAAAGGAAATCGATGCAATTACATCGGAGATGACACGGAGCGTCATGGAGTGATTCCATGAATGTATTGCCAATACCGGTTGCCATTTGTCTGATATCATTTTCAAAACTCATTAAAACATTTTTATGTACTTTTTAGAAATATAATCAGTTATTTTCTAGATAGTTGTTTTTAAAAAATTAAAGTAATATGGTGTTATGAGTGAAAAAAGTGATGGTAGTTTTCCCCATTCAATCCCGAGCAACGTCGGATCTTACTGCTAGTCGTTCTGTCTGGGCATCGAATTCGCCAACTGCAACCCCATGCAGCCACTGGTAGGCCGTGCGTCACGACCCATGATTCTTTGGGACGGGATCCTGATGGCTGAGCCATTCTTCCACTTCAGCTAGACGGGAGGTCAAAGAGGCCTGATCTGATCTAGTATCTATAAGTTATTCCGCAACGGTATTTTTCAATCTGATTCTCCTAAAAATCAAATCTTTATTTCTCCTTTTTTATTTTCTTCTCAAATAGATACTATAAGGCGAGGGCCGAGAGTTAATCGTCTTGAGAACAATAAAGATTACTAATGTCAAGGAGTATTTTTTTAAAGAGTAATGTTTTCAAAGAGTAATGTTTTCAAAGAGTAATGTTTTCTGGGAATAGTGTTTTATGAGAGTAATATCGGATTCCTCTTTGTAAAATTTCCTTCGAAGAGTAATGTTTTTTCTGCGAGTAATGTTTTCTTGGGGTAGTGTTTTCTGAAAGTAATGACCCTAACCTCTCTTACTTCTAAAAGTAATGTTTTCTAAGCTTAATGCTCCCATTCTCACTGTAAAATTTCCCTTTACGAGCAGTGTATTCTGAGAGCAATGACGGCTCCATCTCTGTAACATTGCCTTCCAAAAGAAGGGAAAAATGTTTACTAAGAGTTTTTTTTAATCGCTCAAGACAGGGCATGAAGCCACTTGATGTAAGGAGCTAAAAAATATTACTTCATGGTCAAAAGCTAGCTAACGACAAGAATTAGATGGATAGATTCCGATTCAGAAAACAGCAATTCTTCCCCCTTTGTCAGAAACATCGCTCATGGAATGTGAAGACTAAATAAAGGAAGCGGGTTACGAGACTGCCGAAGGTAAATCCAAGGTCCACTTCCTACTCTCCCAATGCAATGTATTCTAGGAATATAAAATAATTGTCCTACCTATAAAATTTGGTACCTTTATTCGGCATTAAATAACTCATAGATGGTTTATATGCCGTAAAACAAAACAAACTTACTACTAGTTTGCTATAATTGCACGTATACATACCGGAAACAGGTATTACTACCGGAACTGTATTTTACTGTTTTCAGTAATGTTTCATCTTAGTAGTCAGAATACAGAATACTTGTTTAATAAACAGATAAAAAAAGCAAGCGAATATTATATGAAACAAATCGCCCAAGATTGGATGACAAATAAAAAAAAAATATATAAAATAATATAAAATTTTTATATCAGCCAATCAGAGCTAGAGAAGATATACACCCCGCAATGTTAAAAAAGACGTTTCAATTTATTTCCGCCAATTGCTGGGAACCGATCCGATTCATATAAACAGATGTGGAAATTTGATAAGTCAGTCAGTCGCTCCCAGTAAGCCAAATACACCTGTCAAAAGAAAGGATGCAATAATACCCCCTCCTTGCCACAAAAGAACTTACTTGCACACAATGTCACACATATTCACACCTCAGGCCATCCAGCGCGTCCCTCGGATTGCGGATGAGGATACCCTTCTTTTTGAGGGTAGCTTTGAATAACCAATAAAAAGCCGTGGACAAAGAGGAAGAAAACATGAAAAGATACAAACTGGCAGGCCGGCACCCAGGATAAAAGGACCCCTCAACTCGTTTATGCACCAGGCGGGAAGAGGTATGCAATGGTACAAACTTTTTTCCTCTGAAAATGTCACTATGGACATGTGGACATGTCAGAGGCTAGACAGGGACAGCCACCAGACCTTGATTAAGAATACCCTGGCACCCAGACTCCACAACAAGCAACGACCAAAACAAGGAATACAAGAGGGCCTAAAATCCCAAAAGTGGTCAGTTGCACAAAAGAAAATATTACTGCACTAAAACAAGAGATAAACATATTGACAGAAGGAAAGCATATATACATAAACTTTTCTTACAGACGAATTCATTCTATCCCTACTACAAACAAAATTTAACTGCATAATTTGATTATTCGAACTAATGTTCTAATGTTGAATTAAGGGTTCCCTTCAAATTTCTGTACAGATTCCCGAGTTCGACAGAAAGATTTCCGAGTTCGACAGAATGCACCTGAAGAAGGTCGGAAGTTACATTGACCAAAACGTTGTGAGAATAACATCCAAGATGAAATCAGTAGTCCGAATAATCCTATTAATACAAATTATCAATCTTCATCTCAAAAGTTCCGAAACAGCAATTTAACTGTCTGAAATTCGCACACAAAATAAGAAATTCTCGCACACACACACAGACTTTCATATCCTGTAAATATATATATTTATATATATATATAGGATCAAAATAAACCAAAGTGAAAACTTTTAGTAGATGGAACCTATTGTGAAAAGGATTAGCTCAATATACGAGATAGAGCAATAGTAGAGATAGAAGAAAAAGAAAAAAAAGAGTGATAAATATGCGACGATTGTCCAAATTTATTTCAAATTTCAATTGTTCAATGCAAGGTTGTCAGTAATAAACTAGTGTTTATTTTTCTTTCCTTAAGCCAAGGCTTTTCAAAGATCGAATTATTACTGACAACCTTGCATTGAACAATTGAAATTTGAAATAAATTTGGACAATCGTCGCATATTTATCACTCTTTTTTCTTCTATCTCTTATATATATATATATATATATATATATATATATATATATATATATATATATATATGGAACTAAAAACTAGATCTGATATCCGGATCGTTTTATTCTTTTTTTAAAAAAGGGAGTGGTGTCTGATCAAAGCTGTTGGGAGCCATGAGATTAAATACGGTTTTGTGTTTAAATCCCCGAAACAGTTTTTCATATTAAAAAAACTGATGATCCCTACAAAAATATAAAGACTAGCGTACATTCTTGGAAGTAAACTAATGCAGTGATTACAAGAGATTGACTGACTAACAAGCAAGAGAATTTTTCAACGAAGGACTTGGGACTAAAATTTTTTTTCAGATAGTTTTAAAGGTTGTAAAAACTTCCAAGACTATATATATATATATATATATATATATATATGTGTGTGTGTGTGTGTTCTATTAATCATGTCTTCACGTTCTTCATTTTTCCTCTCACAAAACATTCATCTTTACCGATATTTGTTAGCGTGAGTTGCAGCACTGTTAAATAACGAGGGCCGTTGTTTGACTGGAAATTTGAGTGACACCTTATGGTTCAGAGGTGACACCAGAACGAAAGTCACCAAAACCATGTGACTTCCGGACGGAGATTTTGTGTCTCTTGTCTGGCGATACTTTAAGCAGGGAAGACACATCTAGAGTGCTATCCCCAATAGAGGGCGGGCAGCATAATGTAACTATTCGTAATGAGACAAGCTATCCATCTATCTGTCTTTCGCTCTCTCTCACGCGTACGCAAGTAACACGTCGCTCTATTTTTTTCTGTGACTGTTCTTCTCTTTATTATAAATTATTGCCGTCCGAGTTGTTTTGTCAGCAGACGAATAGAACCTGGGTTTCCGAGGACGACACGGGTGTATAATTGTTTGAAAACCTAATGGTACACCAAAGACGAAAGGTCATCGTCTATATCTCATTCATGCTAGGACAACGCTGCAGTCTCATTGCACGAAGAAATAAAAAGATTACGCGTAAATGTTCTAGACCCAACGATTGAATTCGACTCTACGCAAAAAAAACAACTTCTTTTTTTCCCCAACATAACTTAGATATAAGTGCAGATATACTGCGCCATGAATATTTTAACTTTTCCCTGTGATTTGTTTTTCTTCTTTTGTGGCTTATCATTTGTTGTCCGAAAACAAATTGACATCTCAACTGAACGAAATAAAACCCGAGAAACGTCAAAAGAGGTAAGGAAGAAGAAAGACGAAGGAAAACCTAAACCTGAGACGACACCGATCACGTTTCACAGATAATATAATCACTCATTTTATTTCTGGAAGGTCATATGTTGCAGAAATCTTTACAACTGGCGTGTAACTGTATTAACATGTCTCCATTTTCCGTCACGAAGAGCAATGCCAGATTTAGACCTGATCGAGTCCTCAGCTATAAAAGGCTTTCAGATTTCAGGTTAAAAGTCACGTCAAGTCACACAAACCTTGAAAATATCTATGACTTTAAATTATTTAATTTCAAGCTACCACTTACCAGAAACACAAATGGGTCATGTTATTGCATTTCACATTTCACTGTTAACCGAGCAATTGTTTAATTCATTGAAATGGGGAAATAATATCATCTTGCATAGGTCGATCAGGACCCTCTGACAGCAGTCTTCGTTATTCATGAAAATTTGTTTCTGACTAGCTAATCTTTGTTTTTTTTGGTTGCCCCATTTTATTTGACCTAAAAAGATACTTCGTTTTTGTTTCTTTAAAAAAATTATTATTCTGGTCCGCAAGATTTATAAAATGGGCACATTCTTCATTTATGTCTTAAAATCATCTTGTGGATATCTGTGTGTGTTTCTCATTTATACGAAACTTTGATAAATATATATAGAAATAATTTTCTTAGCCAGCAAATATATGCCCCCCCCCTCCCTAGTCGCATATTTTGGCCAGGCTGAGAGGATTATATAATTGTGAAAGAACTACATACAGTACGTAGTTAAAGCAAAATAGATTTGTTTATGGCGATTAAAATAATTTCCAACGCTATTGATAATGTTTACCCATTTATTTATTTATTTATTATTATCTTTTATGTTTGAATTCACGTTTTGAAACATGACGTAAATCATAAATCTATGACGTCATTCCAAAGCTAAAATTATTTTGTTACGGTAATGTTTTAAGCTCTATTTATAAGAAAGTCCAAATAGCTCAGTTGGTGGAACCTAAGACTAAAGATCTCAAGGGTTTAGTCTCGATTTCTGGTCATGGTATCCGCTTTATTTGTTGGGAATTTATTATTTACTATTAATGCATTAGTTTCTATTTCTAAAAGTAGTTAAGATCTATGATATTTCAAAATGAGAAAAATTCCGCTATGTATTTATTACTTTTATTTAAGTTACCTATTAATCGAATATTTCTTGAAATCAAAATGAAATAAGGGGAAAAATCCTATTTAAAATATAATGTAAATATGACTATATTTTAAATTCTTTTTCTTTAAGCAATATGTCTCTACCTGGACAACGCTGGGTAGGTACAGATAGTATGTATATATATATATATATATATATATATATATATATATATATATATATATATATATATATTCTGTATTTACGTCAACAGTGCTCAATGTTGAGCTTCGTATCAATATATACCTATGACACGCAAGCAACAAAGAAATATCTGTGTTTTAACCTTTAAGAGCTCACTTGGCTAACTCTCCCATGAGCTTTTAAGCATGTAAATAAAATGTGTTATTATAATCTTTATTTCTGATAGTCCTCTGCCCTTTATCAAAATATGTGTATATTTATATAAATCAGTAAAACAAATAGACAACTTTCATAAACAACTACGCATCAAATCGGATCTGAACTCCGACGGGGTATTTTTTACTGCATATAGTATATTTAAAAAATACATCTATTTTTACAGACTGTGAAAGATCTAGTATTTTTTACTATAGACAAATTCCTTACATTAAAGAGAAATGGGAACACAAGAAACTATTATAATATACGTTAGAGACTATAAATAAAAAAGAGAAATGCGCTTTGCAATCCAAACGCATAATTTTACGTAGTCTGCGAACACATGAAAACAACAGACTTATCTATATTACGTATTACGTTATTTTTTATTTTTTACTGCCCCCCCCCCCTTAAATTTCGTCCTCTAATATAGTCGCTAGAAACTGAAATTTTACATATAGTTTAAAATTCATTAAAATCGGATACACGTATTTTAAGTTTTAAGGGGCTAGGATCCCTCCTCATAGCTCCCTTAGAGGGCCATGTAGAGATTCATTCAGCAAATTGAGGG
Source organism: Sepiola atlantica (assembly GCA_963556195.1). NCBI lineage: Eukaryota > Metazoa > Mollusca > Cephalopoda > Sepiida > Sepiolidae > Sepiola > Sepiola atlantica. Next base: position 163,364,400 of record OY744524.1, on the reverse strand, counting down.
GCACTTATAGAATAAGGATTGCTTCTATTGTCGTCACCGGAAAATGTTATACACATGATTAAAGTTTCAGCAAAATAAGATATATTTGAAGTTTTAAGAGGGGTTCTTCACCAATAGGAGTGCACGTAATGATTCGGGACCACTTCCATTGTCTTCCCCGGAAACTTTTACATATAAATACATAAATACACCTTTTAGTTTGTATGTAAGTTCTCTAACCTTTCTTTCTATAGGGAACACACACACACATACACATATATATATATATATATATATATATATATATATATATATATATATATATATATAATTATAAAATATAGGTTGTAATTGAAAAACTCAAAACCCGTTGTCAGTTAGACGTGATAATTTATTTCATCTACTAATAGGATCCTCAGACGTAAACTAAACATTTCATGAAACCTGAAGAAATGAAAAAGAGGTTTACATCCGGGGCTGGAGGGTTACATTTTAGGATTTTCAGTCTTTTGATATGGTTTAATTTTTATGACTGGTGGGTTTGTTTAGTCAATGAAGGGCGAATGAGACAAGAATGAGATGGGAAGAGCGAAATAGGAGGACGGGCATCATTAAACACAAAGTGTCATAATCTGAATACAGTGATTTCAATCCCTGCACAGGGTAGTACATTTTAATTTTCACTTCAATCACACTCCAAAATGATTTTCACTAACGAATATCCACGAAGAAACTGGTGATATGAATAGTTGTTTTAACATATCTAAAATGTATATCCAATAAATGGAAATCATTTTCTTTTTACCGATAAAGAACAATTTGAATACTGTATTTGTTAGATTACACGACTTAAGACGCGGCCCGATCTCGTTTTAAATCAATTACATTTACAACGCGCGTTCCCAACCGGTTTTCATCTACATCATGTGTGCTATGCATGAGATGATGCACTGTTAGACATATATTTAAAACATTCGTATCTAGGCTAAACAACATTTTATTTCCTATTGCTGGTTGTTTTGTTATGTTTCTATTTTTTCTTTAGACTATGACTTTTAATAGCTTTAGTCGCCTTCTAGAGGACTTTTGTACTGTCAACAAATATGCGTCGGAATTTAGTGCATGCGTGTGTGTATGTTTATGTTTATATATATATATATATATATATATATATATATATATATATATATAATGTGTGTGTGTGTGTTTATATATATGTGTGTGTGTGTTTATATATATGTGTGTGTGTTTATATATATATATGTGTGTGTGTGTGTTTATATATATATGTGTGTGTGTGTGTGTGTTTATATATGTGTATGTATATGTATGAGTATGTATATGTATGAATCTATATATTACTGTATATATATATATATATAATTGCTGTCATCTCATTAGACATTCATGGCCATCGCTAACAAGTCAAAGCTAATAGTTAAAATGTCAGCAATGTTCGTACGTAGATCATAGTCGCATACAGCTTCTGCAAGAATGTAGCGATTTTTACCGACAATACTAATAAACCCAAAGACAGACAAATGCGAGATATTCAAATTTTAGTACATGAGTTTTTTCATCTAGATAAATGATTCTTTGCTATGGCAATAATCGGACCTGTTGAACTGCTATTCTCGCACATTGAGACGATGGACGAATGCATGCGCGCAACGCAAATCATTGCTACTAAAGTGATTTTATTTCAAATAAAACAATTACAATTTCGTTGTCGGTTTAAAAAATCAATATTTTAAAGCAGTTTTTGTTTTGTAAAGTCGTAAGGTTAGCGTAATATACGCAATTTTATACTATTATATGAAGAAATCAGAAATTGTGTTCGATAAGAGTATATCTGTTAATCTTGTTATTCTAGTATTCAAGATTAACAAACAGACATATGATAATAAAAAGACCGCTTCATCGATTAAAATAGCGCACTTAGTTTCTTTTAAATGTTTTCTCCCCTCTAACTTTGACAACACGAGCCAAATAATCAACTGCATTAGATATTAAACTGATCCGCTCGGCAACATAAAAGTTACTACAAATCCATCATCTCATGATTACATTTACCCCGGAAAAACTTACTCGCACAACTTACAAAGAGGAGATAGCTCGCCGTTGTACCCGCTCTAATTTTTCTACAAATCTTTCCACCCACAACACCGTGTGATTTCTTTACATAAGCAACACTTTCACAAATCACCGGTCAATTAAAGAATAACAGAATAGTAGGGGTAGATGTATTCAGTTTAACATTAATGTTTCCCAACCGAAATATTATCAGAAAAAATAGGAATCGAAATTAATTATATTCATGCAAATAACATAGTGAAGAAAAGCTAACGAAAAAAAAAAGAAAGAATAACCCGAATCAAACAGACTGATTGCTATTAGGGTTTGACATTAAAAATTTTATTCACTTTCTCAAAGATATATAAGAATACCTGTTCCAAGACGGGTAAAATGAATTCCACGAATAGAACAGTTTGCTTTGCCACTTTTATGTCTCGTTGCGTATGTCTAGAATTAAGTTCGTTACATGATTTTGATTCTAGAATATATCTAAAATTTGGCTTAACTTAAAGGAATCTTATTAATTGGTGTATATGGGTAAAATTTAATGCAAATTTGAAATATTGTATTTTAAAATGGGAAATATAATATAAACCCCCTAAAAGCCCTTTAAAATACACAGCATTGCACAAAAATTAGACGTATCTAAATTTTCACGAAGGGCTTTCACAATCTTTTTACCCTGTTTTCATAAAACTAAATTAAATTAAATGTATCCTACATGACCACGCATTACGCTTCACAGCTGTGTTTCAAAATTCATGTTTGATTAATT
>OY744524.1:163325277-163347777 GCA_963556195.1 Sepiola atlantica | reverse complement strand
ATCATCCACTAGTCGCCCCCTCTTAGACAATGTCCAAAAAGAGTCGTCAACTTAATAGGTCCCTCACTATCCATCAAGCTCCAGCCCCTGTCCCATCGCCGCAATGTTGCATCCTTGTGCTTGTTTTACAAATACTTCAATGGATTGTGTTCCGATGAACTGGCTGCTCTGGTGGCCCCTCGACGTAAATACACTAGACCAACTCGACAATCAGCTAAATCCCATGCATTCACTATGGAGGTCCCCAGATGCCGGAGAGCCTTCTACTCCAATAACTTATTTCTTCGTGCTGCCGAACTCTGGAACTCCCTCCCTGCTCTCAATTTCACCGACTGTACTGACATGCAGAGGTTTAAAACTAATGTAAGCAGACTTCTTGCTACACAGCTCCCAACTTAGGATGACGCACTAAACCTACACTCTAACTTTCAGTAGCTCCTTACGTTTACAGTAGCGGCCTGCCTTGTTTGGGGTGAATTATGTTAAAAAAAATAGTATGATAGACTGGACGTTTTAGTCACTATTTCTGAATATCAATCTGTCAACGTATGCTAATGGGCCCCAGTCACTCTCATAGTAGTTTGTAGTTATTTTATGGGATGGCGTTTGCCTCACCCTGCCATGCTATTTATTTATTTTCTTTAATTATTTCTCGTTTTAACTCAGGGTCGACTTTTCCCTAAAATGTCGCTTAAACATGACTAGTGAGTCTAATCTGATTAAATATTTAGTGCTTATCCAGATTAGGACCCGAGCTAACTTTGAGCTCAGGGTCAGGGTTACGGTGAGCGTTAGAGTTATGGCTAGGCTCAGAGTTGGGGTCAAAGTTAGCTTAGATCCTAATCTGAAGAAGTACCAAATATTTTATCGTTAGCGGAGGACGGGTGAATTCGTAGCTTTACCAAAAGCGTTAGTGCGAAAGTAAACCCAACAGACACGATATAACAGCATGGATGGGCTGTGTTGATAACCCCACCTCCACTTCAAACATGACTAGAACTTGTTTCACGTCATTTTTTTACGTCACCGAAAGAAAAGTAGCCCCGGCTCGTGCAATAGACGGAGAAAGCACTGCTGTTGATGTTACTGCTACTGCTGATTATATAATAGTCGACATCACTTTATCGGATATAATCTACGCGATTAGATGATTATGGCTATCTTTATTTGATTGGATTACAACGTGTCTGTAATTATCATACCTAGTGCTTGTAGACGCAAAATGGTCCTGAAAATTAACCGTATCACAAAAATAGTTTATTTTTCTCTCATGGAGAAGGAAATGTGTTTATAACGCTTAGTCGCTTCCTTTCCTACCCCAGTTTAACACACCGTCGAGTCTACCATATGCCTTACCTTAGTTCAACCGACCGTAACGTATAATTACTTAGGTAAGAACACATTTCCATTTTTTTTTTACTACCTTCTACCCATAAATAAGATTACTTATGTTATTGGGCTCTCCGAAATGTTTCTAGGCTATTTCGACAGCTCTGTAAACGCTTCATATAGCACCTGCAATGCCTTGGCATCGCTTGCGACGCAATAACCTACGTATCACACCCAAAAAAACAAAACAGTTGATCTCACATCAAGGTCAAAACTAGATAACCTTCTGTAAAAATAATGGAAATATTGGAGAAACTTGTTGAACATCTTTTTCTTTAGTTGTACAACATTTTAATATACCGATATATCGTAAGAGTTAAATAATCTATCACACACTCTATAATAAAGACCAGTGTGTATTTATTTGTATATAAATAAATATAACTCCGTCCTGTAACACAAAAGTTAGCCACTCAAACACGTGCCTTTCTCTAGACCCCGAACGAAACCATTTCAAGTGGTGATAGGAAGAGAGGAAGCAAATAGCAAGTCAAACAACCCCCTAAGACTTACTTCGCTGCCTGAAATGAATTCAGAAATAACCCCCTTATTCTATATTAAGAAGTTAACAGTAATTGTTTTTTTCTTTAGTTTATAAAAATGATAATAATAATTTATATATAAAAAATTGAATTACTGACGCAATTCTATGATTTTATATAGAATATTAGTGTGAACATTGGTAAAGCATAATTTTTTCCGTCATTTTTAACGGAGTGTACACTAGTAATATAATAATACGCGGTGTATTGCTGTTTCAATATCTCTATATATAAATATGTGCGTAACACTAAGGGAGGAAATCAAGGGAGGCGCGATAGCGCTCTATCCCTTAATAGACTTAAAAAACGACCTATGCTAGAAATCTCATTTCTTTGATAAGTCATAACTCAAAAACCAATAAACCAAATTAGTTAAAACTTTGCACAAAATTTCATTTGATAGGTTCTATAAATGTGTAGAATTTCAGCATCATTAGTCAAGGCAACCCAGAGATTCAGAAAGGTCAGCAGTGATTTTGTGTTATCCGTACGTACGTACGTACGTGAGTGCTACCCTGTATTTCATCAACTATTTGATGGATTCAGCTGATTTTTGGCAGAAATAGAGGTTCTAGGGTCTAGTTGATGGCATTTTAATTTCAGTTTACCATATACCTTAGTTTTCCAGAAAATTAAAAAAAAAAACTTTAAAATTATCTTTGTCTTGAGACATAGCCTTTACAAAAGTAGTGACATTCCATGATAAATGCCAGTATACTGAAATCGTATGCCCTTAATAGGGTTAAGATGAAAATTCATATACACTAAATGTACAAAAGCAAGGAAATTCCCAAATTTTTACACTTTTATTGTCATTAAGGGTATGACTACATATCAACCAAACCATTTCATTATCACATCACTACAGTATAAATATCTATGTATGAGTGGATGAAGTGTGTGAGGTGCGCTGAAGAAAAATTCCTACTAGTAAAATACATAGCCCTGTTGTGCTCGCATACCCTTAATGATAATAAAAGAGTAAAAAATTGGGAATTTCCTTGCTTTTGTACATTTAGTGTATATGAATTTTCATCTTAACCCTATTAAGGGCATATGATTTCAGTATACTGGCATTTATCATGGAATTCAGTATATATTCAAGTCCGTTACATCGTTACTGCTAACTTCTTTCTGACCAACAGTATGGATTTAGGCAAGCCCGTTCTACTGCGGATATCCTAACGGTATTATCCGAACGTATATACCATACAATGGACAAAGCTGCTGAAGCTAGGGAAGTAGAACTTGCTATATTCAAAGCCTTTGACAAAGTCTGGCATGATGGTCTTCTCATGAAAATTAATTCGTACGGTATTACTGGACAAATATTTAATATAATCAGATCCTTCTCAGCCAATAAAAATGATCCAAGTTGTCCTCGATGGCCGTACTTATGAACAACATGACATTAATGCGAGTGTACCACCGGGTCGATCCTTGGACCATTATTGTTCCTGATTTTCATAAACGATCTCCCTGATGTAATTGTCTGAAGTTGGGTATATTTGCTGATGAAACCACACCCTATTCTCGTCATGCGGGCAAAACGAACACACGCATATCTAAGGCAATGGCTAAATCCTTAGAAAATGACCTCCAGCATGTAGTGGAATGGGGTCATAAATGTACTAAGACAAAACTCTTTTCCTTTAACAACTATAAGTAACCTTTTCAACCACGGATTCTATCTATCTATCTATCTATCTATCTATCTATCTATCTATCTATCTATCTATCTATCTATCTTATAGGTCTATGTGTCCAGCCATTTTCTATTTTAAGGCATACGAGGATCGAAAACAAATTCTGAAAGAAATAAAAACACTTACAAAGAAATTTCAGAACTGTAAAATTATGCAGTTCTGTAGAAAATTAAATTTACTGGCGTTCAGCATAAGTTATTTGTTATATATATATATATATATATATATATATATATATATATATATGTATATATATATAATGATTTTTATTTTATTTCTCGGCTGTTAATTATCCTGCATTATTGCCTAGTTCTGTTTAGAAATATTGTCTTATTTTTTTGGACAAATGCTTAGTATTTGTGTTAATTTCCGACCCTATTTTCAGGAAGACTGACTTGATTTTAAACATCTTTTTAAACAATTTTTAAATTGGAATTTAAAAACAAAACTCTTCCACCACACACACACACATCATCGCTCAGGCAAATTGTTTTTCTTTCTTTAAGGCAGAGAAATTCCTGTAGATGACTGGACGTTTTCCGATTTGCGGCTCTTCCAAGGATCACCAATAGATAATTTCTAGCAGTTGGTTTAGCGTTAAACGCGAACGTTAAAAAAATGAGCCAACATTTTGGCACTGTTGTTTATTGTCAATTAACCCATTCCGTGCCATCAATTTTATAGTCTGCATATTTTCAGCCGTTTCGAGAGCTGTCTTAACGATATGTTTACAAAGCGAACGTCTAATGGTGGAATTATTTCTTGGAAAAATTTTCTCCGTGACTGATTTGCACGTGTTCAAATTAGTTAAATTAAAAATTGCGTCAAACTCTAAGCGGACGAAAATCACGAGGGACTATTTTCTGATAAAAATCACTTGTCTCTTTCTAAATTTATATCCGGAAGCCGCCATCAAGTGGCCTATTTCTCTTTAACCCTTAAATTCAGTGTTTTAATCGTTTGTGGCCATAATGTCTTCAATCAATTTTGGCGAAATAGGTGAGGCATTCCAACGGTCCTATACTATATTTGAACCTTATTTTAAAGACATTTTCGAGTCGACTAAAAAACTACCGAGCAGCGCCTTGTATAGAGAACAGGTATTTACGAATTGTTTATTCTATTCGTTACTGTTAAAAAAGAAATTCCAACTAAAAAAAAATACTCCAAATTTATAAGTACAAGCTTAAACTTAAATTACAGGATTTAAATTCTATACTTTAGAACCAATAAACGAAACGGAAACAATAAAGACACACCTTCAAGAATAACATAATCACTTACAAAAAAATCTTACAGTTGGTGCCTTTTTCCCAACGAAAATATGAGAATTCTTAAGTAGATTGGGCGAGAAAGGTCACGTGATGTGCACTCTAGGCCTTTCGCACGGTTGAACTTCAAATGACCTGGAAATTAATTCGGAGGTTTGTATTACTAAATCATACCCGCTAAAATTCAGATAGGGTGATTAGGAGCCGGTCTTCAAGAACAGCGAACTAAAAATGACACTCGACATTTTGGCCTCTCTGGCTACAGGTCGGGAGCCAGCATCACCATCATGACAACGGACAAGTCAAGAACAACGGTGATGCTGTACATACACTGTAATAATCAACGATTAACTTCAAACGTTTACGATGACGACCGCATCATCATTGCACTAAGAAAAGCATAGTCTTTCTTGAAAGCACCGACATACAGTAATCAGCCATATGTCACGCGCCTACTTCAACAGCGTGTGCTTTACACACACACACACACACACACACACACACACACACACAATGGCGTATACACCGCTTCTCCTTTTTGCGCATTCTCAAAATACTCTCTCGTACAAAGTGCTGAATATCACAAAAAAAAATGTTCAATCCACCTAAAAATGGCGACCCCACTTTGTCACAATCGAACTATTGGTATTTTCATCCTATTATGCAAATTTGTATATATATATATATATATATATATATATATATATATATATATATATATATATTTATATATATATATATATTTATATATATATTTATATATATATATATTTATATATATATTTATATATATTAATCTCCTCCTCCCAACTCTCTTTCAAAATGAACTTAAAAATATAAAACCAACCCTAGTAAATAATGGTTTCCCTAATTATATCATCGTCCAACAAATTCAACTATTTAATAATAATAATAATAATACTAATAATACTACTACTAATAATACTACTACTGCTGAATCCAATTCTCCACTAAACAAGATTATTAAACTATTTTACCGCAACCAATTTCACCATAATTATAAAACAGATGAACAGGTTCTAAAGAATATTATTAATAAAAACGTACTCCCCACCGACCCTAATAAAAAAAAGTTAAACTATTAATTTACTACAATAAAACTAAAACCACTTATCTTATAATTACAAATAACTCTTCACCCTCGATTAAGGTTCTGGATAGAATGGGCCTTGTATACGAGTTTAAATGTCCATTCGGAGACTGTGTCTCTGACAACCAAGAAAAAAACGTATACATTGGCTCGACTACCACGACTCTGTCGGATAATAGTGCCATAGCCAGACACCTCATTAACGAACATTCCTGTCCCCGCTCGCAAATCCGAAAACTTCTTGTAGACAACACTAAAATCCTAGAACACAATATTAATATACAAAAACTCCATATACTAGAAGCTTTACACATTAAAACAAAAAAAAACGGGTTATTAACAAGATTAATTTTAACACTAGTACTAATATACTTAAATGTTTATAATACTAAATAAATATAGTTTCGTATTTAAATTTTCCCGTCAAAATTAAGTATAAACTCACTCCAGGTCTTTACCTGATTGACATTATTCCACTGAAGATGAACCCAGATGGGTCAGAAAGTACTTTGGACCTAAAAGAAAATTACGGCAGATTTAATCCGGAAAATGGAAGGGATCCATACAAAAATATCGAGACATGAGTTGTCGGTTATTTTTAATAATACGTGCATTAAAGAAAAAATGCTGCCTCGATACATAGTTCTAAAGTTAAAAAATACGGTAATACAAAACAGAAAGTTTATTCAACAAATTCATTTATGGGAGTTTAAAATTACAGCAAATTTTCAAAATTTCCACCTTCGTTCTGCATGCATAGCTCCATTCTTTTTTGCAACGAATTTACGACTCTTTGTAGCATATTTGATTGATTATGGTGTTGTGCGAAGGAGGCTTTCTGTTCACATCACGTTTCCATTGCCTTTCAACAAGTGTGGGAGATTCATCAAATGTGACCATATGAATAACAATAAAAATTCGCTCTTCAATTGTAAATGACATTTTAAATAGCCAAGTGAAGTGACTTATGACTCATCCTGTATATATATATTGCTGCTGCTGTTTTGAGCTTTCTTTTCCTTTTCCCCGAGGAAACATTCTTCATGTCTATATTTTGTGTGGTATTCGTGTGGGACCACATTCAGATTTTATTTTTTGATCTAAAACTCTGGTGACGTATTCCTCACAAAACCTACGTAATTAAGAATACAGGGACAATTTGTCTGAGTTTAAGCAGAAGGTACAAACCTCTTTGTATTTCTATTAATTTCATTGCAGGAAAATATTACAGTATGCACATGCGCGTATGAGGTTATTATTTATAGCCATAGTTTCGACTTTTTTTGTTGTTGTTATTGTCTAAGTCATACTATTCGGATAGATGTCATCTCTTAATTTTTTAAAATTATTTTAAATAAATGCAAAGTTGTTTTCACACTCAAAACAGCTTACTGTTATTTAAATCAATAATACAAGATACTCTTTTAAAATACTGTATATATAGTAGAGAGTAAAGACCCAAACACATTTATTCGTATACCTAATTTGCATAATTATTTTTAAGCACTTTATAATTAATTAATGTTTGGTGCTATTCATTTTTAATTTTATTGTCTTTTTATTCTTATATATATGCAATGGTTTTGTAATAAAGAAATATAAATTACTAAAACCTTTCTTAACATTTTATGTTCATTAATTTTAAAGGGAGGTAATTTAAATAAAAAAACTATTAGTTCTTAAAGATACAATAGATTAATATTAAAGACATGTAGTGCAAATTATACATTTAAAAGGAATATTTAGAACTAGATTGATATCTGACAGATGTCGGGTAGTTGTTTGCTTCTTACTTCAAAGATAATTTTTTTCTACTTGTAATCCCTCTTTTTTCTTCATCTTATATATATGTAAATGAATACATTTGAAAAGTGAGCCCATTTCTTGCACGAACGGTTACTAGGAGCGCCATTTTTTTTATAGACTGTTTATGTATATGCGATATCAGAGTCACAAGGTTAACTAATCTGCATATTGTTTTGAAAATAGTTAACTTTATTAATTACCTATTATTTGTTATTGTTTTTAATTCAATGATTGTTTTGATTTTAGCATAACAAATAGTTCTGTTTCGCAATATTGTTTTATTTTCTGAACAAATATTTAGCATTTGTGTTCAAATGTCCCTTCCTGTCGTCGAATCGACTTGATTTTTCTAAATTGCCAGTGAAAAGGCAAATTGTTCTTCTTTCCCTTTCTTTAGGTCACAAAAAGGTAAATAAATCCGTTTCGAAATTACCAAAATGTTAACGTTTCGCGTTTACAACAAAGTTATGAATGAACAGTTTATTTCAAACTAGCATGGTTACCCGGTATTGCCAGGATGTAGTATTTTTTTTTAATCAATAACAATTGAATTTCTACTGTTGTTACACGCGAGGTAAATATTGCTGTAAAAATCGAAATAACTAACCGAAAACCGAAATAACAAATAAACAAACAAAAACAACGAATACACGCGTTAAATCTTACTTAAATCATAAATACCCGAATAACGTTAACAAAAATAAAACGCGAGATAATTTTAATTTTTATTTTTTAAATCTCCCCCCTCTCTCTCTCCCTTCTCTCTCATCTATAAATAAAAAATCTGATTAATTCCTATTTTAGTCACAAAAATATTACGAACAAGTGAATATTTTTTGCTGTCTATTAAAAGTGGAATAAATTATTTTCTTTTATTTTCTACAAGCAACTAAGATTAAGCCCCCCTTTCTTTGCTCATAGAAATACAGTGCATACGTGATTATTGAAGTAAGTCGGACACATGCTGATTCACTTTTATTTAAATGAATGTTTCAAGTAGAGAAGTTCGCGAAGCGATATCGAGCTGGCAGAGTCAGCTATCATATACATAACTTTTAATTATTATTCCTATTATTTTCTTAGAGTTCTCGACGATAAGTGTTTCTCTCTTGGTCTGATGTTGCTGTTGACTGCTTCCTCTTGGAGTTCTTTTTCTTGGATCTCTTCTGTCGCTTGAGCTGTTGGTGTTTTACTCTTTAGTGAATTCGTTTCTTCTTTCTATTGTAGCTGGTTATTAGACCTCTGATCGTCTGGGTTGAGTCTATCCTTTGGGGTTGAGTAAGATGTTAAACTTTCCTCTGGTCCATCTACTATATCATCTCTTGTGTCGATGGCTTGGTTTACACTATATCTCTCTCTCTTGTCTGCCGCCTTTTTTTGCATGGATCTGTGATCCGTTAATGTTAATTATACCCACTTATTTTGCTACTGGGCTCGGTCGAGTCATATGAAAGACTCAAAAAATGGTACTTCACGCCTCCTGGCTAGACACTCCGCATTAGGAGATGAGAATCAAAAGTAAGTTGAGCAATCCAGGGAAAAGAGTGGTGTTTTCTCCTATATCTCGGTGTAACAGCCAATGAAAAGAAAGCCCCCGACTACGGTTGATCCATGTATTTTTATGATCAAAAATCAAGTTCATATGGAGTGGTTCATATTTTTCTCTTTTTGACTTTCCGCTTGTTTAACTAACAGTCTCCAGGCACAAAATTCTGCAAAAGTAGTTTCCGGCTGGTGATCAAATCCCTCCACCATGACAAATTCTGCAAATTCTTTTAATTTGAATTGCGCCCCGTTGTCGGTCTGCATCCTTCTTGACATGTCATATTTGACAAATATTTCTTTCAATCTCACCCAGTTCTTCCTGAACGATATACTGTTAATGTTTTTCACGACGGAATATCTGGATCTCTTGTCGACCATTACAAGGTGTTAGTGTTCGTCTGGCTATGATCGACCAAAGTTGAGTGCAACGATGTTGCGACTTCTGATGGGGATGGTGGTTGATTTTATTGGTTCTGATCTCTTCTCTTTCATAGCTATTTTGCACTCGTTGCATTTGGTCTATTATGTTGGTCATCCTTAGAAACCAGTATCTCCCTCGGATTAGATTTTGTACTAATTAGTCAACGCTTATCAAGGCCCGAAGGCTACTCGAAGATAAGGGTTAATGGGGTTGTCAAGTGGACGGTAAGACAACACCTTGATGATTGGGGATGATGGTTGAAACTGGGTAACATTTAATTATCTGAGATCACGGCTCAACGAGAACTTGTTAACATTGGACTTGAAAACAATCATGTTATAGTCAGCTGGGAAGCAACCCTTCAGTATTGTGTCACACAGGCGGCAGTTATAAAAGAAACGCTTCTCGTGGAATTTGGTTTTTGTCTCACCTAGATGGTCTAGGTTATTACATATCTTTACTACTTGTTTCTGTAGTGTCTCTGGAATATCGATCATCTCACAGCGATAGATGATTTCATCTATGTTGATTAATTCATTCCTTATTTGATAGTAGGTCTTATTCCTCAATCGGATCTCCATCTTTCTGAGTCATGCTGATTCATCAATAACATTATCTTCGTCGTTTTCATATATTTATTTGTCTCGTTCCAGATTCTGTCGAAGTCAATCGCATTTTCTTTGCGCATAATCCAGTTCACGATTTTATCTGCTTTCTCGCGGCCCATTCACGGGTTAGGGTGCCTTAATAAGTAATCCGGTTGATCCTGTTGATCTTTTCCTGGTTCTTTTTTAAAAAATAGCATTAAATAAACCAGAGAGGACCAATATACCGGAAAACAACCAAACCAAGCAGAGATGGCATCATGAATAAATATTTGAACATATTAGGAACTTGAAACGTAACTCCTTTTACCAAAATAACTAGAGTCCGTATTAAGTAATCCGAAAAAGGGTCGATGTGTCGTAAAACAATCAAATCAATTAGAATGAAACGTTAAAATAAAATTGTTACATAAGATATGGGTGAAATCGAATTTATGAACTCGATCCAGATCCTGGTATTCTCTACCGTCACCTCTTGATTATTTGACGAAACCGTATTTAGGGCATAGATCCCTACCTTGGCATTCTCAACCTCCATTCCGGAACCTAGTGTTTGTGTTGGATGAGTTAATGAAAGGCATGTTTTTTGTATTTTATATAGATAAACACAGCATCATATTTTTTTGAGGAGGGGGGGGGGGTAATCCATCGAAAATAAACCTATATATTATAATTATACTAATTAGCTAAGGGTGACGTGCTAAAATATAATTGGTATATTTTAATATTTGTACGTCATATTAGATGTAATAGTCTCAGACTATTAAATTAGAATTGCACGAAGCCAGTAAATGTGCGAAACGTTACAAATTAATTAAAATAATTAAAAAAAAAAAAAAGGCCGGGCTGAATTGGCGATATATTTTAAAACGAGAATCTGGGTCGAGAACTTATTCCGTTTTTCTAAAAGAAAGTTCTCCAATTATTGAGTTGTGAGTTGACTATATACAAACTCCATAAGAATAATAAATAATTGGTTAGTTGTAAATGTTACAGATTTTCCGGAAAAAATGGCACCTAATCTTAAAAAAAAAAACGACGAGTATTGTTAAAACGCATCCATTCAATTTGCGTGTTTAGTGATGAATATTTATTATTATACTAAATGTGAGTTCATCAACGTCCGTTTCCCTAAGGTTTTTTTCCTATATATTTTAATAAGACAAAATTCATGCCAAAATATAACTTAGTTCTGGGATTGAGTTATGTTTAAAAAATGATTCTCATTTAATTTTTCTAATTCGCCGTAATCACTTAATTAACTTAACAAGTCGCTCATATATATATATATATATATATATATATATATATATATATATATATATATATATATATATAATCAACTCTATCTCTCTCTATCTCTCTCTCAACTATATATGTATTTCTCTCGTCCACCCTCACTCTATGTTGATTTAACCTCTTTCTAATATTTCTTAATGTCCCCATGAGCATTTAGAGAAAGAGTGACTATTTTTTCAGCGTCGGCATGTAATTTACGTACGTGTGTCTGTACATACATCACAAAGACTTATGTAAATTAGATGGCAAAATAATAAGTCTCTTTATTTCTATATAATACTACTACTAATAATTACAATAATAATAATAATAATAATGTAAAGAGACTTACTTTTAGTTATGCAAGAAGTTTTTAACAGATATTTCACAGTTAATGAATTTTCGATTGATAAACATTAGTAGTCGTTGTGGTTCAACAGGTGACGAGTACGTCTAGTGCTATTTAAAATGTAAACGTTTTTTTAAAATTTTTACATTGCTTCAAAGAACCTCAAGTCACAATGTATGCACATTTTCATAAAGCTTGCCCTTGTATTTTTTTTCTAATATGAAGATTTATTGAAAAAACAGCAACTCAAGTGTGACTGGACGACCGATAAAAGAAAAGCCTTTCATAAAGGTACAATTGGGGGGGGGGTCGTTCAGGTGTATAGCCTTGTTGAATTATCTCATCATCTATGTTAATTAAATGCACAAAAATATTCAAGGGAATGCGAACAGCAGATATATACAATGCACAAGTTTTATATGTATTCAAATATACAACATTTACATATACTTTTGGAGAAAAAAAGGCGGTAAAAAAGGCGGTAAATGCTCTGGGATGTTGTTAAGTTGAGTGCAGTAGAATGTCATATACGCGTGCGGCTATCTATAGCAAGGCGTAATAGTATCTAACTATAGTAGGACGTATGTGTTACATGAACGTGTGAAAAAGGCTTAGTAGAAGTTGTGAGAAGAGTTAAACATAAGGTGTGATCAAAAGGAGAGTTCATGCCTAGACATTATCTTCTCTATCATGAAGAGGGGATTGCTTTATCGCCGGTCGCCCGAGGTGCCTCTACGGGGGAATGTTTATAGATCAGATCATAGCAAATTTTGCACCCGTCCATACCGCTCCCCCTATTTGGAGGAGCTTTATCACCCAATATAAACTGTCGCCATGTCTAACCTTGCTGCAGTGGGAGGCAGGTAAATGCTATTTAAGTGTTCTTTAAAGAGAGACAACAACTGCGGTGGTGAGGTGAGCAGGTGAATGTGGGTGGTCGTGCCGAGTGAGGTGTTTGACGATAGGCACCGTGAATGCGGCAACAGGTGTTTAACCTAAAAAATCTTAATGTTTTGATTTCGGGATTTCTGTTGCTTTTTATAATCTTGGAGAATTCTGAGCGGGACAGCAAGCACATTTACTCGGAGATACTGTTGATTGAGTCAAAAACAAACATTTTTGTATTTATTGATTTTACCGGTAATGCTGCGTCGAGCCACCTGCGTACAGACCATTATAAAACACTTCTTTTTTAATTTTTTTTTATTGAAGTTTCGGAATTTTTTTTAGAGGACTGATAATTTGTATTATTTGTATTATTATTCTCATCTTAAATGTTATTCTCACAACGTTTCGACCTTCTTCAGGTTCGTCTTGTCAGAATTTTGAACCTAACCCGTTATTTAATCCACGGGGGTAGATTGTTCTCGTTCCGTCACCCATGACTGGGTAGAAGACTTAAGTATTAAAACATGTATATACTTAGTTAATACCGCCTGCAGTTAAGATTGAACCTTCAACCCCCAGAAGACTGCCACTTAAAACTGGTTGTGACTTAACACCTTTATCCGTTATGCCACATGTCTAGTTCGATATAAAGATTCTGGAGTTCGACAAAATGAACCTGAAGAAGGTCGGAGGTTACATCGACCGAAACGTTGTGAGAATAACATCCAATAAGAGAATAGTAGTCCGAATAATACAAATATTAAATTATTTCAATAGAATCCTGATGTGTGTGTTAATAACGTAAAATGAAAACAAAAAGAAGAGAGGGTATTTTCGCTACGATACGTTCATCGTAAAATAGTATGACAGTTTTCAAAATCGCAAACTGATCATAACTGATTCAGAAGCAAAATGTAGTTCTGATACTATACTTCAACTTTTCTGTACTTGTTCAGTGAAGGAGAAATCCTTCTAGACTGAGCTAATTTTGACCCAATCCAGTGCTCCTGTTTTGGGGAGCTGGATTGTCTCCACATTAAAAAACTGACCTTGTTTCTAACTGTCCTCGTATGGAGGCAAGTAAATAGGAACTCGTCCTCTTCGTAGAATTAAAACGATTTTATTTTAAACCCCTATTGAAAAAAAAAAAAAAAAATTCAGCATATGCATCCGCCCTTCGGGCTAGGCTCAAGGGACATTCCATGTCAAATCATCCAGTAAAAGATCGAAATATCACCCCCCCCCTCAGAATTTTTTATCCTTTTGACCCCTGTAAGATATACATAAGTTATGATGAACTGCCAAACTTCAGACCCAGCAATCAATGGGAACCCTGTTTTTGAGCCCAACCAATATAAGACCCACAGGCCGAAAAACGACTGTTGCGATGAGACTGCCCATCGTTACAAGATTGTAAATTCTTTGAAAAGTATTTAGTTTCTGGCCTGGAAAATTGCACCTAGTAGAGTTTTTTGACTGAGGAATCCAAAAATCAACCTTAGAAAGCCAGGGGAGTTCATCTTATGGGGCTTTCTTGCACATTTATATGCCGAGAAGCTTCCGCGGGAAGCCCCGAAATGGCATAACTTTGAGGGTAAAAAACAACAACTCTAGGGGTCAGAGGTGATATTTGTTTTAATATTTAGAAAGCCACAAGATAGAACATTCAGAAAATATATAGATTCATACTCGGTATTTTATTCTTTCAAATTTGTCACATTACCAACACCAGTCAGTCTCTAATAGTCCTTCCACATATCACCTAAAAGGATTTAAAGGAACCCCATGACAGGAATGATTGAAGATTGAAACACAAAAAATGTAGATTTTGGGACGATGAAAAACTTTTGAGGGGAGTGGTGAGGGGCCTGGATGATTTGACATGGAATGTCCCTCAAAGCGTAGTATCGTTTCTGTTTTGGTCAGTCTTAAACATTAGGTTGCTTTAAACCCACTCACAACTTAAATGCTTTAAACCCACTCACAACTTAAATGCTTTCATTTTCTTGAAGATTAATATTAACTTTAGGGGAGTCCTAAAATGTCGCTTGGCACTATTTTAAAAGAATCTAATATTCCATTATATATCAAATCAAATTTATTCGACAAAAATGGCAAATTGCAACAAGCCATTTAAAGAGACAGGTAGAAGATATTTACATCCATATACAGTGTGAATGTTTGTCCAAGGCCACTTTAAACCTAGATATGGTAGTAATCGCCACGACCTCTTCTAGTAGACTGTTCCACGGAGCAGAAGCGCGGATAGAGAATGCTGGATTTCTTCTATTGATACGAAGGCAACTGTGGTACTTTTTGTGGGTGCTCCGCGCTGGGGGGGGGGGGATTCTTCGAAAGATATATTTAAGTTGCTGTTGATGTTATTGTACTCCATAATCAAGTCCCGTCGAATCCTCAGATGCTCAGGTGAGAACAAATTTACTCTTTGGGGTCGTTCTTTGTACGTACGCGTGAAGAGTTCCGTCACCAGCCTGGCTGCTAACTGTTGAACACGCTCCAGTTGTACAATATATTTTTATAGATAAAGATTTGTTGCTTCGCTGTGGAATTATACCATAAAACACAAAAAAGTTCCCAGAAAGACCATGATTGAAATGAAGAAAAGAATAGAAAGAAGGGATTTCCGGGAAATTGCCAAGAGAGCTAAAACGACGACCACAGTGATAGAAGTTGATTCCGATTCGGAGCGATCATTTCCCTCTAAAAAACAGTTTACGTGTTAATAAGTGTTGTCTTTCAATTACTATATTTTATTTCAGTACAATACGGAGCCAGCAACGATAAGATTAGATGAGCATACTCCTACGCCTGTGAATATAATATAAAAATGAGTAGTTCCATAATGGTGACCCCGACGTGATATAAACACGTAAGCCCCATAGATGTAAAAAAAAAATTTTAGAAAGAAAAACAGAAAGTTCTATTAACTTGAATGAATCACGCGAACTGGTGTAAAAATATCTCATCACGTTAGATTTTTTAAAATATAGTCGATGTAAATAAATAATGCAGGACGAAAGGAAAATAACCACTTTCGTATCATCCTACAAAGGAAATAACCTACGCCTCTTGACATTTTACAGCATGTTTATTAGGGCGCGGTGTTTATATGCACTTTCTTGAAAATCACTTATAACGTAGAAAGTATCGTTTACTGATATTCCTGTGCATATATTTGTTTACACTCCAATTCTATTTCGTGGTGTTTTTAAAGTTAAACAGTGAACAGTATATCACTATTGTTTTTAAATAGATATCGAATTGTCATAGATTTAAGACAAGTAAACAAATGTCTTTTGTTACACTTCTAACGCCGTGTATAAAATTGTAGACGTGTATGATAATAGTTTGTAATAGGGTGTTAGGAAATAATCCCGATGTTAAAATCCGTGTTGTTTCTCTGCGTCGCAAGAAAGAAAACACTTGCAACTTTGCTTTTGGTTATAAAAGAAAATACTTCTGTTTTATTTACGTACATTGAAGCAACAAAATCACCCTAAGAGTTCATTCACATCTTAGTGTAGAGATTGTCTCTGTCTAAATACCTGGCTGATGCGTAAATTCGCCCGCCTTGCCCTTTTATTCGCGTCACTCCCTTGGTTAACTGTTTTTTATGTTCTGTTCGTTTTTAAACATATGGTTTGCGTAAGATTTACGTTATCAGATTCTTCGTTTTAATTTAGATGCGACATTTTCTTTTTTTCGAATATCATTTTGTCTATCAAGTTTCTAATAACTTACTCGAGCCGCTTTGAAAAGCTATTTGTTTACCAGATTCCATATTCATTGCTCGTTGACTGATATCATACAAAAAAGATCTCAACACAAAAGTGTGTTTTACGATTTCCCAAACAATTGCGTTTCATTAATTCTTCGTTTTTTATCGTTTCGAGTCTTCATCAGTGATTTATTCTAAACTAGCGGCACCCGGGTATGAGCGATGCCCGGCAAAATCGAAGGACACAGGAAACTCACGTTATCACCTCCATATAAATAATTTTACTCGATTTTTTTTTTACTGGGCTATAAATACTAATTGTAGTTTTCTGTAAGTATCACATTTATAAATAACATTAAAACGTTAGTATTACTTCATAACTACGAAAGGGGAGAAATGGGAGGGGGTAATTGTGTGTATATATATATATACATATATATATATATATATATATATATATATATATATATATATATATACATACAAGCACTGGGAGAGAGATAATGCTTGATATGAATGAAGAAAAAATGCATGTCTTGTAGTAACCCTATTACTAACATTAAAGGTCAATTTATAGTCTAAGGAATTGTTAAAAGTCAATTTCAAAATATCCTTGTCGATTCCGTCGACATTCCCTTACGCATGGGACCGTATTAAGCTACGAGCAATAAACCCATCCTCCATCGAAAGGAGATGGCAATGCCTAGGAGAATACCCATCTGTTACCTTGGCAGCTGTAATGAATTCTAAATAACACAAAAGCACTCCGTTTCTTATATCTTAACACTAACCCTAAGTCCGGGTGGCACTAAGAAAACAGACGAAAAAGGTGCAGTGCGGTATCGTTTAAAGTCAGTTAATTGTGTAATAAACTGATAAAAGTTAATTTCGCCCAAAAATATCATGGTGGGTTACGTCGACACTCCATTAGAAATGAGAGCGACTCAGCCGACAGACAAGAAACCCATCTTCTCTTCGATAATAAAAATCGGCGACAATTTTCGTAACCATGACAACCGACTGTCGTGCCCGTCCCAACGAACTAGTGCTGTTTGATGCGAATGGGGTAAACGAGTAAAAGAATTACAGGTTGTCTGGTTTAAGTGAACATAGCAAGTAACAACGCAATGTGCTTAAATTGTTTGAGTATCGGCCCTAGAATCAAAGGTTTGTTATAGAATTTATATTTTGTGGAAATTATTTATTAGAGTGAAAAAAAAATGAATGAAAAAATATATAAAGAAATTATCAAATTTTATGTTTTGAAAATGCAAGCGAACATTGGGTGAGAAATTGTGTTTATGACTTCAATGGCGGTTTAGTGTTCGAAAACGCCATTTCGTTATTCCGAGAATAAAAAGGAAATAAATCAAGTGGTATTTTTCAACAAGATATTTGTATGCCTTTGAGATTCGGTGTCGTAATAGGAAAAAGAAAGTTAATTTAATGTAGCCAGCGTGACAAGGAATTATTTTTAATGAAAATCACATGGTTTGGAAAACGAACAATCAGGCCATTCTGTTGATCTGCAAAGATGCTATTTAGTCAATCGAGAATGTAAAAGTATCTTTATGATAGCCAATCAAAACGCTCCCCAAAATAAAATGTAGGTTGTAGGGAACGTTCGATATTAAGGTTGAAAACGTCGAGTAAATTATAGATAACGAAAAATGAAATAATAACGGTGCTAGGAAGAAATACTTATCGTATGAGGAAGACTTCCCGGTGTATGTGGGTAGTAGTGGTAGTAGCTCTAATTATTGAAAGCGAACGAAACGAAGGCATATGTTTTCCGAAAACATGCACCAAGAATTCGGCTAAATGGCTGCCGAAACAAATTTGAATATGTCACTTTTTGATAGAAAGCTATAGTCGTCAATGAAATAGGGGAATCATCTTATTTCATCATAAAGATTATCCTTCCTTCTATCTCATCTTGTTTTGGCCAACGAATGAAATGATTAAAGTCACTGTGAAATCATTTTCAGTTTAAATTTAAAATCCTCTATATGGAGGCTGATGTATCCATTGATACAGCTCTTTATACTGTCGAAACGGCATTTTTCAGATCTTGTAATCAACTAATTTAGGTGTAATTTATACTTTATTTTTATGTTTTTAATTCAAAAATACTTTGTTATCTACTGCGAATAGAGATTTGGTATATGTCTGATTGAAGCCGAAACTATACTATAACTTCTATTAGTTATACTATTGTACCACTTTTTGATGCTCAATTCAGTTACTATACTATTTTTATTACTAATGGAGATTTGGTATTTGTGTGAAGCCGAAACTATACTATTGCTTTTATTAATTGTACTATCTTTTAATGCTCAATTCAGGGGAGGTAGTGTAATATCTGTTCTGTTATGATACAATCCCCCAAGCATTACTTCCTCCTTGGGTGTGTAGTGTAGTATCTTCTCCGTTGTCATGATACCACCCTGTCATGCATTATCTCTGTTTGGGTGGGTGGGTAGGTGTAATGTAGTATCTGTTCTGTTGTTATGAGAGCATGCTCACAGACATTGCCTCCCCCTTCCCTTTTTTGTGGGGGGTGCATTATAATACTATCCTCCCTGGGATTGCATTTTCCTTTTTTTAGAGGGAGGTTAGTGAAATACTAGCTAATATATGCGATCTGTGGTCGCGATTTTTTGCTATTAAACTTAAAGATTGCAATTTTCAAACCTTTTTCTACCTTTATTACAATATCGAAAATAACGATTTTACTTTCTAAACTGAATTAACTTTCTTTTTTCTTATTATATTTCAAAAAACACGTTCAAATGTTAGAGATTACGTAAAATAAGGTATCTTAATTTTGTATTATTTTTATTAAATTTTTATTTTAATCTTTACTATTTCATGTATTGGTAAAAAAAAAATCGCCCTTGAAAAATAGTTAGCCAAAACGTCCGTTGGCCAAAACGCCCGTCAACCGAAAAAGATTCGATGGCAACAGTTCTGGCGCCATGGATAAGAATACGAATGGTGATATTATTTACTAGACAGCTGGTCTCTCTGCCCCTTCTTAAAAGATTAGTTTGTAACAGACTGATTTGCCATTCATTTGACCTTGACCAGTGGAATAATTAACCTTCTTCAATTACCGTATTAGATATAGCTGTACCATACGGACGCTAGCCGTTTTTTTTTGTGTGTCATTTAAAGACTAGCTGAAGTATCCGTCTCTTCTGAGCGAGAGTTTATAATTAAAGAAAAATGTACTCTTTATATTTCGTTACACAACTTCAGTAATCAGAATATTATCTTTTTGGTGCAATTTGAAATAACACTCTCGGTAAATAAGCTAAATAAAATTCTAATTTTAGGATTTACATACTTGTTATTGTGATTAAAAACCAAATTTTACGGAAGCAATCCTGTAGTTTTTTTTAAAATTATTATTTAAGATAATCAATTTTCAATTATTTCATGAATTGCTAAATTTGAAATCTCACGAAGTACGAATAGAGTTTTAATATTTAACCTCTAGTGACAGAAAATAGTATCTTTGTGGTTACTGTTCCTGATCGCTTCCTTAACATTAACAAGATGTTGACTCTCAAGTCATCTACTGAATCGATAACAAAATGTAATATCTTAAATAATTCTTTATAATGAAAATAAAATATCATCATTTTTTTCTTCATAAAGACAAAAGGGATAAGTTATGCAATAACTGATTATTTGAATGATGTGTAAAGCTAACTAATACCTTTATACTAGTTGTCCCGGTACTCTGGTAAAATCGCGGCATCAAATTGCTGCCCAAAATAATTCTAGGTCACGTGATATTTTTTTGCGGTGTTTGACAAAAAAAAAAAAAAAGCATACCCTCTCATTAAATTATCCGTGCACCAAAAAAAAAAAGAAGAAAAAAAACATAAGACAGACAGAGATTTTAACGTGTGTATTGAGCCCCGGACTTAGGGTTAATGGTAGGGTTAAGGAAGGGCATGTACTTTTCATGGCTTTTAGTACTGACATCTTGATGTGAATGTCAACGTGAGACAATGCACCACTCATAAATGTGTAACAATATTGATGCAAACAAGAATGAAATTTAAATTTCATTTAACTTAAAAGCTATAAAAAACATACCCTAATCCTACCACTCAACCTAAGTCCGTGTGGCAATACGAAAACATATGTTACTGTCTGTCTGCCTTATGTTCATTTAAGAGGGGAGAGCGTACGGATACTTTCATGAGATGGTATGCTTTTTTGTCAAACACCGCAAAAAATATCACATGACCTAGCATTGGGGGGGGGGCAGTAATTTAGCACCGCGATTTTACCAGAGTACCGCTGTCCTTACACGGCGTTGCCCGGAAGTCTTTCTTTAAGGTTCAGGTGTAGTGTAGGACTGTTGGAATACCTCACCTAGTTCTCCCAAATTTATTTGACACATCATGGCCGCCAGCAATTAAAATATTGAATTTATATTAATTATCACTTATAATTAAAAGACTAAAATAGCTAGCTTATTTGATTCGGTTATAGTGTTTGTGTGTGGAGGTGGGGGTTATGACTTACTATTTAAGAAGGGATCACAACTTGTTGAAAATCAAATCGGTCATCAAGAAACAATTGGGTGAAAATGAAATGTGAGCCACAAATTCTAAGCATATATCCACGAATTCAAGCAATATTCCTAAACAGAACTATCCCTTATAATAAAATCAAAACAATCATTGAATTAAAAACAATAAAAACAAATAGTTAATTAATTAGATGTACTTTTGCAAATCAATATGAAAATCAGTTAACGTTAGTATTTAGATCGCATCTGCCTAATTAGTATATCAGAAAGATATTGTGTGAAGTTAACAGAGCCTTTTAATTCCGTTGTTTGTGCAAGAAATGTTGCAACTTTATGATTATACAGATACTATCTTTTACATTGTTCTAATGACCACGTGTTCGGGTACATCTTTCCCGCACACGAGGTCGCCATTTTATGTGTTACGTTATCGTGGAAAACACACACGTGTGTTGAAAAAAAAAAGACGAACAATAGGGAAGAAACAGTTGGATTTACATATACACGCATTTATTCTCACATTAACGGTTTATTTTCGTTGAAATAATATATAAATTTTCGAAAATATTATCGGCTTTACTTGAATGCACCTAAAGTGTTTCAATTGTAAATGCTACTTGTTTAGGGGTAGCCTTTTTAGTCAGTCAGTCTTGCAGCCCCTTCATTCTCTATTGGGATTTTTAAGGGATTATTTTTGGGCTTGCTTCTTTGAAATCTAGAAGATTGAACACTGATGGTGGGGTCTATTCCAAGCTTAATTTGTCTTTAAGTGATTCTACTTTTCTCTCCCTTTTTAATTATTATGATTAGCTCCTTACATCAAGTAGCTTTTTGCCTTGTCTGGAGCGACTTCGATAAGAACAAAAAAAAACACTGAGTAGTACTGTGGCTTTGATTTTCGCGATTAAATGCGTCACGCCTCAGTAATGCACGTACACACGCTGTGGTCCAAACTCATGACTCCAAATCACACACCCTTCTCTGAAAACAGGCTTTTTATCAAAACCGGCACCAAATTATTTGCATATGAGTAACGAGATTTCACGTTACTTCGCGAGACCCGACAGCATATAATCAGGCGCGGCCGCCATTGTGCTTTTCTTTTTCGCCCGTAACCGGACCTTACACGTTACACAAACTCATCCAGAAATTTGAGGTAAGTCCCTTCCACGCCCCTTTTTACTTGCTACTAGTGTCGACAAGGTATTTTATCACAGCCTCTTCATCTGATGGCAAGGGCACTCTAGTTTAACACGCACGATCAAAATGTAGTATTTGTTCTGATCTCTGTCAAAGGA
>OY744524.1:163317777-163320277 GCA_963556195.1 Sepiola atlantica | reverse complement strand
ATTTACTTCCTTATATATATATATATATATATATATATATATATATATATATATATATATATATATATATATATATATATATATTATTATTATTACTCGAATTTGTATTATTTCATCGTATTGAAACAAAGAAAAGAAATGTATATTTTTTCAAATAAAATGCGAGTAATGTTAAATCGCCTGAAGTAAAATCGAATCTCTTACAATCGAGTGCTAATCTCTCTTCTTACCTTGCATGTAGAGCGCGCCAAATGCTGATATTCTGATATTCCCGTATCTACAACAGCTGACAAGCGTATGAAGTTGTGTAGGTTCCGCATAATCAGGCCGAGAGACGTGACCTGCATGATCTAATAATACTGGTCATCTTAAAGCAACGGTGCAGGTGTAAAGTCCATCAGTCACTGAGAAATGACAGTCAGAAAAAACACAAATGAAATAATAAAAAAAAGAAATGGGTCGTTGAACTTTGCCATGAGCGTCATATCGTGTGACAAAAGTAATTACGACCCGGATTTAACTTTTATAACATTTCTTCCTTAACGAAAGTTTAACGAGATCGATACATACATGTGTGTGTGTGTGTGTCAGAAATAGTGTGTGTGGATGTCAGAAAGTGGTGTGTGTGTATGTTAGAATATTTGTGTATACGTCAGAAAGGGAGTGTGTTTATGTGTGCGTATATAAGGCAAACACAGTGTGTGTGTTTATGCACGCGTGTGTATTAGCCAGAAAGAGTTTATGTTTATGAATGTGAGTATAAGCCAGAAATAGTAGTCTAATTATGTGGGTATAAGCTATGAAGCGTGTGTTTATGAATGTAAGTATAAGCTAGAAATAGTATCTGCCAGAAATAGTACGTGTATGTATGTGAGTGTAGAAGCTAGAAAGTGTGTATACGTATGCATGAATACACGTCTGTGTATAAGCAGGACAGAGACTACTTGCTGCATGTGCGTGTGTGTGTATGTGTGTGAGAGAGAGAGAGGGAGTGGGCATGTGTGCGTTTGCATGTATCTGTAAACGAGAGACAAAGAGAAACTATGTGTATGTGTTTGTAAAAGTCAGTGAGTGGGTAGGTGATGTACGGGTTTGCGCATGTTAGTAAGCAAAGAGAAAGTAATACGAGTGTGTGTGTGTGTGTGATAGTTAGAAATAGAGTACGTATTTGCGTGTGTTCGCTGTGTGCGTACTGTTTTGTAAGTTTTACTTGACCCCTGCTCTCTCTTATCTCTCTCTCTCTCTCTCCGCTCATAGAGATAAGAAGGTTCTTCTTCTTCTTCTTCTTCTTCTTCTTCTTCCCCCAATCCATTTGCCACATTTTCAAATTGCTACAAACTCGTTTAACAACAACAACAACAACAACAACAACAATAAGGCTGTGGTGAAATAATCTCCATAAGGAATTGCACCAACGGAATTAAAAGAAAATAAGAACAGATGTTCATAAGATACGCCCATTCACTATGCGCATTCAGCGATGAAAATATTATTTCAAACTTAAGCGTGACAGACCGACACAAATGCTTAACTGTGACCGACACACGTGCGCAGAGAGCCTTTTGTTGAGATGCGTAGATGCATCTAAAGTCATGTAAATCCAATTTGCGCGTTTCGCTATGAAAATGCTATTTCAAACTGAAGTGTGACCGACCAACCGACAGGCAAAATCTCTCCTAGAAATGCGAGTGCAGGATTAATCATTAATTTTTAATATCTAGGGGGCCTTCATAAGAAAACCGTTGAAAAGGAAATTGCCATTTTCTTTCAGTCTCTACCTGCATGGATCTTGTTCTCGTTAAATTCGACCTTGATTTCTCGCCCTTTTTGAGGAGTTGGACGTTTAGGAAAAACCATATCAGCTATTATAATTATTTATTTTTTTAACAAAATCGTTTCCTCTATAATAAATACTAATGTGTATTAATAAATAAGTATATATATATATATATATATATATATATATATATATATATATATATATATATACAAAAAGCAATAAAAAGTATTAAATTTCAAAAGAAATTCTCGCACCCTGGGAGGCTGGGATGACCGATGGATCATGGACTTGACCAAGAGAAGCAGGAAAAATGACAAATAAAAAATAAAAATAAAAATCAAAGATACCCGCAAACCCACGCATGCGCAAAAACAATAACAAATTCCTCAAATGAAACAACATTTGCTCGAATCGAAAGACATTTCTTCAAATGGATTTTCATATCTGATGAAAGCGGGCCACCGCTTGAAACGCGTTATATATAAAATCATAAAATGGTAAAACAACAAAATAATAAATAAATGTTGAAAAAAACAACAAAATAATAAATAAATGTTGAAAAAAACATTCTACAAATGTTGGTAGCCTTACTCCTTTACATATATACTTTTCTCTCGTTGGAACTGCACTAATACTACACTACCCTCTTTTCTATATATATACATATATATATATATATACATATATACATATATATATATATATACATATATATATACA
>OY744524.1:163305277-163307777 GCA_963556195.1 Sepiola atlantica | reverse complement strand
GGTGCTTTACACCGATCTGATATCGTTTAGTGGAAGCGATGTCTTGAACCACCCTCAGCTATCCTGTCGTCGTTTATACTTTCAGCGATGCCATGCATTCATTTATACACCTGGGTTCAGCGTTTGTTTACATCACCTAGTAATCACAAACAGTCATCCATCTAAGCTAAACTGAGGTTGTCTAACGAGAACCAGTGTCTACACGTGATTTGACCGTGCACCGTGTTACGCTAGGTTGGTTTGAATACTGGATACTGTAGGCGATATCTAAATTTTAACCCTGTGAGTTGAGGAATCAACAGTTGATTTACAGATGAGTAGTTATCACGCCAGATATGAGGTTTTTGCAAGGAGGTAGAATATTATAAAAGATACTGTGAACTGGAGACAAGAAGATGCTGTTTTAGTCGTTCCTGGACGGTGATATACACTCGTTTTTGTTTCTTTGACTTTCTATGAAGAAAGTTAAATATATGTATATTATATATATATATATATATATATATAATATATATATATATATATATATATATATATATTAGGGTAGGTCGATTTTACACTTTTTTTTAAATATTAAAAAAAGGCACGTTCCGAAAGTTGTATATAGACCTATTAAATACTCATGCAAAAAATTAGATCAAAAACTTCAGCGGTTTTTTGAGCGTTTGGTATCAAAGATCGTAGACAA
Source organism: Sepiola atlantica (assembly GCA_963556195.1). Classification (NCBI taxonomy): domain Eukaryota; kingdom Metazoa; phylum Mollusca; class Cephalopoda; order Sepiida; family Sepiolidae; genus Sepiola; species Sepiola atlantica. Next base: position 163,307,089 of record OY744524.1, on the reverse strand, counting down.
GAATATACTGAAAATTCCTCGTTTTTGCAAGATTTGCTTGAATATTGGTGTGAAAACCAAATAATTTTAGCATTTAAAAGCAGGGAATGTCCTTTTATTTTATAAAAATGATATGAATTAAAGAAATCTTCAAATTGAAAATTTGCCCCCCCCCCCTCATTTTCAGTATCTGCTTTTGTAAACTACCTTTTAACGTTATGAATTAAACAGTAATATTTGAATACCTAAAAAAATGATTTTTTCTGTTATTAGTGAAAATATAACAAGCAAAGAAATAAGGAAAAACCTAACACTATTTTAATGAAGCTTAATATAGAGAGTCAAATTGCTCCATATAAGACCCCTTAGACAAAAATGCTGGTCTCAATTTCTGACTCAAAACTTTGGCTGTAATGTGTTGATGCCTTGCTTCAAAACCATATACAGTTTGTGAAGCTTCTGTTATTAACTTAACTGCCCGTTCCACACCCTGAGAATGTGAGGGCAAATCTGGCAAGTCAAGCTTGGTTCCATTCATCAACGATTCTCGAAGTTCAGATTCAGTAAAATCTTCCGTCATTGGTGGTTCAAAAATGCCGCATAAATTTAAATCTATTAATTGTGTCCAATGTGTGGCATTAAAATTAATAGGTAGTATTCTTTTTAATCTTTTTCTGGTTGACTCCTCACTCCTGAAAGAACAAATTAATTAATTGAATTATTAAAAAATTCCAATCTGTACTGCTTTAATAATTATGGTTAAATTAGATAAAATCTTTAAAAATCATTCTATAAATTGGAATAAATAATTGAGTCAGAGATATATGAATAAATATTACTTACCTAATGGCCAAAATTCTTTTTAAAGCTTCTTCTCTTACTTCAATCTCCTCAGATTTAACCATGGAATATAGAAAGTTTTCAGGCAGTAAACAAAATGTATTACCTTGTATATTTCTAAATGTGATATCTTGGATTTCCTGAGGCTTCTCCTTAATCCTCTGGGTCATATTAAAAATGTGCACTTACTGATTGTGGAATTTACTATTTCTTTTAATTTCAAACCAAAAAGTGGCATACACATTTACAATAAAATTTACTACATAGTGTAGTTTTGTTGTGTGCCTTTGTGGGTATGCACCACGAGTCCATAAACACATAAGCCTGATGGCCAAAGTTAACCATCTTGCTTGGTTTAAAGGACCAATTTTCCAGGAGGCATATCTAGAGTCAACCTTACCTCTAGAAATACCTACTGTGTATTCATAAAGGAGTCTTTGGTCAGAACTAAGATCATGTATTTCATCAATTTTGGAAAATGATATTTGGGGTAAATCATATCAATCATTTGAGCATAATTTCCCCAGAGGGCTACTGAATGTTGTAGGGCCCTTTGCGCAACCATCTATGTTTTTAAAAAGGGCTCTGAAAGGTAGTTCATTATGATGCAAAGAGCAACCAATTGTGTGAAGAGTTTTAAAAAGTTTTTTTTCTAAAATTGCAACCATTCCACCATCGCAACTTGTGTTGGTATTAGTGTTGTCAACAAGTATAGCCTTGATACTGTTCTCACTGTGGAATTCATGCAAAACATCCACCACTTGATCTGCATGAACAGCACCTGTTGCACCACTATTCGGAAGAACTCTTTCACATGGTGTTTCTTTTGTAAAAGTTAAATGGTGTTCTGGTCCCTTAGTTTTTTTCATAATTCTCTGTCTATTTTCATCCACAATTTCCTTATACATCAATGTGTCCTTATCCATTCTCCCATCAACTCCAATACATATATTTTAGGTGGGGTAAAAACTCCTGGCTGAAATAGTTTTATTT
>OY744524.1:163227533-163297533 GCA_963556195.1 Sepiola atlantica | reverse complement strand
CGCAATATATTTTAATAAATAAACTAAATGTATACATTTTAAAACATAACCGTACATTAGGCATAATCAACAATTAAGATCGCTAATTTTATTTACAAATATTTCTATAACTTAATTTTTTTGTTTATTAAACGTATCGTAAGAAAAAAAAACACTATATCATTTTTTTTTTTTTTTGGTAAATTTATAGAAGTGCACCTTTCGTATTTCGACCCCTAAAAAAAAAAGTTTCTACTTTTTTTGGCAAATTACATGTAAACAGCCTAAAAAAATATCTGCTAAGAAAAAAATTTATGAAAATTGTTATTATTTTATAATTTAGGAGGGGGGTATTTTCCTATATAAGTTATAAGTAAAGTGTGCACGCATTTCTGGTCCACCGAATCTCAACTCTCGTATGAATAATCCGATATTTCATATTATAATAATTTTAAAAAAAAATCACCTCTAACAATTAATATAAAAATTTTACGTTTTACTTATTTACATGAAGTTTATTAAAACAACTGTTACTTATACAGAATTTGAACTTTCTTAAAATCGTTTTAAACGATCACTATTGACAAAATAGTCAATAGAATTTGAATTCTTACAATGAAAAAAATCACTAACTACTCATTTCATTGATAAATTTTCACTTCAGACATTACTGTTGCCTACTTTCAGAAACTTTTCATTCATACAATAAGATAAATCGATGACTTTACATTCAGTCTGGCACTTCCGGTTGACTCGGTGGAATGAATGGAACTCTTCAATTATTAAGTCCAAGTGACGTTTGAAATGCAGAACTACCCTTACTTATTACAATAAAATATCAGAATTTGTTAAAGTTTTTGTATTGTTTTTTTTCTTATTTTTTAGAGTTTAAAGTTTTATTTTTATTTTATTTTTTAAAATGAAAAATCCGTGTAAACTGATTAAATGTTCCCCCACCCACCCCCACCTAAATACATTTGACTGACAAGTGTTCATCCCCCCCCCCAAAAAAAAAACACAACAAATTAAAATATATTTATTGCTAATATTATTTGTTTATTAAACGTATCGTAAAAAAAATATATATATATGAGTTTATTATGCATTCTGTCCTCGTGGGGAGACAAGTAAATACTGATACAAAAACATGTTTGTTTAGTTTCGCAACGTGAAACGCAATATATTTTAATAAATAAACTAAATGTATACATTTTAAAACATAACCGTACATTAGGCATAATCAACAATTAAGATCGCTAATTTTATTTACAAATATTTCTATAACTTAATTTTTTTGTTTATTAAACGTATCGTAAGAAAAAAAAACACTATATCATTTTTTTTTTTTTTTTGGTAAATTTATAGAAGTGCACCTTTCGTATTTCGACCCCTAAAAAAAAAAGTTTCTACTTTTTTTGGCAAATTACATGTAAACAGCCTAAAAAAATATCTGCTAAGAAAAAAATTTATGAAAATTGTTATTATTTTATAATTTAGGAGGGGGGTATTTTCCTATATAAGTTATACGTAAAGTGTGCACGCATTTCTGGTCCACCGAATCTCAACTCTCGTATGAATAATCCGATATTTCATATTATAATAATTTTTAAAAAAAATCACCTAACAATTAATATAATAATTTTACGTTTTACTTATTTACATGAAGTTAAAACAACTGTTACTTATACAGAATTTGAACTTTCTTAAAATCGTTTTAAACGATCACTATTGACAAAATAGTCAATAGAATTTGAATTCTTACAATGAAAAAAATCACTAACTACTCATTTCATTGATAAATTTTCACTTCAGACATTACTGTTGCCTACTTTCAGAAACTTTTCATTCATACAATAAGATAAATCGATGACTTTACATTCAGTCTGGCACTTCCGGTTGACTCGGTGGAATGAATGGAACTCTTCAATTATTAAGTCCAAGTGACGTTTGAAATGCAGAACTACCCTTACTTATTACAATAAAATATCAGAATTTGTTAAAGTTTTTGTATTGTTTTTTTTCTTATTTTTTAGAGTTTAAAGTTTTATTTTTATTTTATTTTTTAAAATGAAAAATCCGTGTAAACTGATTAAATGTTCCCCCACCCACCCCCACCTAAATATATAAGAGACAGCGACTACATAATAACGTGCCACCCATTATAAATAATATTACAATATTTTTATAAATAATATTACAATATTTTTATAAATAATATTACAATATTTTTATAAATAATATTACAATATTTTTAAGTATAAAAACTCATCCGACATAATCACATATGCATTCGTAAACGTCGATAATTAAATATGATACACTTCTTTTAAAGGCATTAGAACTTTACACGATAAAAAAACAATTGACAAATTCGGATATTTTCCATTATAATAAATTAAAAAAAAAAAAAATTAAACTCACAAAAAAAAAATAAAAAAACAATTGCTGAAATTTTTTAATAAACACTTACGACAATTAAGAGAAATTCAGACTAACACAGGACTCACTGCTTCAGTTATTTTTTTTGTGTGTGTGTAATCATTATGAACAATTTCTTTTTAATACATGACTTTAGTTTGATGTATGATTAGTAAAAAAAAAAAAAGATCACTGATCATCACAAACGAAGGACTCTATAATAATAACTCTATTGCAATAATAACTACGTCATAGCTCTCATGTTTTTAATTACCTATTCCTCAAAATCATAAAAGAAAGAACATTCTTTGGGGTGGATTCTTGATGATAGCAAGTCACTAATAAGAACTTAACACAAACATTTCAGTACTTTCATATTTTGAGTTTTAAAAAGTGATTATTAATGATGTACATTTTTAGCCACATCATTTTGATTACTGTACTCATTCAATTGAATAATATATTTTCTAATTTCATCTTCCATTTCAGACAATTTGGTTGTTTTTCCCAATTACATCTTTCATTTAAGTGAATTTGCCTACTTAGTTTCATTAACCACACAATCAACCTGGAGATTTCGATGATGACAATGTAGCTTGAAATTTATTTTTATATTCTTTTATATAAAATAAAATGAAGACTATAGCAAAAATCTTATTACAAATAATCAAAATGAGGACGGTTAAAAAAACGTTTTATTACTAAAACATCACGGTTGAACAATGTGTTTCTGTGATTGATATCATTAAGTGCTGCAGTTCCTTTTTTAAATTTGTGTTTTTATCTTTTGACACAATTACACATTCTCAAAAGACACATTAAAATAAAAATCACCCATTTAAATATAAAATTGTTTTTGTTTTTTTACAATATATTCTTGCTTGAAAGTGGTGAACAAACTTAAAATAAATGTGTTTCAATATATTGAGCAATAAACTAATCATTTTTCTTAAATATGTTAAGCACATTTTTTTACTATTGTTTTGTTGTTCATGCCTAGGTTTATAATCTGAAACAAACTCAGGAGCAATACATTATTACTGCACTAGGACACTTTCTAAATGTTGTATTTTGTAGAAAACACTGATCAGTTCCCTAGATGCAACAGATGTGTGCAATAATGCAGTAGGACACTCAAAACATAGTAAATGCTGCATTCGGATGTACTTAATACTCTAGATAGAGCAAGTATGTGTTATAATATAGTGTGACTCTTAGTATGTCTTATGGTGAATCTAACAGTGCACAATATCATAGAGATAGCATGTGTGTAATTTACTAATGGATATATACTAAATCAGTAACTGTTCAATATGTTTGATAGAACAGTGTAACACTTGGTAAGGTGTACCTGCTTAATCTGTCGGTGTTCTTTACCCTAAATACAGCAGCTTTCTGTAAATTCGGTCTATTCTACTTTTAACTAGAATGATCAGTCACCACAATACCACATTTACTCATAACCTTATATTTGCTTTTTGCTTTATTGAACAAGTTGTAAACTTTCATTCTTTTTAGTTTTTACGTACGTTAACCAAACACTTAAACTGGTACCGACTTCAGTTACCAATTAAGGGTTGTAGCATCCATCTGAACAAATACTAAACTTTGAATTATTTACTTGCAGAAAATATGAAAAAATTACATTCAAAACAAGGCTTTCAAAAGTGTTCTAAAGTAATAAAAATGTATATCCTACTATAACTAGAATGTTAGTCACCACAATACCACATTTACTCATAACACAAATTAGACACAAGACAGTCAGAAGTGTGGGAAAGAGTGTCGTCGGTCATCATTGTTCTAACATATGAAAAAAAAAATATATATATATGTTAAATAACCCAGCTAAGACATTTGTTGCTGAGCAAGGTTAGTGGAAGGTTAACATAAAATAGTAAATTCTTTACAGTAAGGTAACATTGGCATTTTCCCTTTAATGTTATCAATAATTAAACACTGCTTTTAATGTTATCCAGTAAAAGAGAATAGCAAATCAGTCAGCATTTTTTTACATTGAAATTTAACAAGATCTAGGCGCTTGATTGTGATAGTGCTCTCTTGGCCTCCTTATTTTAAAAGTGCTCATTATCCTACATAGAACGAGTGTTTAATTAAATAGAGTTCAATATCCTAGATAGAGCAGATGTGTTTATTATACACACCATAGCACAGGATTAAAAAAAAAAAAAATGATGTTCGGGGAGCAGTGAAACAGTGAAACAGTCAAAGCTGGAGGTTTGGGAAAAGATTCAGAGCTTGCAGTATATGAAAGAGTCACCCTGATGTTTAAGGAGTCGGAGCCAGCTCTTCAGGAAGTAGTCAGGTCCTAATTGTTCGGGTAGGAGTCAGAGCCTGATGTTCAGGAAAGAGTCAAGGCCTGGAGTTCAACCCGAATGGTATATTACGGAGTCTGAGTAGAATGTAATAGGAAGGGTCCCCATTGTTAGCACTATTATTTATATTCATATAAAATAATGTCTCGATCGGTGAATTTAAAAGAAAAAATTATTCTTCCCCATTGATACCATTTATTATATTCATATAAAATATTTAATCGGTGATCAACCTAGGTTATTTAATCTAACATACACAAACATGAAAGAAGTAAATAGACACCATTATTATCATTAACAAAGACTGCTGTCAGAGGGGCCTGATCGACCTAGGTTATTTTATCTAACATACACGGACATGAAGAAGTAAATAAACAAACACCCTTATTAACAATACTAATGAAGACAAATATGGTACTTTTAATAGAAATGTTACATTTTTACTCCAGGGAATGGAGAGGTAGTGCAGAGTTTTGGGGAGGCCGGAGATAGTGTAGCCAGGGTGAATTGGCAACCATGTACGTGACATCTTTTACTCCTGGCAACTGTGGAAGGAGGCGACTGGAGAAGTGATCGCCGTGCAACGCCAATAGGTACGTATATAGTATGCGCACCGGGGCTGTAATAGGTACGTAAGAATCTAAAACAAACGAATAAACAAAACAAAATTGACAACTGAAATGTGTAGAACACAATAAAAATACCAATATTCATTGTCATCATGTTCTTTTTCAGTAAGTCACCAATTTCAAACTCCTCAAGAGTTTTCAGAATTCTAAATTCATTTTAACTCCCAACATGACCTAAAGTCTAAATAGGTAAGAATCTAAAATCAACAGATAAACAAAAAAAAATTGACAACTGAAATGTGTAGAACACAATAAAAATTCCAATATTCATTGTCATCATGTTTTTTTTCAGTAAGTCACCAATTTCAAACTCCTCAAGAGTTTTCAGAATTCTAAATTCATTTTAACTACATTTTGTTTATACAAATTACCAATTCTAAAATGACAACTCTCCCAGAGTTTAGAATAATTAAATAATGAATGATGCCCCCCCCCTGAGTTGAGAATAATTAGAAAATGAATGACACATCCACCAGAGTTGAGAATGACTTAAAAATGAATGACACCTCTCCAGAGTTGAGAATAACTTAAAAATGAATGACAGTTGTGAATTGACTAAAAGAACATGGTTTTGGTTGTTTAACATCCAAACATGCTTCCCAAAATCCAACCTCTGGTCCCCGTTCTGGGAGGTGGTAACAGGGTAAAACAGTGTAAATGCTTAGGAGGTTATGGATGTAACTTTACACCAGTTATTATAGCCCGTTTCACTCTGTATAACCCTGGCTAACAAGGCTCTGGTAATGTATTCTTCAACTATTTTGTTTCAAACAAGTATTTTTATTTGCTTGCTATTTAATCTATTAGTCTGTCGATGTTACATTCAATAAACAGCATGTGTATTATTCTATTAACTATGCAACACCATATAAATACTGCTACATGATATAAACCAAACCATGCACACAGATGAAGCAAGGGAGACAGTCGGACAGATAGGGGAAAACAGTCATTATCAGAGAAAATATTTTTGTTTACTTTTTTGGTGCACATTCTTTTTTTTATAATTATTTTCACTTTCTAAGTAAATGTTTGAAAACTATTAGCACTGAAACTTAGTGAAAACAATGGCACTTTGGTGAGAAGTGAAATGACTGTATAGTCCCATTGAGACTCCCTCGTGAATATAGTAAAGCACCTCACCCAACAGGCAATAGTAAATACATCTCCTATTAGAAAGTTACACAAAGGAAAACGTCAACACAAATTTACACTAGAGTATTGATTTACTCCTCTCCAGGAGTTAGGCACAAGGCCAGTTTTTATCTTACTCCCACAAGTCGGGTTGGGAAAGTGGGGTTTAAAAATTGCCTGGGCAGCCCCGTCGGCATTCCCCGGTAGGGGCGCCTCAGGCAGTAAGCAATAAACTTACTCCTCCCCAAAGAGGGGAGGCAAAGCCTGGGAAGGTGGACCTCCTAGAACTGCACAGGACAGACCCATAGACCGGCGTAAATCAAGCCCCGAAGGCCAAGACGATACCAGTTTATGGGGTGCAGTATCCATCGGAACAGATACTACACTTTGATCTTAGCCAAAAGGCGTTATTTAACCCCCACCCACAATAGGAATATGTGACAGAAGGACTGAAAGTGGGATTTGAAAAGCCAGCGCTCGAGAAGGTGAGCACTCTGGCCATTAAAAATTGCCTGGGCAGCCCCGTCGGCATTCCCCGGTAGGGGCGCCTCAGGCAGTAAGCAATTAACTTACTCCTCCCCAAAGAGGGGAGGTAAAACCTGGGAGGGTGGACCTCCTAGAACTGCACAGGACAGATCAGACCCACAGACCGGCGGAAACCAAGCCCCAGAAGGCCAAGACAATACCGATCTATGACGTGCAGTATCCATCGGAACAGATACTACACTTTGATCTTAGCCAAAAGGCGTTATTTAACCCCCACCCACAATAGGAATATGTGACACAAGGTCGGAAAGTGGGATTTGAAAAGCCAGCGCTCGAGAAGATGAGCACTCTGGCCATTAAAAATTGCCTGGGCAGCCCTGTCGGCATTCCCCGGCAGGGGCGCCTCAGGCAGCAAGCAATTAACTTACTCCTCCCTAAAGAGGGGAGGTAAAGCCTGGGAGGGTGGACCTCCTAGAACTGCACAGGACAGATCAGACCCACAGACCGGCGGAAACCAAGCCCCGAAGGCCAAAACAACACCGATCCATGAAGTGCAGCACCCATCGGAACAGATATTACACTTTGATCTTAGCAAAATGGCCAAGCTATTTTACTACTAAACAATATCTTAGTTCTGTTTCAGTTTGGAATTGCTTAACAGCCTGAGACCCCCCAGTACCAGAAAATCTCAATTGAAGCAGCCTTTTTCAATAGAGTACAGCATTTGTTCTTTGTAATTATATATCTTTTACTACAAAACTATCTATTTTTAAACAAACTGCATTTTATCCTTTTCTATTCACAATTCAGAACACCTTTGAAATAGATTCCTTTATGTTCTATATATTTGATGCTTTCTTTCCTTCAGATTTGATTATCAGAGTCCGGCTTTACCACAATTTGAATTAAGAGAAATTCAGACTACCCATTATCTTATGCATGGATTAATAGACACCATTTATTCTTATAAACACAGGACTCACTGCTTCAGTTATTTTTTGTGTTTGTGTGTAATCGTTATGAACAATTTCTTTTTAATACATGACTTTAGTTTGATGTATGATTAGTAAAAAAAAAATTTAAAAAAAAGATCAGTGATCATCACAAACGAAGGACTCTGTTCTTGCAATAATAACTACGTCATAGCTCTCATGTTTTTAATTATCTATTCCTCAAAATCATAAAAGAAAGAACATTCTTTGGGGTGGATTCTTGATGATAGCAAGTCACTAATAAGAACTTAACACAAACATTTCAGTACTTTCATATTTTGAGTTTTAAAAAGTGATTATTAATGATGTACATTTTTAGCCACATCATTTTGATTACTGTACTCATTCAATTGAATAGTATATTTTCTAATTTCATCTTCCATTTCAGACAATTTGGTTGTTTTTCCCAATTACATATTTCATTTAAGTGAATTTGCCTACTTAGTTTCATTAACCACACAATCAACCTGGAGATTTCGATGATGACAATGTAGCTTGAAATTTATTTTTATATTCTTTTATATAAAATGAAGACTATAGCAAAAATCTTATTACAAATAATCAAAATGAGGACGGTTAAAAAAACGTTTTATTACTAAAACATCACGGTTGAACAATGTGTTTCTGTGATTGATATCATTAAGTGCTGCAGTTCCTTTTTTAAATTTGTGTTTTTATCTTTTGACACAATTACACATTCTCAAAAGACACATTAAAATAAAAATCACCCATTTAAATATAAAATTGTTTTTGTTTTTTTCATTATATTCTTGCTTGAAAGTGGTGAACAAACTTAAAATAAATGTGTTTCAATATATTGAGCAATAAACTAATCATTTTTCATAAATATGTTAAGCACATTTTTTTACTATTGTTTTGTTGTTCATGCCTAGGTTTATAATCTGAAACAAACTCAGGAGCAATACATTATTACTGCACTAGGACACTTTCTAAATGTTATATTTTGTAGAAAACACTGATCAGTTCCCTAGATGCAACAGATGTGTGCAATAATGCAGTAGGACACTCAAAACATAGTAAATGCTGCATTCGGATGTACTTAATACTCTAGATAGAGCAAGTATGTGTTATAATATAGTGTGACTCTTAGTATGTCTTATGGTGAATCTAACAGTGCACAATATCATAGAGATAGCATGTGTGTAATTTACTAATGGATATATACTAAATCAGTAACTGTTCAATATGTTAGATAGAACAGTGTAACACTTGGTAAGGTGTACCTGCTTAATCTGTCGGTGTTCTTTACCCTAAATACAGCAGCTTTCTGTAAATTCGGTCTATTCTACTTTTAACTAGAATGATCAGTCACCACAATACCACATTTACTCATAACCTTATATTTACTTTTTGCTTTATTGAACAAGTTGTAAACTTTCATTCTTTTTAGTTTTTATGGACGTTAACCAAACACTTAGACTGGTACCGACTTCAGTTACCAATTAAGGGTTGTAGCATCCATCTGAACAAATACTAAACTTTGAATTATTTACTTGCAGAAAATATGAAAAAATTACATTCAAAACAAGGCTTTCAAAAGTGTTCTAAAGTAATAAAAATGTATATCCTACTATAACTAGAATGTTAGTCACCACAATACCACATTTACTCATAACACAAATTAGACACAAGACCATCAGAAGTGTGGGAAAGAGTGTCGTCGGTCATCATTGTTCTAACATATGAAAAAAAATTAATATTTCTATGTTTCCCCAGCTAAGACATTTTTTGCTGAGCAAGGTTAGTGGAAGGTTAACATAAAATAGTAAATTCTTTACAGTAAGGTAACATTGGCATTTTCCCTTTAATGTTATCAATAATTAAACACTGCTTTTAATGTTATCCAGTAAAAGAGAATAGCAAATCAGTCATCATTTTTTTACATTGAAATTTAACAAGTTCTAGGCGCTTGATTGTGATAGTGCTCTCTTGACCTCCTTATTTTACAAGTGCTCATTATCCTACATAGAACGAGTGTTTAATTAAATAGAGTTCAATATCCTAGATAGAGCAGATGTGTTTATTATACACACCATAGCACAGGATTAAAAAAAAACAAACTGATGTTCGGGGAGCAGTGAAACAGTGAAACAGTCAAAGCTGGAGGTTCGGGAAAAGATTCAGAGCTTGCAGTATATGAAAGAGTCACCCTGATGTTTAAGGAGTCGGAGCCAGCTCTTCAGGAAGTAGTCAGGTCCTAATTGTTCGGGTAGGAGTCAGAGCCTGATGTTCAGGAAAGAGTCAAGGCCTGGAGTTCAACCCGAATGGTATATTACGGAGTCTGAGTAGAATGTAATAGGAAGGGTCCCCATTGTTAGCACTATTATTTATATTCATATAAAATAATGTCTCGATCGGTGAATTTAAAAGAAAAAATTATTCTTCCCCATTGATACCATTTATTATATTCATATAAAATATTTAATCGGTGATCAACCTAGGTTATTTAATCTAACATACACAAACATGAAAGAAGTAAATAGACACCATTATTATCATTAACAAAGACTGCTGTCAGAGGGGCCTGATCAACCTAGGTTATTTTATCTAACATACACGGACATGAAGAAGTAAATAAACAAACACCCTTATTAACAATACTAATGAAGACAAATATGGTACTTTTAATAGAAATGTTACATTTTTACTCCAGGGAATGGAGAGGTAGTGCAGAGTTTTGGGGAGGCCTGAAAATAGTGTAGCCAGGGTGAATTGGCAACCATGTACGTGACATCTTTTACTCCTGGCAACTGTGGAAGGAGGGCGACTGGAGAAGTGATCCCCGTGCAACGCCAATAGGTACGTATATAGTATGCGCACCGAGTCTGTAATAGGTACGTAAGAATCTAAAACAAACAGATAAACAAAACAAAATTGACAACTGAAATGTGTAGAACACAATAAAAATTCCAATATTAATTGTCATCATGTTCTTTTCCAGTAAGTCACCAATTTCAAACTCCTCAAGAGTTTTCAGAATTCTAAACTCATTTTAACTACATTTTGTTTATACAAATTACCAATTCTAAAATGACAACTCTCCCAGAGTTTAGAATAATTAAATAATGAATGATGCCCCCCCCCCTGAGTTGAGAATAATTAGAAAATGAATGACACATCCACCAGAGTTGAGAATGACTTAAAAATGAATGACACCTCTCCAGAGTTGAGAATAACTTAAAAATGAATGACAGTTGAGAATTGACTAAAAGAACATGGTTTTGGTTGTTTAACATCCAAACATGCCTCCCAAAATCCAACCTCTGGTCCCCGTTCTGGGAGGTGGTAACAGGGTAAAACAGTGTAAATGCTTAGGAGGTTATGGATGTAACTTTACACCAGTTATTATAGCCCGTTTCACTCTGTATAACCCTGGCTAACAAGGCTCTGGTAATGTATTCTTCAACTATTTTGTTTCAAACAAGTATTTTTATTTGCTTGCTATTTAATCTATTAGTCTGTCGATGTTACATTCAATAAACAGCATGTGTATTATTCTATTAACTATGCAACACCATATAAATACTGCTACATGATATAAACCAAACCATGCACACAGATGAAGCAAGGGAGACAGTCAGACAGATAGGGGAAAACAGTCATTATCAGAGAAAATATTTTTGTTTACTTTTTTGGTGCACATTCTTTTTTTTATAATTATTTTCACTTTCTAAGTAAATGTTTGAAAACTATTAGCACTGAAACTTAGTGAAAACAATGGCACTTTGGTGAGAAGTGAAATGACTGTATAGTCCCATTGAGACTCCCTCGTGAATATAGTAAAGCACCTCACCCAACAGGCAATAGTAAATACATCTCCTATTAGAAAGTTACACAAAGGAAAACGTCAACACAAATTTACACTAGAGTATTGATTTACTCCTCTCCAGGAGTTAGGCACAAGGCCAGTTTTTATCTTACTCCCACAAGTCGGGTTGGGAAAATGGGGTTTAAAAATTGCCTGGGCAGCCCCGTCGGCATTCCCCGGTAGGGGCGCCTCAGGCAGTAAGCAATAAACTTACTCCTCCCCAAAGAGGGGAGGCAAAGCCTGGGAAGGTGGACCTACTAGAACTGCACAGGACAGACCCATAGACCGGCGTAAATCAAGCCCCGAAGGCCAAGACGATACCAGTTTATGGGGTGCAGTATCAATCGGAACAGATACTACACTTTAATCTTAGCCAAAAGGCGTTATTTAACCCCCACCCACAATAGGAATATGTGACAGAAGGACTGAAAGTGGGATTTGAAAAGCCAGCGCTCGAGAAGGTTAGCACTCTGGCCATTAAAAATTGCTTGGGCAGCCCTGTCGGCATTCCCCGGTAGGGGCGCCTCAGGCAGTAAGCAATTAACTTACTCCTTCCCAAAGAGGGGAGGTAAAACCTGGGAGGGTGGACCTCCTAGAACTGCACAGGACAGATCAGACCCACAGACCGGCGGAAACCAAGCCCCAGAAGGCCAAGACAATACCGATCTATGAAGTGCAGTATCCATCGGAACAGATACTACACTTTGATCTTAGCCAAAAGGCGTTATTTAACCCCCACCCACAATAGGAATATGTGACACAAGGACTGACAGTGGGATTTGAAAAGCCAGCGCTCGAGAAGGTGAGCACTCTGGCCATTAAAAATTGCCTGGGCAACCCTGTCGACATTCCCCGGCAGGGGCGTTTCAGGCAGCAAGCAATTAACTTACTCCTCCCCAAAGAGGGGAGGTAAAGCCTGGGAGGGTGGACCTCCTAGAACTGCACAGGACAGATCAGACCCACAGACCGGCGGAAACCAAGCCCCGAAGGCCAAAACAACACCGATCCATGAAGTGCAGCACCCATCAGAACAGATACCACACTTTGATCTTAGCAAAATGGCCAAGCTATTTTACTACTAAACAATATCTTAGTTCTGTTTCAGTTTGGAATTGCTTAACAGCCTGAGACCCCCCAGTACCAGAAAATCTCAATTGAAGCAGCCTTTTTCAATAGAGTACAGCATTTGTTCTTTGTAATTATATATCTTTTACTACAAAACTATCTATTTTTAAACAAACTGCATTTTATCCTTTTCTATTCACAATTCAGAACACCTTTTAAATAGATTCCTTTATGTTCTATATATTTGATGCTTTCTTTCCTTCAGATTTGATTATCAGAGTCCGGCTTTACCACAATTTGAATTAAGAGAAATTCAGACTACCCATTATCTTATGCATGGATTAATAGACACCATTTATTCTTATAAACACAGGACTCACTGCTTCAGTTATTTTTTGTGTTTGTGTGTAATCGTTATGAACAATTTCTTTTTAATACATGACTTTAGTTTGATGTATGATTAGTAAAAAAAAAATTTAAAAAAAAGATCAGTGATCATCACAAACGAAGGACTCTGTTCTTGCAATAATAACTACGTCATAGCTCTCATGTTTTTAATTATCTATTCCTCAAAATCATAAAAGAAAGAACATTCTTTGGGGTGGATTCTTGATGATAGCAAGTCACTAATAAGAACTTAACACAAACATTTCAGTACTTTCATATTTTGAGTTTTAAAAAGTGATTATTAATGATGTACATTTTTAGCCACATCATTTTGATTACTGTACTCATTCAATTGAATAGTATATTTTCTAATTTCATCTTCCATTTCAGACAATTTGGTTGTTTTTCCCAATTACATCTTTCATTTAAGTGAATTTGCCTACTTAGTTTCATTAACCACACAAGCTACATTGTCATCATCGAAATCTCCAGGTTGATTGAAATTTATTTTTATATTCTTTTATATAAAATGAAGACTATAGCAAAAATCTTATTACAAATAATCAAACGGTTAAAAAAACGTTTTATTACTAAAACATCACGGTTGAACAATGTGTTTCTGTGATTGATATCATTAAGTGCTGCAGTTCCTTTTTTAAATTTGTGTTTTTATCTTTTGACACAATTACACATTCTCAAAAGACACATTAAAATAAAAATCACCCATTTAAATATAAAATTGTTTTTGTTTTTTTACAATATATTCTTGCTTGAAAGTGGTGAACAAACTTAAAATAAATGCGTTTCAATATATTGAGCAATAAACTAATCATTTTTCATAAATATGTTAAGCACATTTTTTTACTATTGTTTTGTTGTTCATGCCTAGGTTTATAATCTGAAACAAACTCAGGAGCAATACATTATTACTGCACTAGGACACTTTCTAAATGTTATATTTTGTAGAAAACACTGATCAGTTCCCTAGATGCAACAGATGTGTGCAATAATGCAGTAGGACACTCAAAACATAGTAAATGCTGCATTCGGATGTATTTAATACTCTAGATAGAGCAAGTATGTGTTATAATATAGTGTGACTCTTAGTATGTCTTATGGTGAATCTAACAGTGCACAATATCATAGAGATAGCATGTGTGTAATTTACTAATGGATATATACTAAATCAGTAACTGTTCAATATGTTAGATAGAACAGTGTAAAACTTGGTAAGGTGTACCTGCTTAATCTGTCGGTGTTCTTTACCCTAAATACAGCAGCTTTCTGTAAATTCGGTCTATTCTACTTTTAACTAGAATGATCAGTCACCACAATACCACATTTACTCATAACCGTATATTTGCTTTTTACTTTATTGAACAAGTTGTAAACTTTCATTCTTTTTAGTTTTTACGGACGTTAACCATCCATCTGAACAAATACTAAACTTTGAATTATTTACTTGCAGAAAATATGAAAAAATTACATTCAAAACAAGGCTTTCAAAAGTGTTCTAAAGTAATAAAAATGTATATCCTACTATAACTAGAATGTTAGTCACCACAATACCACATTTACTCATAACACAAATTAGACACAAGACCATCAGAAGTGTGGGAAAGAGTGTCGTCGGTCATCATTGTTCTAACATATGAAAAAAAATTAATATTTCTATGTTTCTCCAGCTAAGACATTTGTTTAAAAGAAAAAATTATTCTTCCCCATTGATACCATTTATTATATTCATATAAAATATTTAATCGGTGATCAACCTAGGTTATTTAATCTAACATACACAAACATGAAAGAAGTAAATAGACACCATTATTATCATTAACAAAGACTGCTGTCAGAGGGGCCTGATCAACCTAGGTTATTTTATCTAACATACACGGACATGAAGAAGTAAATAAACAAACACCCTTATTAACAATACTAATGAAGACAAATATGGTACTTTTAATAGAAATGTTACATTTTTACTCCAGGGAATGGAGAGGTAGTGCAGAGTTTTGGGGAGGCCTGAAAATAGTGGAAGGTTAACATAAAATAGTAAATTCTTTACAGTAAGGTAACATTGGCATTTTCCCTTTAATGTTATAATTAAACACTGCTTTTAATGTTATCCAGTAAAAGAGAATAGCAAATCAGTCATCATTTTTTTACATTGAAATTTAACAAGTTCTAGGCGCTTGATTGTGATAGTGCTCTCTTGGCCTCCTTATTTTAAAAGTGCTCATTATCCTACATAGAACGAGTGTTTAATTAAATAGAGTTCAATATCCTAGATAGAGCAGATGTGTTTATTATACACACCATAGCACAGGATTAAAAAAAACAAACTGATGTTCGGGGAGCAGTGAAACAGTGAAACAGTCAAAGCTGGAAGTTCGGGAAAAGATTCAGAGCTTGCAGTATATGAAAGAGTCACCCTGATGTTTTAGGAGTCGGAGCCAGCTCTTCAGGAAGTAGTCAGGTCCTAATTGTTCGGGTAGGAGTCAGAGCCTGATGTTCAGGAAAGAGTCAAGGCCTGGAGTTCAACCCGAATGGTATATTACGGAGTCTGAGTAGAATGTAATAGGAAGGGTCCCCATTGTTAGCACTATTATTTATATTCATATAAAATAATGTCTCGATCGGTGAATTTAAAAGAAAAAATTATTCTTCCCCATTGATACCATTTATTATATTCATATAAAATATTTAATCGGTGATCAACCTAGGTTATTTAATCTAACATACACAAACATGAAAGAAGTAAATAGACACCATTATTATCATTAACAAAGACTGCTGTCAGAGGGGCCTGATTGACCTAGGTTATTTTATCTAACATACACGGACATGAAGAAGTAAATAAACAAACACCCTTATTAACATTAATAATGAAGACAAATATGGTACTTTTAATAGAAATATTACATTTTTACTCAAGGGAATGGAGAGGTAGTGCAGAGTTTTGGGGAGGCCGGAGATAGTGTAGCCAGGGTGAATTGGCAACCATGTACGTGACATCTTTTACTCCTGGCAACTGTGGAAGGAGGGCGACTGGAGAAGTGATCCCCGTGCAACGCCAATAGGTACGTATATAGTATGCGCACCGGGGCTGTAATAGGTACGTATATAGCATGTGAACAGGGATGGTGATAAGTAAGTACATACCATGCGCACCTGGGCGACAATAGATACGGATTTAGCATTCACACCAGAGTGGCGATAGGTACTTATATATTATGTACCTATATAGAAGGCACAGACAGAGGTGGTACTTTTTATAGAAATATGTCATACTTTTGCCCTGGCCAACGTAAGAGGAATGGTGGAGAAGAAACAGCTTTCGCAAAAGGCAAAATGAGAAAGTAGCTGTGAAATTGGGCGACCAGAGAAGAGAAAAGTAGAAAGATAAAGAGACGGCTATAGAGAAAGGGAGAGAAATAGAAGTTTGAATATAAAGATGTTACACACGCGATTTTTCTTCTATTCTATAACCTGAGCAACGCCGGGTAGCCCTGCTAGTCTATTATATAAATCCCACCTGTCTGTATGGATGTATGTATGTATGTATGTATGTATGTATGTAAAGCTTCTCCTCCGAAAGTACCCAACAAACGGTCATACGGGTGACATCATTCCGACCGGCCAGCCCAGGCGCGTCTAATATCTCGGAACCGGAAAAAAAAATTGACTCTTCCGGGGTCGACTGAGCACTTTTCTCCAATGGGGGGTGGCTTTTAACTCCATTTTTCAACGTTATTTATACTAATTTGAGAAGAAAAATAATGTAAAGTCACGATAAACTAGATATGACGTCAGAGTAAGGGAGTGGCGGGAGGAAATTCACTCACACTACAACCATTTTTTTCCTTTCTTTCTTCTTTCCCTCTCACTCCCACCCTTTCTTTCTTAATTATTAATAGACGCTAATATTTCTTCCCCCCTCCCTTCCTCACTATGGCCGTTCTGTTATCCTGATATAATACTCCCAGGCATTACCTCCTCCTCTCAGGCCAAATGGGGGGGAGGGGGGGGGGAAATGTCGGCATTCACCGATGTGAGCGCCACAGGCCAAATCTGCGGAGGGGGAATGTCGGCATTCGGCGGTATGAGTGCCCTAGGCCAAATCTGGGGAGGAGGAATGTCGGCATTCGCCGGTATGAGCGCCTCAGGCCAAATCTGGGGAGGGGGAATGTCGGCATTCGCCGGTATGAGCGCCCTAGGCCAAATCTGGGGAGGAGGAATGTCGGCATTCGCCGGTATGAGCGCCTCAGGCCAAATCTGGGGAGGGGGAATGTCGGCATTCACCGGTATAAGCGCCTCAGGCCAAATCTGGGGAGGGGGAGTGTCGGCATTCGCCGGATGAGCGCATCAGGCGAAACTTGGGGAGGTGGAGTGTCAGCATTCGCCGGTGTGAACGCCCCAGCTGAAATTCAGGGGAGGGGGAGGAGTATAAGTAATCGTCGGTGAGATCCCGACCGAGGGTATTAGCCTGTACTTTAGGGGAGATGAAATTCCCAAAAGGAAAAGGGATTAAAAAATAAAATGATAATCTGATTTTTGATTGGACAGTGTAAAACCGACACCTATCGGATAATACACTTGATCTCAAGGCAAATTGCCGAGAACAGATACTACACTTTGATCTTAGCCAAAAGGCTGAGAAAGGATCCGAAATTGAAATTTTTGGAGAGATTTCTATCAGTATTTATAACGAATCTACGACAGCACAGCGGTCTATCTACTTATACACTGTTTAAATTACATTAATAAATTAACAAGTAATAATAACTAGGATTTTCTTTCAACAAACATTGTATAATACTATTTAACAACTTATTACATGAATTTTGAATATCAAAAAATAATTTTAGACTCCCCCAGGCCGTTTTTCTCTAATTCAACATAGCTTTTAGACGCCATTTTTTTTAACCGAAAATTACATTAATTCACTTCTTTTGGCTAAGATCAAGGTGTAGTATCTGTTCCGATGGATACTGCACTCCATAGATTGGTATCGTGTTGGCCTTCGGGGCTTCATTCCGCCGGTCTATGGGTCTGTCCTGTGCAGTTCTAGGAGGTCCACACTCCCAGGCTTTGTCTCCCCTCTTTGGGGAGGAGTAAGTTTATTGCTTACTGAGGCGCCTCTACCAGGGGAATCCCGACGGGGCGGCCTAGGCAATTTTTAATGGCCAGATTGCTAACCTTCTCGGGCGCTAGCTTTACAAGTCCAACTTGAATTTATTTGTTAGAGAATAGCTAAGGAAGAGCGATAACTCACGTTTAAAAACACAATTTAGGTTTTTAAAACAAGGTTAGAGAATATACATAACATATAAAAGCGTATTCTTATGTAAAATTCACATCTTCGTTCCCCTTTGGACTATTTTGCAGATGAAAAGGAGGGAGGATACCTAAGTAATTTCAGTAGTGCTCATGAGGCCCCCTTGATTTTCAAAGTACTCGGCGTTGTCCGGGAGAAATGTGCTCAATGTCCTAGATAGAGCTACTGTAGTGATAGGTTTGGAAAATATTTTAACGCCATCTTTGTTCCCCTTTGGACTATTTTGCAGATCAGAAGGAAAGATGATACCTAAGTGATTTTAGTAGTGCTCATGAGGCCTCCTTGATTTTCAAAGTACTCAGCGTTGTCCGAGAGAAAAGTGCTCACTATCCTAGATAGAGCTATGATAAAGACTATCATGAGAGGATTGAAAATGATGAAGACTATCATGAGAGGATTGAAAATGATGAAGACTATCATGAGAGGATTGAAAATGATGAAGACTATCATGAGAGGATTGAAAATGATGAAGACTATCATGAGAGGATTGAAAATGATGAAGACTATCATGAGAGGATTGAAAATGATGAAGACTATCATGAGAGGATTGAAAATGATGAAGACTATCATGAGGGGATTGAAAATGATGAAGACTATAATGAGGGGATTGAAAATAATGTACACTATCATGAGGGGATTGAAAATGATGAAGACTATCATAAGGGGATTGAAAATGATGAAGAATGTCATGAGAGAATTGAAAATGATGAAGAATGTCATGAGAGGATTGAAAATGATGAAGAATTTCATGAGAGCATTGAAAATGATGAATACCATGAGGGGATTGAAAATGATGAATAATATCATGAGGGGATTGAAATTGATGAAGACTATCATGAGAGGATTAAACATGATGAAGACTATCATGAGAGGATTAAACATGATGAAGAATGTCATGAGAGGATTGAAAATGATGAAGAATGTCATGAGAGGATTGAAAATGATGAAGAATGTCATGAGAGGATTGAAAATTATGAAGAATAGACTGACAGGATTGGAAATGATGAAGAATACCATGAGAGGATTGAAAATGATGAATAATATCATGAGGGGATTGAAAATGACAAGAATATCATGAGGGGATCGAAAATGATGAAATATACCATGAGAGGATTGAAAATGATGAAGAATATCATGAGGGGATTGAAAATGATGAAGAATATCATGAGGGGATTGAAAATAATGAAGAATATCATGAGAGGATTGAAAAAATGAAGAATATCATGAGAGGATTGAAAATTATTAAGAATATCATGAGCGGATTGAAAATTATTAAGAATATCATGAGCGGATTGAAAATGATGAGGAATATTACGAGAGGATTGAAAATGATGAAGAATATTATGAGGGGATTGAAAATGATTAATAGTATGAGGAGATTGAAAATGATGAAGAATATTATGAGGGGATTGAAAATGATTAATAGTATGAGGAGATCGAAAATGATGAATACAACGAGGGGAGTTAAAATGATGAAGGATATCATGAGGGGATTCAAAATATATAGTATGAACACCGGGGCGGTTATAAGTACCTATATAGAAGGCGCAGACAGTGGTGGTACTTTTTATAGAAATAAGTCATACTATTGCCCTGTGAAACGTAGGATGAAATGGTGGGGAAGAAACAGCTTTCGCAAAAGGCAAAATTTAAAAGTAGCGACCAGGGTAGATAAAAGTAGAAAGATAAAGAGACAGCTATAGAGAGAGAGGGAGAGAAATAGAAGTTTTAATATAAAGATGTTACACACGCGATTTTTCTTCAATTATGTTTTTATGACCCCGAGCAACGCCGGGTAGCCCCGCTAGTCTATTATATAAATCCCACCTGTCTGTATGTATGTATGTATGTATGTATGTATGTATGTATGTAAAGCTTCTCCTCCGAAAGTACCCAACAAACGGTCACACGGGTAGCATCATTCTGACCGGCCAGCCCAGGCGCGTCTAATATCTCAGAACCGGAAAAAAAAATTGACTCTTCAGGGGTCGACTGAGCACTTTTCTCCAATGGGGGGTGGCTTTTAACTCGATTTTTCAACGTTGTTTAGTACTAATTTAAGAAGAAATCAATGCAATCATGTATTATTTGAAAAAAACCCAGAAATGACGTCAAAGAGTGGCAGGAAGAAATTCATTGACACTACAACCCTTTCTTTCTTCCTTTCTTCTTTCCCTCTCACTCTCACCCTTTCTACCTTTCTTTCTTAATTATAAATAGACAATAATATTCCTTCCCCCTCCCTTCCTCACTATGGCCGTTCTGTTATCATGATATAATCCTTCCAGGCATTACCTCCTCATTTCAGGCGAAATGAGGGGGGGGGCATTCGCTGTTGGGGCGCCTCATGCTAAATTTAGGGAGGGGGAGTGTCGGCAT
Source organism: Sepiola atlantica (assembly GCA_963556195.1). Classification (NCBI taxonomy): domain Eukaryota; kingdom Metazoa; phylum Mollusca; class Cephalopoda; order Sepiida; family Sepiolidae; genus Sepiola; species Sepiola atlantica. The sequence goes on along the minus strand of OY744524.1, from coordinate 163,276,561 downwards.
TCGCCGGTGTGAGCGCCTCAGGCACAATTTGGAGGAGGGGGGGATACCTAAGTGATTTCAGTAGTGCTCAGGAGGGGTCCTTGATATTCAAGTACTCGGCGTTGTCCGGGAGAAAAGTGCTCAATAACCTAGATAGAGCTACTGTAGTGATATGTTTGGAAAATATTTTAACGTCATCTTCGTTCCCCTTTGGACTATGTTGCATATGAAAAGGACGTAGGATACCTAAGTGATTTCAGAAGTGCTCAGGAGGCCTCCTTGACTTTCAAGTACTCGGCGTTGTCCGGGATAAAAGTGCTCAATGTCTTAGATAGAGCTACTGTAGTGATAGGTTGGGATAATATTTTAACAGCATCTACGCTGAAAAAAATAGGGGAATCGATAAGAGTAATTTCATTAGTGCTAAGAAGGCCTCCTTGATTTTAAAAGTACTCGGCGTTGTCCGGGAGAAAAGTGCTCAATATCCTAGATAGAGCTACTGTTATGATAGATTTGGAAATATTTTAACGTCATCTTCGTTCCCCTTTGGACTATTTTGCAGATCAGGAGGGAGGATACGTAAGTGATTTCAGTAGTGCTCAAGAGGCCTCATTGATTTTCATAGTACTCGGCGTTGTCCGGGAGAAAAGTGCTCAATGTCCTAGATATCGCTACTGTAGTGATAGGTTTGGATAATATTTTAACAGCACCACGCTGAAAATGATGGGGAAATCGATAAGAGTTATTTCAGTAGTGCTAATGGGGCCTCCTTGATTTTCAAATTACACGGCGTTGTCCGGGAGAAAAGTGCTCAATATCTTAGATAGAGCTACTGTAGTGATAGGTTTGGAAAATATTTTAACGCAATCTTCGTTCCCCTTTGGACTATTTTGAAGATGAAAAAGAGGGAGGATATCTTAGTGATTACAGTAGTGCCCAGGAGGCCTCCTTGACTTTAAAAGTACTCGGCGTTGTCCAGGAGAAAAGTGCTCAATGTCTTAGCTAGAGCTACTGTAGTGATAGGTTTGGATAATATTTAAACAGCATCTACGCTGAAAAGGATGGGGGATCGATAAGAGTAATTTCAGTAGTGCTAAGGAGGCCTCCTTGATTTTAAAAGTACTCGGCGTTGTCCGGGAGAAAAGTGCTCAATATCCTAGATAGAGCTACTGTAGTGATAGGTTTGGAAAATATTTTAACGTCATCTTCGTTCCCCTTTGGACTATTTTGCAGATCAGGAACGAGGATACCTAAGTGATTTCAGTAGTTCTCAGGAGGCGTCCTCGATTTTCAAAGTACTCGGCGTTGTCCGGGAGAAAAGTGCTCAATGTCTTAGATAGAGATACTGTAGTGATAGGTTTGGATAATATTTTACCAGCATCTACGCTGAAAAGGATTGGGGAATCAATAAGAGTTATTTCAGTAGTTCTCATGAGGCCTCCTTGATTTACAATGTAGTCAGCGTTGTCCGGGAGAAAAGTGCTCAATATCCTAGATAGAGCTACTGTAGTGATAGATTTGGAAAATATTTTAACGCCATCTTCGTTCCCCTTTGGACTATTTTGCAGATGAAAAGAAGGGAGGTTACCTAAGTGATTTCAGTAGTGCTCAGGAGGCCTCCTTGACAGTCAAAGTACTCGGCGTTGTCCAGGAGAAAAGTGCTCAATATCCTAGATAGAGCTACTGTAGTGATAGGTTTGGATAATATTTTAACAGCATCTACGCTGAAAAGGATGCCGGAATCAAGAAGAGTGATTTCATTAGTGCTCATGAAGCCTCCTTGATTTTCAAAGTAGTCGGCGTTGTCCGGGAGAAAAGTGCTCAATATCCCAAATAGTGCTACTGTAGTGATATGTTTGGAAAATATTTTAACGCCATCTTCGTTCCCTTTTGGACTATTTTGCATATGAAAAGGAGGGAGGATACCTAAGTGATTTCAGTAGTGCTCAGGAGGCGTCCTTGACTTTCATAGTACTCGGCATTGTCCGGGAGTAAAGTGCTCAATGTCCTAGATAGAGCTACTGTAGTGATAGGTTTCGATAATATTTTAACAGCATCTACGCTGAAAATAATGGGGGAATCGATAAGAGTGATTTCATTAGTGCTCATGAGGCCTTCTTGATTTTCAAAGTAGTCAGATGAAAAGGAGGGAGGATACCTAAGTGATTTAAGTAGTACTACGGAGGCCCTCTTGATTTTCAAAGTACTCGGCGTTGTCCGGGAGAAAAGTGCTCAATGTCTTAGATAGAGCTACTGTAGTGATACATTTAGAAAATATTTTAACGCCATCTTCGTTCCCCTTTGGAGTATTTTGCAGATGAAAAAGAGGAAGAATACCTAAGTGATTTCAGTAGTGCTCAGGAGGGGTCCTTGAGAGTCAAAGTACTCGGCGTTGTCCGGGAGAAAAGTGCTCAATATCCTAGAGAGAGCTACTGTAGTGATAGGTTTCGATAATATTTTAGCAGCATCTACGCTGAAAAGGATGGGGGAATCAATAAGAGTGATTTCATTAGTGCTCATGAGGCCTTCTTGATTTTCAAAATAGTCGGTGTTGTCCGGGAGAAAAGTGCTCAATATCCTAGATAGAGCTACTGTAGTGATAGGTTTGGAAAATATTTTAAAGCCATCTTTGTTCCCTTTTGGACTATTTTGCAGATGAAAAAGAAGGGAGGATACCTAAGTGATTTAAGTAGTGCTACGGAGGCCTCCTTGATTTTCATAGTACTCGGCGTTGTCTGGGAGAAAAGTGCTCAATGTCCTAGATAGAGCTACTGTAGTGATAGGTTTGGATAATATTTTAACAGCATCTACGCTGAAAATGATCGGGGAATCGATAAGAGTTATTTTAGTAGTGCTCATGAGGCCTCCTTGATTTTCAAAGTAGTCGGCGTTGTCCGGGAGAAAAGTGCTCAATATCCTATAAAGCTACTGTAGTGATAGGTTTGGAAAATATTTTCACGCAATCTTCGTTCCCCTTTAGACTATTTTGCAGATCAAAAGAAGGGAGGATACCTAAGTGATTTCAGTAGTGCTCAGAAGGCGTCCTATATTTTCACAGTACTCGGCGTTGTCCGGGAGAAAAATGCTCAACGTCCTAGATAGAGCTACTGTAGTGATAGGTTTGGAAAATATTTTAACGTCATCTTCGTTCCCTTTTGGACTATTTTGGAGATGAAAAAGAGGGAGGATATCTAAGTGATTTCAGTAGTGCTCAGGAGGCCTCCTTGACTTTCAAAGTACTCGGCGTTGTCCAGGAGAAAAGTGCTCAATGTCTTTGAAAGAGCTACTGTAGTGATAGGTTTCGATAATATTTTAGCAGCATCTACGCTGAAAAGGATGGGAGAATCAATAAGAGTGATTTCATTAGTGCTCAGTAGGCCTCCTTGATTTTCAAAGTTGTTGGCGTTGTCCGGGAGAAAAGTGTTCAATATCCTAGATAGAGCTACTGTAGTGATAGGTTTGGAAAATATTTTAACGCCATCTTCGTTCCCTTTTGGACTATTTTGCTAATGAAAAGAAGGGAGGATTCCTAAGTGATTTCAGTAGTGCTCAGGAGGCCTCATTGATTTGCATAGTACTCGGGGTTGTCCGGGAGAAAAGTGCTCAATGTCCTAGATAGAGCTACTGTAGTGATAGGTTTGGATAATATTTTAACAGCATCTACGCTGAAAAAAATAGGGGAATCGATAAGAGTAATTTCATTAGTGCTAAGAAGGCCTCCTTGATTTTAAAAGTACTCGGCGTTGTCCGGGAGAAAAGTGCACAATATCCTATAAAGCTACTGTAGTGATAGGTTTGAAAAATATTTTCACGCAATCTTCGTTCCCCTTTGGACTATTTTGCAGATGAAAAGAAGGGAGGATACCTAAGTGATTTCAGTAGTTCTCAGGACGCGTCCTATATTTTCACAGTACTCGGCGTTGTCCGGGAGAAAAGTGCTCAACGTCCTAGATAGAGCTACTGTAGTGATATTTTTGGATAATATTCTAACAGCAGTTACGCTTAAAAAGATGGCGGAATCGATAAGAGTGATTTCAGTAGTGCTCAGGAGGCCTCCTTTATTTTCAAAGTAGTCAGCGTTGTCAGGGAGAAAAGTGCTCAATATCCTAGATAGAGCTACTGTAGTGATATGTTTGGAAAATATTTAAACGCCATCTTCGTTTCCCTTTGGACTATTTTAGTGATGAAAAAGAGGGAGGATATCTAAGTGATTTCAGTAGTACTCAGGAGGCGTCCTATATTTTCACAGTACTCGGCGTTGTCTGGGGGAAAAGTGCTCAATATCTTAGATAGAGCTACTGTAGTGATAGGTTTGGAAATATTTTAACGTCATCTTCGTTCCCCTTTGGACTATTTTGGAGATGAAAAAGAGGGAGGATATCTAAGTGATTTCAGTAGTGCTACGGAGGCCTCCTTGATTTTCATAGTACTCGGCGTTGTCCGGGAGAAAAGTGCTCAATGTCCTAGATAGAGCTACTGTAGTGATAGGTTTGGATAATATTTTAACAGCATCTACGCTGAAAATGATCGGGGAATCGATAAGAGTTATTACAGTAGTGCTCATTAGGCCTTGTGGATTTTTAAAGTGATTTCAGTAGTGCTCAGGAGGCGTCTTATATTTTCACAGTACTCGGCGTTTTTCGGGAGAAAAGTGCTCAACGTCCTAGATAGAGCTACTGTAGTGATAATTTTGGATAATATTCTTACGGCAGTTACGCTTAAAAAGATGGCGGAATCGATAAGAGTGATTTCAGTAGTTCTCAGGAGGCCTCCTTAATTTTCAAAGTACTTGACGTTGTCTGTGAGAAAAGTGCTCAATGTCCTAGATAGATCTACTGTACTGATAGATTTGGAAAATATTTTAACGCCATCTTCGTTCTCCTTTGGACTATTTTGCAGATGAAAAGGAGGGAGGATACCTAAATTATTTCAGTAGTGCTCAGGAGGCGTCCTTGATTTTGAAAGTACTCTGGGTTGTCCATGGGGAAAAGTGCTCAATGTCTTAGATAGAGCTATTGTAGTGATCGGTTTGGATAATATTTTAACAGCATCTAGCTGAAAAGGATGAGGGAATCCATAAGAGTGATTTCAGTAGTGCCCAGGAGACCTCCTAGATTTTCAAATTACTCGGCGCTGTTCGGGAGAAAAGTGCTCAATATCTTAGATAGAGCTACTGTAGTGATAAGTTTGAAAACTATTTACACGTCATCTTCGTTATCCTTTGGACTATTTTGCAGATGAAAAGGAGGGAGGATACCTAAGTGATTTCAGTAGTGCTCAGAAGAACTCTTTGATTTTCAAAGTACTCGGCGTTGTCCGGGATAAAAGTGCTCAATGTCCTAGATAGAGCTACTGTAGTGATAGGTTTGGATAATATTTTAACAGCATCTACGCTGAAAATGATCGGGGAATCAGTAAGAGTTATTTTAGTAGTGTTCATGAGGCCTCCTTGATTTTCAAAGTAGTCGGCGTTGTCCGGGAGAAAAGTGCTCAATATCCTAGATGGAAAATATTTTAACGCCATCTTCATTCCAATTTGGACTATTTTGCAGATAAAAAGGAGGGAGGATACCTAAGTGATTTTAGTAGTGCTCAGGAGGCGTTCTCAATTTTTAAAGTACTGGGGCTGCGATAGGAACATATGTAGCATTGCACCGGGGCAGCAATAGGTACGTATGTAGCATTTACACTGGGGCAGCGATAGGTATGTATATAGCATGCATACCGGGGCAGCAATGGGTACTTATATAGTATATGCACCGGGGCGGCAATAGGTACGTATATAGTATGTGCACTGGGGCGACGATAGGTACGTATATAGTCTGCACACCACGGTGGCGATACATACGTATATAGTATGAATACCGGAGCGGAGATAAGTACCTATATAGAAAGCGCAGATAGAGGTGGTACTTTTTATAGAAATATGTCATACTATTGCCCTGGGCAACGTAGGAGAAATGGTGGGGAAGAAGCAGCCTTCCCAAAAGGCAAAATTAAAAAGAAGCGATGAAATGGGGCGACCAGGGAAGAGAAAGGTAGAAAGATAAATAGACGGCTATAGAGGAGGGGGGAATAGAAGTTTGAATATAAAGATGTTACACACGCGATTTCTCCTCAATTATATGTTTTCATGACCCCGAGCAACGCCGGGTAGCCCCGCTAGTCTAACATAACGTCTCAATCGGTGAAATTTAAAAAAAAAAATAAGGAAGAAAACGTCTAAAACTAGAAAGTTTTAAAAAATAAATAAAACGAAAGAAAAAAACGTATTAATCGTTATAGAAAAAAAGCAATAACGTCTCATTATGGAAATTTAGTCATGGCGAGGATTTCTTCACTTACTATTTGCTTTCTCAATTTCCCTAAACACTTTAAATGGTTTCGTCCGGCATTTCTTTTACTCGTTAACTTTAGCGTTACAGGACGGATATATATTTATTTATATGCAAATAAATACAAATCGATCTTTATTATAGAGTGGAGGATTTTTATTTTATTATGATTATCGTTCGTTACGGAAAATTTCACCACATGCGAAGATTTAGCGGCAGAAAAATATCTATTACCGGGAAACAGACGAACGGGAAAGCGAGGAAAATATATCGACTGTTTTACAGCTACCTCCATTCATCATTTTTGCAGCATGGGGTATTCGTTGGCAGCAGGGTTGCAGTGTCGAAGTCAGGGGGGGGGGGTAGTCGGAGGTTTCAGAATAAGTCGGACTCGGACTCGTAAGAATGCTAGAGTCGGAGTCGGAGAATCAACAGACAGTCTGAATATTGGAAGACTTAAAAATAAAGAGGTAAGATTCGGATATTTTGGAATTTTAGGAGTCGGAAATTTTTTAATCCGAGGAGTCGGAGTCGGACCTTATGCCTTCCGACTCCGCGATCCTGGTTCGCAGGGAACCAAATTTCTGGTGTGATACAGGTGTTCCCGCCAGAAATCGTCAATGAGATAACTGACTTCATCGAAGATTGTCCAGCTTCGGACCCTTACGGCATCTTGAGGAGGCTATCATCAAACGAATTGGTAGTTCAGACGAACAAATCCTACAAGAATTATTTATCAATGTTATTATTGGCGATAAGAGATACTCGCAGCTGCTTCGACATATGAGGGGACACCTGAATGGACATGATGTAGCTGACTTCATGTGTCGCATGTTGTGACTGGACACATTACCTACAACATGGCCAAGATATTGACACCAATGTAGGAAGATACTTCTCCGCATAAGCTAGCGGATATAGCCACAAGATATTTGACAACACTCGGATAACTATAGTAGAGAAACCGATTCTTCGATTGAAAAAGCAATCGCTGATCTACAGAAATAAATATCTAAATTACGGTCATTGATTGAAGTAATTCAAGATAAACAAATCATTGCTTATGTGTAGCAACAGCAATAAGAGGAGTACTGAAATATATCGCGATTATATTGTTGCATTTTAACCTTGTGTCATACATGCAAATTATTGCAATCACTGCAAAAATATTAATGTTCACAATAGGTATTCATACCGGTTAGCGTATAGATCGATTGTGTATAGGCGATAAAAATGGTTTTATGCTGTTTTTCCTTTTAAATATTATTAAATGAGGAACCATTTCGAGTTAAAAATCTATTTCGGATTACGCATGTAATCGGAAGAAAAAACGTTTGAAATGTGTAAATATATTAGAATAATGGAGATTTTAACCAAAAAGGAAACGGCGCCATGTTGTTTTTTGAATCATCCAAGACGAAAAAAGTATTAAAACGTCTTTCTTCACTTATTACTACATAATAATACATTGATTTTTTTACTCCAAAACGCTCTTAATGTAATAATCTTTAATATAAACACACACACACACACATATATATTATCGCCAATACACTAATTTTATTCAACTTTTTGAAGAACCTGTTTCCGACGTCGATCTATACGCTTACCTTCATACCTTGGTTGCCCAGTCGTTCATCTTGTATGCGCTTCTGCTGTGATCCTCCTAGACTGAGAGAATAAGCGTTTTATTCATGCCTTCAAAAGACTAACTCGAGACAAAACTGATGGAAGACAGCGGAACATTTATTCAACGTGATCTTTGTTCCAAAATGACTGACTAGTGAGGGTAAGACAGAGAGAAAGAAAGAGATAGAAAGATCGAAATCACTAATCAGTTACTTCTTATCAGCCCATATTTTCACGTCCGAACGCCCCGCGTGCTTCTAAACTGACCCCCTTTTCTATCACTCCATCTCTTTGATCCCGCTCAATATCTAATATAAAGTTGTGTTTTTTATTCTTCTCTCTTTTGATGACAGAGGTAAGAAATCTCGTAAGCCGTGTGCTTATTAAAAAAAAAAAAAGCAACAGGGAAACGTGTCGGTAAGCGGTTAATGGCGACATACCTGCCTGGTTTACAAAAAATATGGATACAAGCTTGTTATTGATACAGGCTCTACTGTCAACGTAATCCCAGCAAGGAGACAATACAGGACAGTAGCGAATTCTGACGTGTTTAAACTGCGCGCAGCTAACGGTACGATCATTCCTATATTCGGCACTGTCGAATTAACACTTAACTTAGAGATGCGTACAGACGTTAACTGGAACATTACATGTGCCCACTGGATGTCGCGGTGCGGATTTTTTAAAAAGATATAGACTTACTGTGAATCTGTAAAACAGAATGTTATAAGACCGACAGACTCATACTCGTGTCTCGAGTTTATACCACACATACAGCAGTGGGATTGGGCAATATTACATCCCATGCAAATAGTACTTTGGTATTTTACAAAACAAATAAGTTTATTACGTTGCGTTTTCAAAACGACGACGTTATCAAAAACGACACTCAGCATGTGATTAGGACAGCCTGTTTACTCGCATTTACGTCAAATGAAACCCGGAAAATACGCGTTTTTCTTAAAGAATCTCGACAGTGTTATTTTGCATCTCCTCTGCATTTGGTTCCGAAAGCTCCCAGAAGTGGATTTCCGACCACGTGTATTTTGTCAGAGACTGAACGAATCTACTATCCTGGATTGTTATCCAGTACAGCATATTCATGATTTTGTTTTTGGATGGGTTGGTCTAACGATATTTTCTAAAGTTGACTTGGAAAACGCCTACTTTCAAATACCAATGCACGCGGAGGATATTCCGAAAGCTGCTCCGTTCGGATTATACGAATCTGTTCGGTTACCAATGAGACTTTGAAATTCCGATCAATCATGTAAACACCTCTTGGCCTTTTGGCTAAGATCAAAGTGTAGTATCTGTTCCGATGGATACTGCACTCCATAGATCGGTATTGTCTTGACCTTCAGGGCTTGATTTGCGCCGGTCTATGGGTCTGTCCTGTGCAGTTCTAGGAGGTCCACCCTCCCAGGCTTTGCCTCCCCTCTTTGGGGAGGAGTAAGTTTATTGCTTACTGCCTGAGGCGTCCCTACCGGGGAATGCCGACGGGTCTGCCCAGGCAATTTTTAAACCCCACTTTTCCGACCCGACCTTGGGTCACATCTTACTTGTGGGAGTAAGATAAAAACTGGCCTTGTGCCTAACTCCTGGAGAGGAGTAAATCAATACTCGATCAGATTTTACGAGGACTGCCATTCGTCTACGACTATATGTACGATATAATGATCGCTAACAAGGACGTCGAGCAGAATAAATGCAACCCTGAACAAGTATTTAAGAGATTCTTTCATTTTGGTTAAGGGATTAATTTGGCAAAATGACATTCACACCACTCTCTTTCACCTCTAATGAAATCTTGCTCTTATCTGACAAGGTGAAGGCCGTCCGCTACTTTACCATGCCACAATCAGCCGGGCACTTCTGTTGATTCCTTGGATTGTGATCGTGTGTCCATTCACTGGCCGTGATCGTTTCATCGTGGTCCTCGTCCGAATTCGGTGCTACTTCATTTCGTCTCGGTTAGCGCTGCAACAAAAAGATTTTTCTTCGTAAATAAAATCGCAACTCAGAGTATGCAACAAGTAACAATATGTTATTTTGTGAAGTCAAAATGGCCCTTTATCGATCGACGACAGACTTGTTATGAAACCAACAGAATTGCCGTTCGGTAAACAGAAACCACGGCCGCCCATCAAGCTAGTTCAAAACCCTTTGATCCTCTCATTTGCCCTGGTTTACATAGACATCCTTTGTTAACTGGGGTTTACTACCCAGTGAATTCTACTTAACCCTCATTAACGGTAAATCTCAGAATAATAACAACGGACTTCCCCGAGAATCCATAAAGTTAGGTGGACATAAAATCCACGGAATCTCAACTGGATCATTTTCTCAACATTTCTGGGAGTCAGTTATTTTTTCCAAAATGGAAAACTAAATTTCTGATTGGCTTTTCCTCTAAGCAGAATAATCTCTGCCTGGAAGTCACGTGGTTTTGCGACTTCCGCTTAGGGTCACCTCTTACCCATAAAAGTGTAGCTCAAAATTTTCCATTCAAACACGGTCTTCGCTATGTACCATTTAACTGTATATCTAGCTATCAAGCATTTTAAGCACATAGGGGAAGGACGTAACTTCGCGGTCTATACAGCTCATAAACCTCTGGTTTATGTAATCTAGGCAGTTTCCGACAAATATTCGCCTAGAGAAACTAGGCAGCTGGATTTCGTTTCCGAATATGCACAGATATACGCTACGTTAAAGGTGTTGATAAAAGAGTAGTGGACGCATTATCTTATAGAAGAGTTTCTGCTATAACTAAAAAGTACCCTTAGATACCACAAGATGATTGCCACTGAACAGAAATCGGATCCCAAGTTGTCGAGCTCATTTCCAACTCATCGCTTAGTAAAGGAATATCTGCTCCATTTGGAAATGCGTCTTATCAGTGTGCTACTTCAACAAACAGCCCGAGACCTTATATGCCACCAGTTTATGCGCAGTATTCACTAAATAAGCCCAATTCAGTCGAATTTACGCGGTTTGTTTCAAAATAAATGTTTGTGTGTAGCAATATACATCTATATTCTATCGGCATTTAAAGGTAGCAATGTAGCGAAAAATATCGATCCTTGGTCTCCTGGGATTTCCCACTGCAGGGAAAAACTTAAACGCGGAGATTCTGCATTTACCCAACACCCGGACGGCGTGGACAAAAAAATAATTTCCCTTGACCGTGCATCCTTCACCAACATCTACAAATCGCACCAATGCATGGCGTACTACTCTTATCTCCTAATACGGCATTGACCTTGGGTGGGTTGAGGCGACTTCTTCCTTCAAGGAAGACGATTCTAGGGAATATTAAATTTACAAGCTGTCCCCACATACAACGTCTGGTATTACCAAATCGTCACCTATCTGGTACTAACCAGGCTCGATGTCGTTTAAATTCGGTGAGCCAAGGTGAACTGGTGTGTCAACGTGAGTATTATGTATTTAGTATATTCCTATTGGGAGAATGTTTCCGGCAAAAGTTTCTTTTATTCATTAAAGAAAACAAAGATAAAAACAAAGACTTACATTGTGACCAAACCCATACAGAAATGCAAACACGTAGTTCGGGTTAAAAAAAATAAGAGAAGAAAAAAGAAAAAGAGATTATAACGATTGAAAGGTTAGCTGGAAAGAAGGCATTATTGAGAAACGAATTAAAATACTAGTGTAAACCATCTCAAACATCCGAAATGGGCCAGGGTTCAATCCCCGGTCGAGTCATACCAAAGACTCAAAAAATGGTACTTGATGCCCCTCGCTAAATACTATGCATTATAAGGATAATAATCAAGGGTAAGTGGAGTAATCCTTGGAAAGGAGTGGCGCCCTCCCCTACACCTCGGTGTAGTAGCTAATGATAGGGGAGCCTTCGGGTTGCCATCGACTATGATCGACCACTTAACTTTTATAACCTGCTTAAAAAGCTGAATCAAATAATCGTAGGGAAAAGTCTATGAAAGTAATTTATGAGTTATTTGATGTACCTCAAGTACCTTCAGAGCAGAAATGCTCTAGCAAGGAGAGATGTTGTAACGTGATAACACCCCTCACAACAATAATGGACTAAGTCCGCAAAGGCTTATAAATAATATGTATTGTATTTGTTATTTGTTGTTATGTGAGCGCGAGAATAACAAGATATATAGTTTATTTGCTCACCTTGTGTTAGAGTGTATTTATTCTATTAACTGTTGATGTACGATACAACAACTTCCTACATCCCCCGTCGTCATGACTGTTTCAATTATTCATTCACCTTAAAAGGAACTAATAATAAGCAATCAAAAATGATTAACATTTAAACATTAATAATTGTATGCTAAAAGGAAACTTAAACCAAACATATCCTTTTAATATAAATTTTGTAATATTCTAGATTAAAATAAAAAGCAAATCGTTATTTTTTCATGTTTGATATCTAAATTAAAATGAGTGGAGATTTGTTGTAGAAATCTGTAACAGTCATATATTTTGTTGTACTATTTTCTCTTGATGTATCACTGAGTAATTGACCAAATCGACCAATCGGGTGGCTTTGCGTATGAATACAGTTTGTTGGACTAGTTCTTCTAAGCGCCTACGCAAGTGTTTTCCTGTCGACAGTTGGAGTCAGGTTCGACAGTGGCACGAATCGGACGTTGTTCTTTTCCAACTGGTCAAATCCAGCCTAGAATGGAATCTACAAAGATGAGTAGCGCCCCCTTTTATAAAGATTACTATTAGCTGTTTTTAATTCCCTTTCAGCACTGCCAAAATAAAAGGTATTCTCTGTTAAACAATAATGCAGTCGTCTACTCTTTCTTCTGTTGATCGGAGGAACATTCTATCTAGCTATTTCGAACATAGTAAGGTGGACCGTCTGCCCCAACTAAAACTTTAATTATAATAGTTATGGATACCCAGTTATTACTCATTCATTTGCCTATTAAAAAGCAAATAAAATATATTCAGATGGGATTCCCTGCACACAGAATTACTTTTTTTATTTACAGATTATAAATGATACAATTAAAATCTGTCAAACCTATCTTACTTAATTAACCGTGGGATTATCTGTTAATAATATTAAAAGGTATATAACTTACATTTCCTTTATATAAAGTCACAAAAGTCAATATTGAATCTTTGTAATCAGCGTGAACTTACTCATTTAGTATAATAGTAAGAGTATTCGCTAATGGACTGCGAAACCGGAGTTCAGTTCTCAGTCGAGTCATACTAAAGACTCACAAAATGGTATTTGATGTCTCATTGTGTTATAAGGGGAATATCAAGAGTAATTGCAGTAATTTTGGGAAAGAAAGTGGCATCCTCCCCTAATGAAAAGGAAGCCTTCGAGTTGCCTTCGACTATGGTCGACCACTTTACGTTACTCAATGAATGTGAGGGTGAACGGCCCTGTGAAAATAAGAGGATTGTAACACTGCCCCAGTGATAACAGACATCAACGTCAGTTGAGGCAACGATGATATGTAATGTCTCTATTTAAAACATCTGGGACAGCGAATGCGAGACGTGACGAGTCATGCAAATATTCCATTTTGCACTACTAGTGATATGAAAACATTTCTGGCAGCAAATTGAGTTATTTTTATGAGTCGTTTTTAAGTTCAATAAACTTCACTAGACTAACTCGACATTCTACTAAATCTCATTCATTCACTGTGGAGGTCCCCAGATGCCGGAGAGCATTCTACTCAAATAGCTTCTTTCCTCGTGCTGCTGGCCTCTGGAACTCCCTCCCTGCCCCCTGTTTCCCCGACAGTACTGACATGCAGAAATTTAAAACTAATGTAAACAGACATCTCGCTGCTCAGATCCCAATTTAAGCTGAACCACTAATCCTTCTCCCCTTTTCCTTTTTCTCAGTAGCCCCTTACGTTTACAGTGGCGTCCTGCCTTGTTTTGGGTGAATCATGTAAAAAAAAAAAAAAAAAAAGAAAAAAGAATTTGCCATTTTCGATTATTATTTTGCTGGACTTGATGCTGTTAAGACAGAAGTTAGAGATGGAGTGCTTTTGCTTATTTTTGTCGGCCATGTTTGCGGTCTCATTGAAGTTCGCGTCCAATAGTAATAGGTACGTTGCTATTATATATCTGATTTGCGTTCCCAAGGCGACGTTCACACATACACAGGATATCGGGGTAATGAGGCCAGCGAGTATGCACTCAAATGGCACCTCAACGTGACATAACATGGCTCAAATAGGGAGAGAGTAAGAGGATTAGACAGTCGTCTCGAAGTTTTTGAGGCACACACCACGAGTGGAGATGTCTTAACATCCACGATGAACTAAGAGTTCAAACAGACCCAAAGATCCGTGGCCGGAACGCACTCACGTCGCTGTCCGAAGAGAAGGCAATGACAACATCTCAATAAAGGAGATTTTCTTCAAATTCGATTATTTCTTTGTTTTTTCATGCTGTTGTGAAGCATGAAACGAGGTAGGATTTAATTGTGATTTTGTGATTGCATTGATAAGCCATGCATTTTATTTTGTTGTGACTTACGAGACCTCTCTTAATAGGGGGTATACGTAACACTTTCAAACTTTACAATCTATTTATTGCCGATTTACTTATTGGAAAATAAAAGCGTGTTTATTGCTAGCAAAGAAATCCGGTTCGATCAATATTATGTGAATCGGTGTACTTTCATGAGGAAAATATTCAAATTTTCAAAATTCAATGACCTGTGTTTTAATTGTAGATTTAGATGGAAAACATTGGGTAGTCTTATTGACCTCAATCTTTTGTGCTGCAAGCCCATCCTCTATCGACACGATGATTCATACTTGGTATATGACTTGGAAGTCTGTTGTGTAGACAAAGAAAGCGTGAAGCCCGGGGAGATAAAGTGGGAGTTACAGAGAAATGTTGTATTTTATATTTATTTTATTTTTTCATGTATACATCCACAGGGATCTCAATACTGCCATATGCTTTTTTTTTTTAGAAATGCAGTCATATTTTAGTACTACTCGACAGTTAAAAATATACAATATTTACAAATAATATTAAAACTTTTTTTTTTCAATACACTGTAGGGGAAAAAAATCTGAAATACACGGGTGCCATGATAGTGGCAAGTTATTACCCCTTGTTGACCTTAAAATGTTAGAGAGTGTGACAATAAAGAGGAACACTTACCAGCTGAAAAGAGGGTGAGCTGCTTCGCATGTTATGACTGCCCATCTGCCAGAGTAGAAAAGGGCTTTTCTTCACAATGGTAGACTTTTATAGTTGGGTCTGATTTACATATGTGAAGAACTAATTAACATATGTAGAGACAATCTGAGATAAATGAAAAGACTTATGGAAAGCAGTGAGTACCTTAAAAAGTGGAGAACTGCTACTATGTATAAGTAAAAACTAGCATCATTAATGTTTTGTATAATGTTATGTTTACGTTTTCTTATAGATTTTGTTAACTGTAAATAAACGCGTACTTCATCTCATTTATTATTCGTTCTTATAATATTTATGTTTGAGACATCATCTAAGTACAGAGCTGACCTCGTATTCCAACAACACAATATCGTTTAAAACCAAATCATTATTTTCAAATGCACAAAATATTTTTTAAATCGAAATACTCAAAAAATCATGATGCTTATTGAGATATCAATCCTCGGCAACTACAGTAAATGCGATTCTAATTTTATGTTCAACAGATTTGTGATTTTATATGAAAATAATGTTTTAAGTTTAAATAAAAACAAACAAAAAACTACTTTGTCTATTATTTAAGATTTTCAAATTTTTTTTTTAACGTTCGAAGATATTTGTTAACTTTGCAACCGGAGATAACTCGAATATAACTAATTCGTAATTTAGTCGTACACGAGCCATCTTCTGTTGATCTATACGTTTTTCTTTCGAAAGTTAGTGGTGGAATTTATTTGACGATGATGAGGACAAATGCATGTCTTTTATTAACCTGAACAATACGTCTAAGTACGGGATGACGGTCAAAAGTAGCGGGATGACGGTCTAGGCCATTTTTTTACTAATGGGTCACCACTTAAGGCCAAAAGAGACTCAAGGATAAGGGTTAATGAAATGGATGCATTTTTAGTTGAATGATGAAACATATTATGAGAGGATTGAAACGATGAATTAAGTTATCAAGATTTGATTACGTATGACAACGTTTATGATAAATATTTGTTGACATTGGATTTGAAGACAGCGATGGGGTAGTCAGCAGGGAAACAGTCCCGTGGTAATAGGTTACACAGATGGGAACTTATTGGAATGAACCTATTCGTGGATATCCCGTTTGATGTTAAGCATACGGAGGAGGAAAGGAAAGTTTTTTGTAGTTGTGGTAGGAAGACGATTTATTGTTGTGAATATCTTACAAGGAGGAACCAGAGATTGGAGCTCAGTCAAGTACCTTCTATGGAAATAATATAGAGTAGAGAGAGACTGGCAACGTCCCCTGTGATAAAGGAGCCGTAGAGAACAGAAACTAATTGTGTACTCTCTCAAGGCACGAAAGGGTGCTCTGAGAGCCATCTCTTCAGATGTGACACAAATACTCCAATGTTGAAATGTAATGTTATGTATTCAAGCACATATCTGTAACAATAGCAGTAACGTTTTTATCTGTGGATCGTGTCTAATGTGTATGTGTTGTGTGCTGTTAAATTTTCTAAAGTTAAATAATTTTAAAAAATACGCCTAAATAAACAATTAGTGTTTGCTGAAAGCTAAAAATTAACTGTTGACTGTTTAAAACAATTCGAACAACTTCCATCAAAATAACCATAGAGTATAGAAAGACTAGCAACGTCTCTTACAAATTTTTATTTTTTTATTTTAGATGAAAATAATATTTCAAGTTCTAGTCAAAACAAAAAAGTAGTTTGTTCAATTTTCCAACCGAAGATAACTCGAATATGACTAATTCGTGATTTAGTCGTACATCTTCCCTTTCCTCTCTCTATTTTTCTTCGAGGGTGTCTGGGATCTACTTGACGATTGTTAAGGTGCCATGAAGTCTGGTAAAAATTCTACCCCATTGACCCTAGAATATCTGTTCGGTTGCGTACAAACGGCCTCTCGCTAATATGGACAGAGCATGACAAGGTACTTCACACTCTCTCTAAATCAGTAAGTGAAGAGGATAATTTGGTCACGTAAACATTCGCCCCCTTGTCCTTTGTGTTTGAGGATCAGCCCGTCAGTAACACGATGATGAGGACGAAAGCATAACCTCTATTAACCCAAACATCAAGCCTAACACTAACCCTAAGTACGAGATGGCGGTAAAGAACATCGGTATCTAGGACGAGACCCTAAATTCAGTTTCGCTTGATGTAAACAAATCATAAAGCTATCAAAATGGCTACCCTATTACGGAGTTAATTCCGAAAGAGAACATTTTAAATAATAATAAAAACTGTTTGTTTGAACTAAAATTGAAATATTACTGCTAGGGCAACCTAACAAAACAAAATCTAGTTACTTCCCTTGAATTAAAAAGTAAGAGTTATCGCCCCTGGGATTAAAGAAGTCGTCTGCCGAACAGTGAAAAGTAAACAGAACGGTCTCACAATCAAACAAGCATCTCGCGTTCACCGGTTTTTCTGCATTTTAAATTTATTCAGTGTGTTTGTTAAATAAATGTGTTAACGGTTCTACTTCGTACTTCCTTATTTTTTCTGAGTTATATATGAACCCAAACGTACAATCATCAAGACGTAACAATTTGGCGACGAGGATGAGTTAGTTTTTTTAAGAATCACAGTAACGCAAATTTACACTTTCAAAGATGGATTGCACCATACAGCAATTAATGCAACAACAATTACGTATGATGGAATTATTTTCAGAGAGATTTTCAACACCTGCACCATCGCTTTCGGAAACAAAGCTTACGACATCGGAATTCCATTACGACCCAATAGCTTGATCGACGTTCTGTACGTGGTTTTCCCGTTTTGAGGACCTTTTCCGTGTGGAATTCAAGGAACAAGCGTACGACTGGAAAGTCAGACTTTTGCTACGGAAGCTTGGGACGTTGGAATACGATCGGTATGCAAACTACATACTACCTAAACACCCACGTGACTACAACTTCGACGACACGGTGGAGACTCTAAGGCAGATTTTCGGTGAGCAGATTTCGTTATTTAATATGCGTTTCAATTGACTCAGCATAACGAAGTCTCATTTCGAACGATTTCTCAACTTATGCAGGCATTGTAAACAGAGAATGTGAACGTTTTAAAATATCTTCTATCACGGACGCTCAATTCAAATGTTTAAGTTTTGTGTGCGGTTTGAGATCGGCGGGGGAGGCAGACATTCGCACACGGATTTTGTCAAAAATAGAGCAAAATCCAGAAATTACATTGCAACAAGTCGCCGTGGAATGCCATCGTCTCGTGAATATCAAGCATGATTCAACTATGTACAACAAACAACAGCATCCACGGTTAACACAGCCCCCCCAAAAAGTCGTCTCACCGACTTCAACATCTGTCAACCCCCCAACCGCTTGCTGGAACTGTGGCAGCTGCCATTTTGTACGATACTGTACATCCAAGACACACCGCTGTCGCAGCTGCAATCGACTGAGACATAAAAAGGGATTTTGCACCCCTCAAGGACCCAAACCAACCCATAATAGACAAACCTCACATAACAGGCACCGACAACATCACAAAACAAGCACAGTCTGGTAGAAACTTTTCTTCCAAACCAAAAATCAAACCGAGAATATGTTACAGTACAATTGAATGGCCATCCTGTTCAGCTGCAGGTGGATACTGTTTCCGATATCACACTTGTATCACAAAAACTATGGGAAACCATAGGCCAGCCTTCGTTGACACCAACAAGTCAAGTAGCACAATGTGCTTTCCGTTACTGTGTTCACATCACCTGCTACCATTAAAATGAAGGACAAAACGGTGTCGGGTACCGTATACATAGCAAACTCATGCCATAATTTGCTGGGACTTGACTTTATCGAGTTACTAGATCTTATCGACATTCCACTCAACCGGATATGTGAGGTGGTATCCAGATCGTACCTCAGAACAACATTATCGACCAGACAAAAGACATCATGAAACAATTTTCTCTAGTCTTCACAAACAACTTGGGGCGCTGCACTCAGGCAGAGGCCACACTGTCCCTTAAAACATTTTCTAAGCCTGTTTTCCGACCCAAACGTCCAGTGCCATATGCTGCATTGCCACTGGTGGACAAGGAACTTAAACGACTTGAGGAAATTAAGGTTACCATAGCAGTGACATATTCACGGTGAGCAGCACCCATTGTGGTGGTAAAGAAAGCCGATGATTCAATTCTGTTGTGTGCTGAATTTTCAACTGGCCTAAACGCAACACTAGAGGATCACCAATAGCCATTGCCAATCACAGATGATCTCTTCACTATACTTAATGGTGGCACCTGCTCTGCAAAATCGGATCTCATAGAGGCTTATCTGCAAGTCAAGTGGCAGAAACCTCCAGATAGCTGCTTACTATAAACACACACCGTGGATTATTCCAATTCCCTCATTTACCTTTTGGGGTAAAAACAACCTCTGAAATATTTCAGAAGATCATGGACACAGTGCTCACTGGCATAGAAGGTGCAGCTGCGTACTTGGATGACATCATTGTTGTTGGGCAATCCAACCAGCAGTTGACAAAACAGATCAGCAAAGTCCTAACCCGCATCCAAGACTTTGGTTTCCAACTCTGGCCTGAAAAGTGCCATTTTTATTTACCCTCCATAAAATACTTGGGATTTATTTTTGATCGTCAAGGTCGTCGTCCAGATCCTGCTAATGTGGCAGCCATTCAACACATGCCACCCCCATCATACGTTAGCAGTCTACGCTAATTTCTGGGAATGCTGAGTTACTACGGTAGTTTATTGCCTTCACTCCATCAAATCAAATCACCACTCAACAAACTTTTGACAAAAGACACAAAATGGTCCTGGCCCGTAGACTGTCAGAAATCATTTGACAAAATCAAAGCAGTCATTAACTCTGACCTACTGCTCACACATTTTGATCCAAAGAAGAAAATAGTCGTGGCAGCGGATGTATCAAATCATGGCGTGGGAGCAGTGACCGTACATATATTCAGATGGAATTGAGAAAGCTATCATGAATGCAGCCAGATCCCTGACACTCGCTGAACGCAATTACAGTCAAGTGGAAAAAGAAGCACTGCCACTGGTCTTTGCTGTGAAGAAATTTCATAACATGTTGTTCGGGCGTAACTTTACACTTCCGACAGACCACTAGCCACTACTTTCAATATTTTGCTCAAAAACGGGTATTCCAGTATATTCAGTCAGCTGATTACAACGGTGGGCAATCATTCTACTGGGGTACGATTTCGATATACAGTATCGCTGGAAAACAGAATTCGGCCAAGTTGATGCCTTGTCACGATTCATACATGCACAAACAGTTCCAGACGACGACACTGTCATCGCTGCCATCAGCATCGAGGACGATTTTCAACGTACGCTCACAGATTGTATCTGGACAATTCCAGTGACAAGGATCGATATAAAGCGAGAAACACAAGATCCAATGATACAAAAAGTGTACAGTTTTCTCCAACATTTATGTTTACACGGAAGACCTCCAACTGTTCAAACGCCGCATTAGCTCTCTTTCTGTCATTGATGGTTGTTTGATGTTTGCAGATTGTGTTGTTGTTCCCGCTAAGCTCAGACAGGCAGTCCTTAAACAGGGCATCCAGACATTAATCAAATGAAATCACTAGCCCGCAGTGTGTTCTATTGGAGTTTTCATTGACACAGACACTGAGCGTACTGTCAAACGTGGTATCCAGGTTATGGAAGCGTAGAAGAATCCAGCTCGGATTGTTGATTATCGCTGGACATACCCAGAGCGACCATGGCCCAGAATACACGTAGACTTTGCTGGCCCTATCAATGGCCATAGTTTCCTAGTGATTGTGGATGCCCATTCCAAATGGCCAGAAGTTTTTTCAATGCAACAGAGAGACATTCAGTCTACGGTAACAGTACTCACGCGGCTATTTAGTCAACACGGCTTGCCCGAAACTTTAGTCAGACGTGAATTGTGTCCGTTGGCAGAGTCATTCCAACAATTTTGTAAATTGTGTTGCATAACACACGTCCGGTAGCCACCCTATCATCCTCAATCCTATGGACAGCCGAAAGGTTTGTAGACACATTCAAACGGGCACTACTCAAACCAAGGGGGAGAGAACAACAGAGAAGATACTACATGCGTTCCTCATTTCATATCGAATAACACCAAATGGTGCTGTGAAGAATGGTCTGTCACCAGCAGAGGCACTCATGGGACGAAAACTCCGTAACACACTGGGCGCTTTACGGTCCCAGAGACAAATGCAACAACCAAGCTCCGACAAAACAAAGGCATTTTCAGTTGACACACCAGTGTTTGCTTGGAATTACAGACGTGGCAAGCAAAACTGAGTACCAGGCATCATCCGCAAAATGGACACATTCGAACTGCCATCTCCATCACCTCCCAATCAGACAAATACAAATGGGAATAATGAAAGACCTCACAAGAGTTGGCCAAAGCGCAGTCGCACTCGAGTAAAGTACCTCCAAGTTAACCTTAAATGCACTCGGTACAGTTAATGAATTAAACGGGATGTTAGAGCAACCTAACAAAACAAAATCGAGTTATTTCCCTTGAATTAAAAAGTAAAACTTATCGCCCCTGGGATTAAAGAAGTCATCTACCGAACAGTGAAAAGTAAACAGAACGGTCTCACAATCAAACAAGCATATCACGTTCACCGGGTTTTCTACATTCTAATTTATACAGTGTGTTTGTTAAATAAATGTGTTAAAGGTTCTACTTCGTACTTCCTTTATTTTTCTGAGTTGTAATCGAACCGAAACGTATAAACATCAATAGGTAACTATTGCTTTTCTACATAAATAACAATTTTGAATAAACATTGATTTTTTTGTGGCCATGAAGGGCCGATAATAAATAAGACAACAATGTGGTAGATTGACAAGAGTGTGTATTTACAAAAGTACAGAATAGTATGTTACAGAAAAAATGCGTCCGAGCCTGTCACGACACTTCATCGTAAGCTCTATACATAGTGTCTAGAAAAGTTCATATATGAAATAGGGTAGATCATCATCACACCATAACGCCCTTTTTTAGCCTTGCTCTGTATGGAGCCAGTACTTTTTTCTATTTGGGTTTAGTTTAATGAAGTTAGTAATCTAACGCTTCTTTTTTATCTTCGTTGTTCAGAAACTGTTTGTGGGATTGGTATCTCAAATGTGACATCCATTAATTCGTCCTCTGGCATATTACTCCCGACAGCATCTGAATATAGTTTCCTCATTTCTCTTAGCCATGAAAAGTAGTACGCCGAGGTTGCCATTTCCATTTGCCATGAAAAACATGTTTCCAATTTGTTTATCCACTATCCCTGTTTCCCAGTAGGATTTATTGTTTTGCAACTTCGTGACATATTTTCCACGCCCTGGTTTCGTATGGGTTGGCAATAGTCTAACACCGTTTTAATATTCCTTGCAGACATTACTTCTGCTGGCGTCATGGAAGATGGAACATTGTTATTTAGGTTCATCCTATACACCTGCAAAAATTCTTGAATGGCATTTTCAGTAAGTGTATCCCTCGCTTTCTTAAGCGCTCTTTTGAATGTATTTGCAAACCGTTCTGCCTGACCATTGATTCTCGCCTGGTACGGCACGATCGTGATATGCTCCACTACAAACGTTTGACAGAATATTTCAAATTCACTTCACTTGACTTGAATTGCGTTCTGTTGTCCGATACAATACAGTCAACGACCCCGAAACTGGCAAACAATTCATGTAAAAAATTAATGATTATTTCCGTAGTTGGTTTCTTACATTTTAATACTTCCAGTCATTTTGAGATAGGTAATAGAAACCAAGTGGGCCAGCAAATTTTATGTGGATTCTAGACCACGATCGGTCAGTTTTCAGCCAGGGTTTGAATTTGTAGGAGGTGTCAAAGCACGACCTTTGCATATTTTTACCATGTTTTCAAAGTCTTTGTCTAATACACATAACTTCTCATGAAACTTTTTATTCTCAAAATGCCCAGGCAACCGACGTGAAATTCTTTTAGTATTCTTTTCTGTAATGCTGTAGGAATAATAAGTCGACTGTCGATTGAATATCTTCTGAGATTTGTCAGTGTTTTTTTATTCCCTTTTTATTTTATTTGAGAAATCTCCGTCTATCGCCTTTCCTTTATTTCTTCGGGTGTTACATGATGCTCTCTAATGACGTTACACAATGTATTTTTTTACCTCTACCTCATTTTGTAGAGAGGCAATCACTATGTCTTCAAGGAGTTCAGCATATTTTTGAATAAGTCTAGATAATCCGTCAGCATGACTGATTTGTGACGATGGGAGATTTCTTCTTTTATAATTGTAATTATGGGGAATGGCCCCCCCCCATCTCTGTAGTCTGTTCGCAGTAGGCATCAGTTAATTTCTTTTACCCATAAATAGTTAATGGTAGTTTATGGTTCGCAACACAAAATGCATTCCGTAAACGAAACGATGAAATTTGGCGAGTGCAAAAATAATACCCAATGCTATCTTCTCGATTTGTGAATAACTCTTTTCTGCAGGTAGTAATATACGAAACGCGTGAGTGATAGGTTTTAGCGATCCATCTTCCATTTTGTGTAATATGCAAGCTCTAATGCCGCACGAACTAGCATCAGTAGCTACAATGACTACGTGATATGGATTATAGTGCGTTAAAAATAATTCTGATATAAGAATTTTTCAAATGCCTCCTGGCATTTTGTTGTCCAAGCCCAATTTTTTTCTTTTTTAGTAGCTCATTAAGGGGCGCTCGCAAATTGTCCATGTTTGGAATAAATACATTGTGATAATTTGCTAAACCAAGACAAATTTGTAGGGACGATACATGTTCAGAATCGGGCATATTTGTTTTATCGCACTCCCTCGCGCTGGGTCTGGTCTTCTACAAACGTTGCCTATAATTTGATCAAGACATTTTATTTTTTCCATGAAAAAATCGAATTTTTCCTCCTTAAATCTATAATCCTTGATTCTTTTAAATATTTCGTGCTATTTGTGTTGCTCGGTGCCTTTGCTGATCACTAGAATGTAATTTAGGTAGGCTGTCGCAAATTCCAATGTTCATTAGTTGTTGAAAAATGGCTTGTACAACCTTAACCCAAAACGGTAATCTTTCGAATTTGTACAAACCCCTATTGATACAAAGTGGCTTTGAGCACTCTTCGTCCACAGGTATTTGTATATAGGCACCACTTAAATCAACATTTGAAAAAGTTTTCCTTCGTTGAGTTTAACAAATATCTCTTCTGGACTAAGCAGAGGATAGTTGTAATCCATTACTGCCTGGTTCAGTTCTGGAGAAATCTGCACAAAAATGGATCTTTTTACTTTTTTATGTAGACTGTAGGCGAGGGCCAATCGCTATATATAACTTTCGATAATACACCCATTTCTTCGAGTCTGTTTAATTCCTCGTCAATTTTATCTAATGATGCGAACGGAGCATTTGTTTTCTGTTAAAAACTGGTTTAATTCAAACTTTGCCGTCATCTTTTTACATCTGTCTAGTCTACCAGAAATTTTTTTTAAAAAGTTTTATTTTAACTCTTTAATTTCTCTGCTTCGGCATTTAAGGTTTTTATATTTTGACAAAAAGAATTTATGGGCATACCCTATAATTGAAACTTTTCCATCCAGTCCGTGCTGAGTAGGTTATTTTAGTTGTTTATCACAAACATTTTCAATGTCAAAGGTTTTCCTTTTAATGTAACTGCAGCTATTAGCTCCCCTTCAAAATTTAATTTTTATCCAGTGACGCTTTTTGCTACTTTAGTTTTCATCAAAGTTGGTTTTCCAATTATTTTCCAAGTTTGAAGATTTATGATCAACAAATCTGAGCCGGAGTCAGTTGCATTTTATTTATTAAAAATTCTTAGTTGCTCAAACTTTCTAATATTTTCAAGGTCGTCACTTTTAGTAATTTTAAGAAAGCTTTTTAAAATTTTATTTCTGACTCTGCAGTGTGTAATTTTGTGTCCTATGCGATCGCAATTAAGACACTTTTTAATTTTATATGGACAATCTTTGTACCAATCAAATTGCATGCAACCAAAACACGGTTTAGGAAGATAATTATTTTTCTTTTGTTTATCAAATTTAGTTGGTGAATTTATTTTCTTTTTGTTACAGATTTTTCTAATATGTGACACACCGCTCTGTTCGATGTTTCTTGAATCTTGGCGAATGCTAATAAAAGGTTGACAGTCCTCTGCGATATGTTGAAAACAATGTTAACTCTCTAGTTTATAAGAACCCTTCTTCTGATTTCTGCATCCGTATTCGATACTAAACCTTGCGCAAAGATAAGACATTTAAAATTGTTAGTGATCAACTGCGTCAACTTGAAATCACAGCAGTGTTTGTTAACTACGCTAGCAAAAGTAGTGTAGTCTTCATCTTTTCTTTGTGAGATTCATACATTTCCACCTTTTGTGAAAAAAGACGTTTTATGGCTAACAATTTAATTAATAATTGTATCGCTTCAACAAATTTAAGAGTGTGTATTTATAGAAGAACAGAATAATATGTTACAGAAAGACTGCGTCCGAGCCTGTCACGAGCCCTCGTCATAAGCTCTATACTTAGTGTCTGGAAAAGTCTATATATTCCCGAAATAAGGTAGATCAGAATTAGAATCATACTTACCGTAGTTACCAGAGATTGTTATCTCAAATAGCAACAACAATTAGAATAGATAACATTTATTACTAATTGAAGCCTATTACTTCTATATCTGAAGCCGAAACTATACTATTACTATCTTTTAATGCTCAATTCAATTTACTGCAATATATAAGATTAATGTACTATCGTTCAATGTTCAGTAGTATCTGTTCTGTTGTCATGAGACCATCTTCACAAGTATTACATCCTCCTTGGGGGCAGTGTAGTATATGTTTGTTCGCCATGATACCATCCTCCCTGACATTACTTTCTCATTTGGGGGCCAGTTTAGTATATGGTCGTACGTCATATGTACTAGTAATATTAAAAGATTTACTTCCCACAAACTCTAAACAAAAAGGTAAAAAGAAAAATTAATCTTATTCTCGCCTGTCCCACCATTTTTTTAACATCGATATAACTTTCAGTAAGCTAAGATTTTTTTTAAAAATCTCATTCAAAAGCTCGCAATGCAGTCCATACGATCCATTTTTATACTATTCTTACGAAATCTGTCTGTCTGTCTGTCTGTATTATTATTATTATTATTATTATTATTATTATTATTATTATTATTATTATTATTATTATTATTATAACTTTATTACTTACATTCTTGACACTATCTTGAAATATTCTCCAGTAAGTAAATAATTATTGTCTCGGTAAATGCATTCTCCTGTTTATTGGCGTGGGCGATCATGCTGCTTACTTTCTTTGATATATATGAGATGATTTTTTTAAAACATCGTTCACCCTAAACAAGGCAGATCGCCACTGTAGACGTAAGGGGCTACTTAGAATTAGGTTGGATGTTTTAGGTGTCCTCCTTAGTTGGAACTGTGCAGCGAGATATCTGTTTACATTAGTTTTAAATTTTTGCATGTCGGTACAGTCGTGGAAACAAGGAGCATGGAGGGAGTTCCAGAGGCCGGCAGCACGAGGAAAGACGTAATTGAAGTAGAAGGCCCTCCGGCAGCTGGGGGCCACCATAGTAAATGGATGGGATTTCGCTGATTGTCGGGTTGGTCTAGTGTAATTACGTCGAGGGGGCACTAGAGCAGCTAGTTCATCGAGGTTCAATCCATTGAAGTATTTGTAAAAAAAAAAGCTTAAGGATGCAACATTGTGGCGATGGGACAGGGGCTGGAGCTTGGTGGATAGTAAGGGACCTATTAAGTTGGCGACTCTTTTTTGGACCTTGTCTAAGAGGGAAAGACTAGTGGATGATGCACTAGCCCAGATGTGGCAACAATACTCCATGCATTGGCGGATAGTGGATTTGTAGAGATACAGGATAATGTCAGGTGTGAGAAGTTTACTAGCACGGTAGAGAGAGCCCACCTTTTTTGCAGCAGCCTTGGCAATGTCTTCAATGTATTTGTTTCAATTCATGTTACCTGAGGAGTTTGAATGTTGAACTCTCAGGTAAGGTGTTATTTGCCATGGTAATCGGTGGGTGAAGAGGGTTCTTGTAGTTATTGAAGGAAGGTATCTTTGTCTTCCCGCATTAAAAGTTACCAACCATTCATGCCCCCAATCCACTACAGCCTGGAGGTCATTTTCTAAGGATTCAACCATTGCCTCGAATACGTACGCGTCCGTATTTCCCACATGACGAGAGTAGAGCGTAGTATCGTCAGCAAGTATATTTATATCAGACTCGATGTCATCAGGTAGATCATTTATGAAAATCAGGAACAATAAAGGTCCAAGTATGGATCCCTGGGGTACACCAGATGAACGGCCATTGAGGACAACCTAGATCTTTCTTTTGGTGAGGAAGGATCTAATTATATTACATATTTGTCCAGTAATATCATATGAGTGAATTTTTAGAGGGGACATTTTATGCCAGACCTTGTCAAAGGCTTTGGATATCTCAAGTGCTACTGCCCTAGCTTCACCTGCCTGGTCCAGTGTATGATATATGCGTTCAGAGATGACTGTTAGGATATACGCAGTAGATCATGTTTGTCTAAATCCATACTGGCGGTCAGACAGAAGTTTAGCATTAACTAGGTGCCGGACTATCGCTATATAGATTAAGGATTCTAAGATTTTATCAAAGATCAGTATACTGATTGGGTGGTAGTTCTGGGGATCAGTTCTATCCCCAGAATTCTTGAACACTGGTACCACAGAGGCAATTTTCCAGCTATCAGGGAAGCAAGATTCAGCTAGGCATTTGTTGTAGAGTTTGGAGAGGACAGTGGTCAGTTCAGTAGATAATTCCTTTATTGCTATTACAGGTATAACATCAGGCCCACAAGCTTTGGAGGTGTCAAGGCTTTTATGCTGTCCCTTATTAGAGATGGGGTGATGACCAGGTTTTCAAGTATGGCTTCAGTCCGCAATGGAAATTTAGGTATGGGGTGGTTTGCCGAGACCAAAGTGGAGTTTGAGGCGAACCGCTTGGCAAGTATTTCAGCCTTATCAGTTGCCGTGCAAACGACATCATTGTGGTTGAATAGCAGAGGAATTGTTGAGTGTCAATTGTTCACCACACTATTGTAGATTTTCCAGAAATCGCGAGTACCTAGTTTCTGTGACTGAATTCGTGTTTGGTTATCTCTGTATACCTTCTCTTTACTTCTATCACTGCTTTACAATTACTTTTTGACTCTATAAATGTCTGTCTATTCGCAGTTGACTTATGGCGGCAGAATTGTCGGAATGCTTGCTGCCTCTCAGCAATGGCAGCTGCACATTTCGAGGTGAACCATTGAGGAGAGTGGGGTTTGCTGGAGAATTTTCACATGGGGACATAGGCCTCAATGCCTGCTTTAATCTATTTGCACACTGATCAGCAGGAAGTGAAAAGGTTTCACTCCATGGGGCATCGCTGATGTGATCTCTGATTGACTAAAAATCAGCCTGCTCATAGTATCTCGTTGTTTTGAGCAACGGCTCATCAGCTTTTGTACAAAGTTTTAGGGTGATATAAATCATTACCACAATGTGATCAGCATTCCCGAGCGGGCTATGGGCTTTCGTCACAAAAGCCTCAGGCAGTGAGATCAAGAAAAGGTCGAGAAGTGAGGCTTGCTGGTTTACTCGATCAGGGAGGCGGGTCGGGAATGCGACAGTCTGTGAGAGGGAGGGAGGGAGGGAGCTAAGGAGAAATTATACGTAGTTACCGGCTGCGTCAGTAAAGCTGGAGAATCCCAACCAGTCACGGTGGTGTGCATTAAAATTCCCAAATACATGTATTTTGGCATTCGGGTCGAATGAAAGTGCTCTATCTATGCTTTCAGAGACAGAGTTAAGCAGGGTACAGTCCTGGGTCGAAAGAGAACGGTATAATAAATATAAGAAACTAACGCTGTGGTGTAAGGTCAATCTAAAGCACATGTAGGCTTGGTCATCTGATTCTAACCTATGTTTTCTAGTCAGGAGGAGGGTGTTCTGAACATAAATTCATAGCCCGTGCATGTGTTTGTCTGAGTCTTTACAGATGAGTGGGTGGTAGTCAGTCATGTCAAAGTGGTGAGAGGAGGTTGAGGATTAAAGGTTCGTTTCACTTAGGGCTAGTCCCCGGATATTTGTGAATGCGAACCTCAAGGGCGGAGGCAAAGATGTATTTTGTTGGGTGTGTGGTTTAGGTTTTATTTTTTTTTATTTTGCAATGACATGTTTGTTTTGAGATAGAGTGGGGTGGGCAAGGTAGTTGCTTGTTAGGTGCCAATAAGCTCACACAACCAGTCCATTAGTCGCGACCTGGTCCATGGGGGTTGTGGCCTCGGGAAAGCTCACCTGGGATAACTATAGGGTCCCTTTCCATGCGCGACATGACACGTGCAACTACCCACGGTATTATACAACTGATGGTGGAGCAGCCGTTCTTAGCGCTACCTAAGAGTTTGGGCTCCTGTACTGTCAGTCAGAAACAGCAGCCAGTCATAGTATAATGCAACGGTGTAACAGATAAACATGGACTGAAACAAATTAAGACATGCACAGGTGAAATGAGTTTTCAGTTTTCAATCTTTTATTAATATAATTTTTGTTGTTGTTGTTTATGATATATTGTTTATAATTGTTATGTGTGTTAAAAACATTAAACGATTTAATTAGATCACTGCACATTCTGCATTCTAAAAATGTTATCAGACTCATTTTTTCAATATCTCTGTATAACCAAAATTGCTCATAACCTCGATAACCCCATGAGACCCCTTCTCTGTACTTTTCTATATCAAGAAGCTATACTGTATCTGTCTTCTCTCTCACTCTCTCTCTCTCTCTCTCTCTCTCTGTCTCTGTATGCAATTGAAAAAAAGAAAGGCCACCGTAGTGAAGTGGATACCGACGTGAACTGGCAAGCTGAGCGTACCTAGTTCAACCCCTGTCGGTTCTATAGCACCACTTTCATTATGGATGTTGGCAACCTTCATCTAGTATCTCCTATTACTACCTGATTATTAAATTATAAAAACTGGAGGAAGCAATGCAAACAACAGAATTGAGCCGGTCAAAAATCGTATCATGCCGATTCATACGAATGTACGTGCTTTTTTTTCTATTGAAAACAAAGTCCTATACATAATCACAACTTTTCGCGACCAAAATTTTATAAGGAATACAACGGTCGTATTAATTTTGCATTAGTTTTTTTTTCTCACAATAATAGTGTGGGGTCCGTGTTTGTACTAGACAAACTGGGTGAGTCAGAAGTAACCGGGCACTTACGGTATAATCGCGTTGACACACAAGCGTTCATTAGATCACCGAAGTAAAGTTACGTTTAGTCTGTTCAGTACCAGATGAGTGAACATTTGGGAACATCAGGCGCTTTTATGTGGGAAGACGGCGACACCCTCTTGCAAGCAAAACAACGTAGTCATCTCCCCTGACAGGGGTATACATGCGACTAGGAACCATTTGTGAATTTAATATTCCCTAGAAACTTCCTCCTTCGAAGGAAGCTGGCCCAATCCGACCAGAGTGAATGCCACACCATGTATACCAGGTCAAAACATTCCAGTTAAAATAATAGAATCTATTTATATTAATGATGTAAGGAGATTTGTGCTTTTTAGGTCATAATTGAAAAATATTTCCACTTTACCAATCTTCTGAGCCGGAATAATTATGTTTTTTTTTTTAAAGAACTTTTTAAAAGTACTTTATAAAGCGAAGTAATTTTTTTTATTGCAAAGAACATTGTACAACAATAATACATTGATATTTAAGTAATGTATTATTAAATGTTTATGTACATTGACTGTCTGTCACATTATACATAAACAGCAAAGACGACGTTTTACATTATTTTATTCATAACTTAAAAATTAGAAATAATAGAAATAAAAGTAAGATTAAAATTGGTAATATGTGGTTCATGCCTAAAAACAAAAGTATGCAACTCCCCTCTTCATTCATTCCCGGGCAACGCTAGTGATGCTTCCTTGTAATTCCCATTATTGACGGCGTTATTCAAGGTGGTGTTTTATTTTGTGCCTTATAAGCCGTTATCATGACATACGAGTTTCTCGATATGATATTTCGTCACACCCATGGCATAGTTGACCTTTCTTTTTGCCATTGAAGAGTTGTCATTAAAAATAAAAGCTTTTGTTAAATGTAACACCTGAATCCTATTACATGTTTCCACATTTGACCCCCAAAATGAGTAAAGGTTTTTAGGATTCGCTTTTCTGGTGTGTCCCATTTTGCATTTTCTTTTCAACGTCAAATTTCAACACCCAATTACATATCCACACGTACAACAGGTTAAACTATCATTTTCAATGGAATTGTTTTCGTGTGTATTAGCGATAATTTTAATGTCAGTAAACAATTTTATATTACTAGTTAAGGGAGGACCACCCGACGTTGCCTGGCAATGAATAAGAACTCCTGTGTACTCCTGATCTCACCCCAGTATTCTATATTACCATTTTTATCTAATATATAAAGTAGCAATGCATCTCACAAATGGATATTTGATTCTGCCTAGCCAAGTTTTATTTATTATTGTTGTACCATGTTCTTTGCAATAAGAAACGGCCCGGAAAATTGGTAACTGGAGACATTTTTCAATTATGATCTAAAAAAGCAATAAATCTGCTTATGTCATTAATAAATAGTAATTGATGCTCTAATCCATTTTAGTTATTACATAAATAATTTTGTTCACTAAATATTAGCCTATTGATTTCTTACAATGATTTGACTAACATGGCAGTAGGTAAAAATTATTTTAAAAAACCATTTAAACTTGTTTGACTGTAATTGTGCAAGTGGCAGATATATCATTCGTAAATGGTGTCTTTATTTTAAGCATTACTAAAATAATTCAAAGGAGATAACTTCTATTTAACTTGAAAGTTAAAATAAGGAGTTATCTTCCTTAGCATTTCTTTTTCCATCTCTATATTAATAACATCTTACGTGACTTACACATTATTATTAAAAACTAAACTGACATTATTAAATCCCAGGAAACGCCTGGAAAGTACAGCTAGTAATATATATAGTCATCCACATACAGACTGTTTCGCTGTTTCACAGCTCATCAGTGCGGCTAGACCAGTTAGTGCCTCAAGCCGGGATCGAAACGCAACCGTCGAGCTGACAGTCGGCGATGTTAATCCCTACGCCATCATGCGACACTGACTGAACGTAAGTTGTATCTCAATGTAAACATTGCAAATGCCGGAGCTCGAATTAGTGTTTACCTAATGAGCATTGCCTTTTTACGCTAATGGCAGTTGGCGATACCCTTACAAACATAAGCTCTACCCGGGGGGGGGGGGCTTTATATAGTCATCCACATACAGAAATATATATATATATATATATATATATATATATATATATATATATATATATATATATATAAGTGAAGTAGGTCTATTTTCTGACAGTTTTCATTGATACATTAATTCCTACAATATCAGTATTTCATGCTGAATAGCCAGTACTCCTTGCGTTCTATGATGTTCAAGTTTTGATTTCTTCTTTGCTTAGGTCATTCTCTTATTAATCTTCTTTTAAGCTGATGATGCTCCTGCTACTAATTATTCAGTATTTTCCTTTTCTTTATTGATGTCATTTATATACGTCATCATCTATTTCCCTCCTCCCACTTCTTATCGCCTCATCATATTCCGTTCCGTCTACCACTTCCCGTCTCATTTGCACCTCCTTCCAAAATATTCAGTGTGCAAACAAGCAAGCAAACATATATAGGATTTTAGTGTGAAGTCTCAGAAATCAAGGGACCTCTTCCTGAGTCTAACCCTTGATCTCTATATGAGATACATAGATATCCAAGTGTTCAACTAAAGTTCTTCTTGAATTAGTAAAAAAGTGCAGAATATTTATTTTCCTCTCTCTAATTGACCAGACGAGTTAACTATGTTATAGTATATATTTCTTGTGGTCTCTCGGTCTTACTTGATTCCAGGACAAGAATTCATCTAGTCTGGTGGAGTATTTAGCTAAGTGCTGTTACTTGAGGTAACATCAGTAGGAGTAGGTGCACCGTTCCTCGTTGGAACACCTCCAACTTTCTGAAAATCGAAAAAAGCATTTAAAAATATTTATTTATTCTTATGTATCAAGTGGTTTGCGCACTAAACATGTGTCTGTGTGTTTTTCGCCTATATATAACGTTACGTAACAAACCAGACTATATTTCTTCCCAATCCAGAGTGCAATTTTCTTGTGAATCTGGAGTTCCACTATAAATTGACCTTTTTTCTAACTTGAAGATGGAATGAACGGGTAAACAAATCTGTTCCTTCCTCGGTCAGCGTAGCAGATGGCCTCCTAAACTAAGACAATTTATATTTTTCCCAACCGATTAAGAGAGACCCTTTCTGCTGGAGCTCGACCCCCCCCCACACACACACACACACTCACAATAAAAACCTACATCGTGA
The DNA here is from genome assembly GCA_963556195.1 of Sepiola atlantica. NCBI lineage: Eukaryota > Metazoa > Mollusca > Cephalopoda > Sepiida > Sepiolidae > Sepiola > Sepiola atlantica. The sequence continues at coordinate 163,242,907 of OY744524.1, read as the reverse complement.
CTAACTTTGTTTTCGTGGGGAGGCCAATAAATAATGACTTTAGAAAACCGTTTTTATAAAGACCTCGGTCTCAGATGAAAATGTATTAGCTGTTTAGTCTAAAGATACTATCCTCATAAGCATTATCTCCCCCTTTCTGCTGGTGATACCAGATCAGGCTGCCCTGTGGCTCCCTGAGACGAAATTCACCTACATTGACGTTTTTTGTTTTTCTTCTTTTTTTTTTTTTGTAAAACTTAATTATGTTCTACAAAACCAAAAACAAAAACAACAGCCCCTCTCCCTTTCTCCCTCCCCTTTTTTATTTTATTTTTAGAACTTGAAGCATAAATCTTTTACTATAATGACCAGATTCGGCATTAAATAACCCAAAAAGGGTTGATATGCCGTAAAACAAAACTACCAAACCAAAAACGATGATTAAACATTTGAAGATATAAAGAACTTGAAGCATAAAAACTTTTACTATAATGACCAGATTCGGCATTAAATAACCCAAAAAGGGTTGATATGCCGTAAAACAAAACTACCAAACCATACCCTCCCCCTTTCTGATTGAATATAAGTTTATTGTCACTGGCTAGGGGAGGAGAAGTATTTTTATATTGGGGCAATTTATATTTTAGATCCCAATCAATCAAGAGAGGCCATTTCTGGGGAAGCTCGATTTTCTTCCATATTAAAAACCGACCTTGTGTCTAAATTTGCCGTTGTATATAAGCCAGTACATAAAACACATAAACTTATTTTTACGCAAAAAAGTTAAGACGTAAACATTTTTTATTAAAATAAGTTTACGTGATTTTAAATTGAAAGCATGCAATACCGTTGTCTAATAAAATACAAATTCCGAGATTCAGCGGAAAATAGTACGTTCGCTTCATTCACATGGATCACTCCCCGACACAAGTATTAACTAATTCGAACGAATCCGATTTTTCCCATTCGAACCTGATTTTTCTATCATTAAATTTACTTAAATCCTATTTTAAAACAAACAGTGACTTGAACTTGCTTACCGTAGACTACGACGGCAACTACTGGCTTTGTTACACACAAAACTAAGATTAAAGTAACAGTTTACGTGACTTTCACATTTGTCATATTTACTATTCATCAATGTTTTATTAATCAATACATGCAATACAGTTGTCAAAATGTAATAAGACACAAATTCATAGAAAAATAGAGCGTTTCATACTGCATATTTTTAAAAATATTTCGAAGAAATCCGATTTATTTTTTAGCGCAATTAATTTCAACAAAGAAAAATATGTGGTTTTATTTTTGGGGGGTAAATAATAATGTCTAAACATAAAAACTTGCTTTTAACTACTACTACTACTACTACTACTACTGCTGCGGCAAATGACTGGCTTTTTGAAAAGTAGTCGGCAATGTTTTACTACTTATAATAATGGTTTATTTTATCGAATATACATAACTTTAATAAACACATATTTAATTATGTATTTTCCTTTTCATATGAAACGAATATTTATTGACATCAGAATTAAAATACGGGAAAAGTTAATGCATTTTAAAAATCATACATCTATTATATAAAGGAGAGTTGTTAGTGTGTGCATGTCCAGAGATGAATGGACTAGGCGGGGGATAAAGCTGGGGTTGGGGAAGTGGAGGAGGGAAACGGTGGAGGGGAAAAGAGAGAAAGATAGAGAGACGGGTAGAAAGAGGTAGAGAGATAGTTTTAATAGAAATATGTTACATTTACTTTTGCCCCGGGCAACGCCAGGTAGCCCTGCTAGTTGAAAATAAAACATCAACATGATTTCTTTTAAAACATTTTTTCATAAGCTAGTAACAAATATTTTTGGAATGAATGATTTAAATAGATAATAAACTAACCATAAAAAGAATTCATTATTGATAATTAATAAGCATATTCTTGTTTCATCTTGAATCCAGTCTTCAGGATAAATGAGCAGCCGTTGGTATCGTTTCATTGAATAAACATCGTAAATAATTGTTCAAAATAAAATTATTTTTCCTACTATTATGATATACAAGCAATTTTAAGACATAAATAGTTTATTAATTTTAAATATATATAATCGTTTATCTGAAATAGAGCAATGTAAAAAAATTATAAATGACGTAAGCTGATTCTACTATTTATTTTATTATTTAAAAATGTCTCCATTTAAACAATATTCCTCGTCGGATAAAGTATTTTCTGAAAGGAATAAACATCGAATTACATTTTATTGTTCTGAAAAACATGGTGGTACGAGCCACAAGAAGAACTGGCTGTTCAGAATGAAATATTGTTTTTATTTTTCATTTTATTGTTAATAAATTTTCGATTCTTTGATACACAATTAAGTTTTGTCTGTCTTTTTCCCCATTAAAGGAAAAAAGGGCGTATAGATGCACTCGTCTTGCGCTTTAATTTTTTAATAAAAAACATCAACCCGCAAGGGTCGCTACCATCGGCGGGTGAATCAGGTTAAGTTAAAATATGTGTATCTGGAACCAGCTCTAAAAATAATGAACTACCAGATCAGTATAATTTGGACATTCTCAAAGCTGGATCAATAAAATCTCCAACAAATAAAGAGAGCCCTAAGAAAATACGTTCCAAAAGATTGACGAGATTGGAGTATACACGAGTGGCACAGCTTGAGTTGAGGATACGTCCTTGACAGTCAGTCCGACAGTGAATTGTTGCTGTCTGGCTCAGGTATGGTTCTGTTTAGTTACAGGAGGTCTACCCTCCCAGGCTTTACCTTCGCTTTGAGGAGTTAAGTTATTGCTAATCGCATGAGGCGCCTCTACCGGAGAACGCCGACGGGGCTGCTCAAACATTTTTGTAGGCTAGAGCGCGCTAAGCCGAGTGCGCTGGCTTTTCAAACCCACACTTGACCTTGTGCCTAACCTCCTGGAGAGGAGGTAAATAAAATACAGGAGTAAACTTTCTATATCACACAACCCAGATGGTTACGGAACCACACAGAGTAAACATTCGCAATTTGTATAGAGGTAATTTGAACAAATGTACGTACATACATTGATGATAATAAATTAGCAAATGCGTGTAGATATATTATCATACATACCAAGTAAAGACCGTTATTGTTATTAAACAAAAGCTACATAAAACATTCCGTTTCGTTATGTATTTTTCGATTGAATTGATCTAGGTCATAAAAAATAATTTCGAGCCCGTTAAGCGATTTCATTATTTGGTTCGGATAAATACTTTATTATTTTGTTTGTCTTATTAAGAGAAAGGTGACGGAGTATTTTTTCTTCTCATTAACATTTACTACGCCCGTCACCCATTACACCGTGGTCATTTATCTAGAACGATACATCAATTTTGCTTCACCACTTGCTTAGGATACGGAACACAGTTTTTTAACATTAACACTTTTGCCTTACGGTTTCTTTAAACGGTTTACGATTAATTTATTTAAGTTTATTACTTAACTTAAAGTAAGAAGCAACTATTTAGTAGTAGTTTTTTTTCCACATTTTTGTGTACATTAAAGGCAAAGCTAAAGCATACTTTATATACGATCATTATATAAAAACATTACAGCTAATATTTTACACATCCGCGTCTCCTTACATGTTATTGGGACTTATTTTATAGATTAAATTGAGAGTTTTTGACAATGACATGTGTAAAAACTTAAACCTTAGCTTCTCTTGGGTGGAGAGATGAACAATTGTTAAATTACAGTTTTGAACTCTTTATTTGTTCTATTGAGTCAGGTCAAGTGACTTAGTAAAAATTCGATTTAATAAACTTTACTTACGAAATTAAATAAATCCTAGTTAACCTACATTGTATCTTGTATAATATGTAATTTATTTTTATAGATAGTAAAAAAAATAAGAATAAAATTAGTAATATTAGGTTACGGGTGGGAGCAGGAGTTTCTTGAGCTACTCAACTTTTTCGAGTAACGCCTGTGTACGGGTTTTGCTAGTAAGAATAAAACTAACTGAAGCAGTGTTAGAACAAATACAAACCCTAATTTAGCATTTGTCTAAACAAAGCAGAATCCAGAAACAGCCGAGGTAAATTTAAATGTCATAAATGTAAACAGACCAGTTTAGTTAATTACGATATTATTGTTTTATATAACCTCTTAATTTTTTGAAGTCTGAAATTTTCGGGCGCGGTTTTTCTTTTGATGATGATGACTTTATCGCCTGGAACTTCTTGAAGATGAAGAAATTAAGACTTCTTCTTGGCTGGACCGACGGATTGTTGCGCTGCTGGACGAAACACACCCAGTCGTTTGTAATTGAAATTAATTACCACGGACGATTATAATACACATAAACTTGTTCTTCTATTCGCTCTTTTAAACATCGCTAGGGCACAACGAGCGAGAGAGAGAAAGGCAGACAATATGCCAACATACCACTCAATAAATCCCGTGTCTGACATAGATGGCGCCACTAATAAAATATGAATTTTATAAAGTACTACACTTCAAATTGTACGTGTCAAACTTTGAGCCCAATCGGAATATTTACAAATTACATTTATTTAAGAGAAACTACTTTTGCAAATAAAAAAAAAAAATGGAATAAATCTGAATTTCGTGTGTTGATAAAACATTGCTTTCCGATGGGAAAAATACTATTCAAGCAAAGCAATTGCTTGATAAGTGTCAGTCGGAAACGATGGTTAAGAGATAGTATGTTTATTTTAACCGCGGTCGTACAGATACAAATGATGTCATGGCGCCAAAGTTCGACAGTTGTCTCGGAAAACATTTTTTTTAAATTCCACGAACTCGTTTTGTCCAATCGTAAATTGTGGTTGCGTGAGATAGCAGAGGAGTTGAAGATACCGTAAGGCGAAAGTGTATTCATCATTTTGCATGAAACAATGAGAAGCTGTGTTCAAAGTGAGTTCCAGTCGATCAAAAACAACAACAACGCGTTGACGATTCAGAGCGTTGTTCACAACAATTTCAACGTAACAATAAGGAGTTTTCGCGCCAATATGTGATAATGAAGGAAACATGGAACCACTACTTCACCCTGAGTCAAATCGGCAGTCAGCTGTGTGAAAAGCAGCAGGTGAAACTCGTCCAAAGCGACCAAAAGCGAAAACATCAGCAGGCAACATGTTGGCCCCCATATTTTTAGATGCACAATGTATATTGTCCATCGATTACCTAGGGAAAAGAAGAACCATAAATAGCGAATATTATATAGAATTATTGGTGCGTTTGAAGGAAAATATCGCCCAAAACGACTACAAATTAAGCAGAAATAAACGCTCTTTCACCAGGACAATGCACTATGTCACAAGTCGATCACAACGATGTCAAAAGTACATTAATTTAACTTCAAATTGCTTATGAACCCACCCTATTCTCCAGATGTCTTCAGAAACTACTCGCTGTTTCCAGGCGTCAAAAGAATGCTCCAAGGTAAGAGACTTGGCTTTAATGAAACTAAGACGTATTTTGAGGTCAAAGACAAATCGTTCCACAAAAAGGGCATCGAATTGTTAGAGAAGCATTGGAATCAGTCTCCTCGTAGAGTGATACACTCTGTTGATGAATAAAGTCGAATTTTGGTCTAAAAGTTGTTTTCTTATTAGTTAGGCCCGAGACTTATCGAGTGATGTGTTATTTATGCTGCTACATTTTACAGGGGTGTCTACTAAAACATCCCTCTAAATTTATCGACCACGCCACATAATTCACGTGTCCCTTACTTCTGTTTCTCTGTTCCCACATATATCAAATGTGACTTATTGAACTTTGTGACAACTAATTTCCTCTGGGCATATGTCTTTTAAATTAACCCAAGCTCATTCAATATATTACATTTTAAACTCTTGTAACATATCAAAGAACAAAGAAAACGATAAGTTTAAGACTATAACATAGATAAGATACAAGTCATGGTAGACATATGAAGTGAAGTCATCAAAACTTAACATACGCAAATAGTATACTGCTAAGTTTCCAAACAATAATAATAGCACATTTCAGATTTGAAAAACATATTACAATAATACACATCCTAAAATATACGCCAACTGAAAATAATATTATAATGGTGACGTTATTTGTGGGGCTGTCAGTGACAATTCCGTTTCTCTGCTCATGTGCTCTTTTCGTAACCATGCCCATGTGTTTTCATGCGTCTCTTCATTGGTCACTCTTATGAATGGTTCATGTGACTGTTTCTATTAACATTTTGCTTTTCTCGTTTTTTTGTTTCCAGTTTGGCTGCGCTCTGTATTGTTCATTTTGGCGATGCGTTTTGCAGCGGTAATTTTTCTTCTTCATCTTCTACTTCTGTGACATAACGTGTAGTTAGAGGCATGTATAAATTTGTTATACACACCAGTCGACACCTCACGTCGTCATCGTCGCCTCAACTTCACACGAACATCGAGGCTTATTTCAAATGTATGATTTATTAGTCAGACAGTGTGAACAATTACAGAGATCATCGAGAGATATACTTTTAAATGAGGTTACTGCATCAGATAGAATAGAGAGAGAGAGAGAGAGAGAGTCTGTTTGGGGTGCACTCTATTTAGGTAACATCGTACGCCCTAGCTATGTACGATAACTTCTCCGGAATTAGGGCATAATGCAAGTGTAGTTTATCTATCTTTCATTCATCATCCCTAAAGATGATGGAAGCAGGCTTCCTAAGGAAACAATAAAAGTAGAACACATATTACTCATTCATTTATAAATATATGGACATATTACAACAGATTACACTGGTTGTCCCTAACATACGTCAATGGACGTATTGATACCTATCTACGCTCGAGCTACCAGGGACGAGCGACGTTTTGGCGTGACCGTCTTGTTCGAGTATCTGTCGGTAAAAAAGAGAGAATTCCTTTTCTCCGGAACTCATTGATTCACTCACTTCCGGTTACTCGGTGAGACTTATTTTTTTAACCCTAATCCGTCAATTATTCTCTTCACCTAAACTGCGACTTTCGTTATGTAACACTTATTATCATTATTATTAAATTTACTATTTCGGTGGAGTGAAGCTATATCAGTTATAGGTTATTGTTAGTACAATTTCTTACGATACATATGCAAATACTTCAACTAGTTTATAAAATGGCCATTGAATTGTCTAAAGATAGATTAAGAGATGTTGCATAAGTTTTCTATTTTAATGTAATGTGTAACTTGAGAACTCGTGTTATCTCTCCCAAATACAAGTGACCTCTGAGTGTGAGGATTCGCCACTTGTTGCACTTTAACCTATTATCATTGGCACTTTTTCTTACAGTTGTTGATTCAAATTAGCATTGGAAGGGGACCGGAGTTGTAAGGGTGGGGGGAGAATGACGTAATGTATAGCAGGGAAAATTATTGAATGAACTTGTGCCTGACAAAGTTGGCCCGAATGCCGGATGTTTTAGAAAATGTATAAAAAAATTGAGTCCTGTGAGTTAAGGAATGGACAGCTGATTTTAGTATGAACATCGCAGATTACGATAGAAGATGGCGCACCATAGAAGAAATAACAAAGGCACGAAAACTAAAAACCGATGACAGATGTCAGAGCACGAATTCAGTGTGATTCATAACCCAGTCTATGCAAGTCTCTGACGTCAATTTTCTTATCGCTCTCTTTATCCAATCGTAATTTCACTTGAAGATGTCTGCCGACAAATTCGTTAATTATAAACTATACTAGAGAATAGCCGTCCCAAGACGGATAACATTAATTCCCCGAACAGAACAGTTTTACATAAGTTTTACATCCCCTTACAAAGATATATATCAAGATATAATCATACTAAACTTATGTCTAAAATCATTATTTCAGTTTTAAAACACGTGTACATATGGATAAACATTGTTGAGTGTTGATTTTTTGGAACATGAATACAAAATATTAATTATGTCATAATTTTTTTTAATCTACTGAATTAAAATATGAAAGCTCTGATTGACATAACGTGTTAACAATTGCGCTTAATGTTATCTGTAGTATTTAATGTAATCTGGGGATTCCATATTGTATTTATTAATCAATTTAGTGGTATGTAATCTCCTCTAACTATCGCAATAGTTCGAGTTCTTTCACCGAAACTTTTCTTTAAATATATATATATACACGTATATTTATGAAAGAAAATTTGATCCCAGTAACCACGTATTTATTTCTAAAAAGATCATTTCTTGACGGACCGTTTCGTTAACACGTAGACAACCAAAATACTAAGTTATATACTCTAGTGTTTCTATGAGTGTAACTCATTAAATTCTTCAATCTAACTTTCTATTATTTTTATTTATTTATACATGCTTTAGAGTTAAATTATTAACACAAATTGAGCTTAAATCCGGAAAGTCTGGCTACTACTAATACGAATATACCTCTCTCTCTCATATATATATGTGTGTGTGTATGTGCGCGCGCGCATTTTTCACATAATTTTTAACTTTTATTCGAAAACATTTATAAAGCTTTGTGTATGATTGACTTCATAATATTTTACTACATTTGTTCTTCGTGACTATAGGCATGTGTATTTTTGAGAATGACAAATATGCCATGGATAATGGAATATACTAAAATTACATTATTTTCAGAGTTAGGGGTTAATAGCACCTCATCTATATATATATATATATACGATATGATGTTATATAATATATGGTACTTATATCGATCGTGACCCAGTTTTCGCGAGTTTCTTGTCGGAAGCGTTCGGCTATCCTACGCAAACGTCCGAGAGATGACGAGCCGATTTGTACCAGATAACAATTTTGATACGGTGCTGCGTCCTATGATTTTAAGTTAACTTTTCAAGAAATTTTCTAAAAGAAACAAAAAAAAAAAAACAAGCAAAACATAGCGGAGTTACTGTTATCAAATTAATATTTTTTGTTATTTTGATACGTCCTATATCTAAACTGTCGTCTGGCACAAATCGGCTCGTCATCTCTCGGACGTTTGCGTAGGATAGCCGAACGCTTCCGACAAGAAACTCACGGAAACTGGGTCAAGATCGATATAAGTACCTCATATATATATATATATATATATATATATATATGATAGAACAACATATCGTCGCAGAGATTGTGTCAAAATCAACAAAGCCAGAACAACAATTTGCCGAACCAAAATTCTTGTTTTCTTGTCTAATGGGAACTATTAGTGACGAGGCACCAAAGGTTGTAGTCAAACAATCGATTCTTTTCTTGATTCAAAGACACTCGATTCCCAAACAGCTCTTCACACGAGGATTCGATTCGTTCGATGTTTACACATTGTTCACTTTTTGGTTTTCTCCATTTAACGACGAAAAGATTTTAAAAGTATTTTGTTTTAAAACTGCGTAAGTGTTCTCTAAAGTTCCCTGGTGTAGCATTGATTCAACTCTGTAATGCTCACGTGGTAGAGTAAGGTCCATCTATTCAATGAATCGGAAATGGATTGATTTGTGTTTTGTTTGTGTTTTGTTTGCGTCAGTAATCTTAAGCCGACGAGTAGAGAGAGAAGGAAAGATGACGGAGACCAATGGTCGACCACTTTTTAAACTTCATGAACCACTAAAAGTATATATATTTTTTTAATTTGACGGACCACTAATATGAATTTAGTAAAAAGGGTAAATTAATTTATAGAATAAATAGAAAAATATCCGGACGGCTAAAATTAATTCCCCGAACATAACAGTTTTGCACCACTTCATGACCCTTTACAAAGATTAAAATCAAGATATAATGATACTAAACCTAATGTCTAGTATCCTTATTCCAATTTTGATTAAAAACCATTACAGGATTTTGATTCTATAAAATGCCTAGTATTTAAGGTTTAAGCTTAAGTCTTAAGAAGAAATTGAAATTAACGGGAATCTTGCTTACTTTCTGTTTAATGTTTATGGATTAAATTTAATTAAAATCTTAAATATTTGAATTTTTAAATGGTAGGTGATACCGATCTTATGACCCCTTAGACTACTTTAAAATACCCCAAAAAAAACTTAAATATGATACCTTATTGGATAACCATGTATCTTAATCCTATCCATATTGATTGACCAACGGCGTTGACGAAAACACAAGCCACGCCCAAAAATTATAATCTGAAAAAAGAAATTACACTTTGGCACAAACACTGACTTCTAGAGACATATTTACAAAAAGGCAAAAATAGGTGCTTATTTAGAATAGGGTCCCTGTAGAAAATTATTTTCATGTAAAATCAGTATTTTGTATTTACTCAGTCATAGTTTCTCACTCACGGTACGAAAAAGAATTTTAAAATATCAAGCAGAACTTTAATTAGAACGATTTTTCCATTTCGATGTACAACATCTATTCGCTGACATTTTGGGTGTGAGCGATCGATGGAATAGCCAAAAAATTTTAAATAAAAAAAATGAAAATGAAATAATTATTTTTGATTTCTTCACCGGGGTACTTTCCACGATATAATTTTATAGATTAATAAAATGTACATTTATTGCTTTCTTGTTTTTTTTAATTATTATTTACATGGTAACTGGGTACCGTTCTGCAATTTCGCGACACTTACCTGCCCTTAGTTAGCTATTCCATCAATCGGCCACACCCAAAATGTCGGCAAATAGACGTTGTTTATCGCCCTTATGGAAATGGAAAAATCGTTCTAATTAAAGTTCTACTTGATATTTTTAAATTCTTTTTCGTACCGTGAGTGAGAAACTATGACTGAGTAAGTACAAAATACTGATTTTACATGAAAATAATTTTCTTCAGGGACCCTGTTCTAAATAAGCACCCAAAAATAGCGATCATGTGACCTTGTTTTCACTTACATCCGCACATCAAAAGTACCTTGCGAGCTTGAAATCATTTTTCGCACTCAAAGTAAAAATCACTCTTTTGAAGTCGATGACTAAGGACCAGAATTTTTAGCAGTTAATCAGTTGGGGGGGGACGGGGCAGTCTGCTAACACGATGTTTCGCTCAGGGCTAGGGATAGTAAACATTAACACACTGTCACCAGAATACGCACACTAACAAAATCAGCACACACACAATGCCTACTAACGTGACTTACACGCACTGCCATACGCACACTGACAAAAAGCGACACAGGCAATGTCTAATTCTCTCACACTGTCACACGCATCTACACACTGACAGAAAACAAGCATATACACACATTTAAGTCTAACACTCGTAACTTTTCTCACTCTGCACTTTCTACAATATGAGGATTCTACTTTTCAAATGTACATTTACTCACATAAATTAAATTTCAACCAATTGTAAAATTGTACATATATAAATATATTGTGTTCGTTAAACATGTTTTATCTCTGTTATTCAACATTCATATTTGTATCTGTTTTTACTCATCTTCCAATATTTATAACATTTACTTGTCAGCTTGGATATTAGCACCTTTTTTAAACCGCAACAAAAATCAACACCTTATCTAATCCACGGTCCACGCTGCTACAACCTATTGTTAACATTTCACAAAAAATCGAAATTATCTGAATTTTTAACGAACGGCTCCCACGCCCTTTTTACTCCCTTTGTATAAAACTAAATTAAACTAAATAGATCCCACATCACAACCCCTTACAACTAGCAACTGTGTTCACAAAATTCATAATTATCGGTTAATTAGTTTACAAGTGAATCATGTACATACACATATATAATGAACCACCAGGAAACCCCGGCGTTACCCGGGATTGAATGATGATCACTAGTATGCACTTTTTTTACTATGCTCACAAGACGATATTACTTTCTTTCCCCCCCTTTTCCCAACTCCCGTTTCGCCCCCTAACATAGTCGGAAGAAGGTAAAATGTTGGAAAACTCTCTGAATTAGTGTCTTATACACATGATTTAAATCTCATTAAAATCGGATATACGTATTAGTAGTTTTTAGTGGGTTCTGGGGGCACATAGATATTCGGCACATAGGGATAACGTTGAGATTCGGGACCACTTCCATTGTCTCCCCCAAACAATTTTATACATATTATTTAAATTTCATAAAAATGGGATATATTTGAAGTTTTAAGGGTATTATGCTCTCATAGTACTCTTAGGGTAGACTTAAAGATTCAGGAACACTCCCCGGTAAATTTTACATAAGAATACACTTTTAGATTTGATTTAGATTCTCTAACCTTTCTTTCTACAGGGAACACACAAACATCACACACATTCACACAGACGTTGCGTTTTATATAAAGAGAATATATACACATACCTAACTTTATATAAAGATAAAATGAGTAGCATAGACATGTAACATAAATGCAACAAACAAATCAATACCGTATTGAAATAAATAAATAATTATCACGTCTCTTCTTGTCAATTGTCGGTTACTACTGGCTTTGTTGGTTTCGTTTGGGAAGAGGGGAAAGGAAGATAGTCTCCCTTATACAAACGGAAGAGGGAATTGGTGGCAAAATAAAAAAATTAAAATTTTAGAATTATGAAACATTCTTTCGGGTTCATCACTACAGAAGTTCCAGTTTGGGTCTTGTTCAACGGCATGTCAGCCCCTCACCACTGCATATAGAAACTGTCATTGTAAATGTTCTCTTAAGTGCCTTGGCGAAGTATGTTCAGAATTGCTTCAATTTTTTAATGCGTCCATGGTGTATAAGGTCCATATCATCTATAATTCGAATACGGGTTGATTTTAGCTTTGTTTGTTTTACAGCATATCAATCCTTTTGGGTTATTTAATTCTGAAACACAATAACTATTGTATACATTTAGTCAAACAAAAGTCACACGTTTATCCATAACCGAGGGCGTGTCGTTATGGCTAACACTGGATTACTCGCCTTTGAAATTGTATCTGTCTAGATTTTAAACCGATGATTAGAGGAGGGGAAATAAAGACGATTTAGGCAACTCTTACCTGCTCTAGGCAGCCTCACAGGTGTCACTGGTAACAGAGAAAAAAGTCATTCGTTACAAGTACTAGTCTTTTTTTTGTAACGGTAACAGCAACAGGAGGGAGTTAGTCATGTAACATAGATAACTTAGATACAGTTTTAAAGCTGTCAAATTTCCTTCTTTATAGAAAGATAGTTTAACCCATACCAATCAGGAGGGGCCTGCAGTTACACGTGGTTTCCGTTGTAGTATAACACGGCCATTTAAACCGCTAATCACGTGGCCCCCGGCTCGAAAATGAGAAATGGGATTTCACAATCAACCAGCGAAAGCAGAGTTCCATCACTTCCGTCTCCGCATCAATTTCGGATGAACGTAATATTTCGCCTTACTACATTTGGTTTGCGGCATATTGGATCATTTAATACTGAAATGTAAAACCTATTGTATACGATTAGTTGAACACAAGTCATCAGTTTATCCATAGCTGGAGGAGGAGAATTGTTCACATTCGGTTACTCGCCCTTGGAATTTGTATAATATCTGTACGATACCATCGCGTCATGGTTGTTTATCTGAAGTAGATTCTTTACAAAAGGTAGTATTTTTTGTCTTAATAAGTTGCTGCTTATCAAGGCCCAAAGGCAATTCGAGGATAATGGTTAATGAGATTGTCAGGTGGATTGCCAGACAACACTTTCAGGTTTGGGGACGATAGTTGAAACTGGCAGGATTTGATTATTTAAGGGGACGGCTTGACAGGAACTTGTCAATATTGGATTTAGAAACGACTATGTTGTCGTCAGGTGGGAAACAGTCCCGTGGTATTGTATTCCACAGACGGGTAGTTCTTAGAAATAAACTTTGCTCATCGAAATTTCTGTTTAATTTTAGATACACAGAAGAAGAAAGGAAAATAATTTACAGTTAGTGTAACTAGACGAGTTTTTGTTGTGAATGTTTTACCGGTGGACCAGAGATTGGACTTCATTCGATCATCTACCATGAAAATAGCGATAGAGTAGAGAAAGACTAGCAAGGTCTATTCTGTAAGAAAGATGCTGTAGGGAAGAGAAGAGAAGAGGACGAACTTGATTTTGTATTCCGTCAAGACAGGAAAAAATCCTCTGATCGGCACCTCCCCAGATGTGGCAAATCTACTCGATCTTAGGACATATCTGACTCGTATACAGGTAGAGGATTGTGTCAGGGGTGACATAATTTCTGGAGCGGTAGAATGATCCAACCATTTTCCAGCGACCATAACAACAGATTTTATGTAAGTCTTTCATTTTTGGTCTGGAATTAATATCAATTCTGGAAGCTTATCAAAGAAGGGGAATTCCTCAAGGAGAGAGCCACTCATTTCGGCTAGAGCAAAGTGAGGATCCGAGCGTTGGTGGTGAAAGGGGGAAAAATCTTGGTTTTAGATGTATTAAAAGTAACCAGACACATTTTCCCATTGCACCACGTGCTCTAAGTTGGAAGAGAGAGAATCAGAAAGATCCTGATCATTAATGCTCTTCGAAGTGCTGCCATAGCTGGTTGTGTCATCAGCATAAATGTAAACGAATGATCTTAGTGATTTGGGAGATCATTGATGAAGATCAGGAAGAGGGTTGGGTGTAGAATGGATCTCTGAGGCACGCCGGCGTTGATACTATGTGCTTCAGACTTCTGCCCATTAACGACTAATTTATAATCCTATCAGAGAGAAAGGATTTGATGGAAGGGTAGTGTACTCGTATTCAAATTTAAAATAAAAACGTGTGAAATTTCCTAGTTTAGGGGCTTACCTCTGCTGAAGTTTTATTATAATATTTTTCTCTGCACCTTCTCTTTCTCACAGACGTGATGTATTTTCTGTCTTTTCTTTAAATACTATTACGGCATGTCCTTCAGAATTGCTTTATATATTCCCTGCTTCCTTCGTTCTAACTCATTTGACTCGTTGGTCTAGTGATCTTCACAAATTCGCTATTCAGATACCTCGTTATAATACAGATTCCTATTCCAGTAGCTTCTCGAGAAGTGCACGCTTGTTGAACTCTCTTCACGCTGACTGTTCCCCTCCTACATATAACTTTGGTCTTTTCACGACTACGGTCAATAGGCATCTTCTGTCTTTGCGATAATATTCTTTCGTTATTTTTATCTCCTCATATCAAGTGGCTTCATACCTTTAATTAAGTAGAATAATTACCAGAAAAAAATCTTTAAATTTAAGGCTTAATCGATAGTAATCGAAAGAGTTTACTAAAAAAATATATAGTGAGTTGCACTGTCGCTCTGTTATTTAATGTCCAATTCCACTAAAACATAATTCTACACCATGTGTTTTTATTGGAGTCATGCTATACTCATATATATATATATATATATATATATATATATATATATATATATATATATATATATATAAATGTGTGTGTGAGATATAGTGTGTGTTTAGTGTTAATAAGAAAATAATAGAATGTTAATACGTAACAAAAACGAATGTTAACAC
>OY744524.1:163200033-163222533 GCA_963556195.1 Sepiola atlantica | reverse complement strand
CATTAGCTTACTTTTTTTTTTAAGTCAGTCATAATTAAATGATAACGTGATATTTTAGTGTGAACTTGATATGACTGTTTATTCTGTACTGACACACAAGTACATGTCAACGCCGCAGAGAGAGAGAGAGAGAGAGAGAGAGAGAGAGAGAGAGAGAGAGAGAGAGAGAGAGGGAGGAGGTAGAGGGGTAGTTAGGTAGGTTATAATTAGATTGTATTTTTACTAGGGACGGATCCAGTAGGAAACTCCTTCTAAAAATCTCACATCAAGAACTCGTCTTATTACCACCACTTCTTCCGTGTGCCTAACATCAAACGGAATTTCCATGAACAGGGTTTCTTTCCCAGAACTTTTAAAAAAAATGTGTTCAACCCAAACAAAGCATATTTCCACTAAAACGTACGTGGCTCCTGTGTTATATGGGGCCAGATTTATAGAGGGCAACGTGTGTGGGAAGTTGGGGCGGCAAAATGTTTGTCACATTACATTCAAATTTATACATGTTGATACGGTCGGAGAAACGGGGAGCAGGGAGGGAATTCCAAAGGCGGGTCGAGGAAAGAAGCTATTAGAGTGGAAAATATTTCGGCATCTAGGGACCTCTACAGAGAACACTTTGCAACAAGATTGTGTCCCTAAATGCCACAACATGGTCATCTTTAAATATAATGTCAATAAACACTTGCCATAAACCGTCCTCATAAGTTATCAAATTTTATTTATTCTATTCATTCTATTCAATTCTCTCGTAATATTAATCATCACTAAACTGTCAATCTATCTATCACATTAACCCTTAAACTTGAGTGGCTTTTTAGCCTTGGTAAGTGGACCCTCATTAAGTTAGAAAAAAAACTCAGCGGATAAATTCGTCTAATACATAGGTATTCGAAGCGTCAGTGAAGAGTCCAATATAAGCATTAGTATATCCGTGATATACTTACACTGAATACACGGCGGGTAATACAAGAATAAAAGACTCGAGTACAATAACACTTTATACAAAAAACTACGACGATGTGAATACAATGGAAATCTATATAATAGTATGCAATTTCATATTCGTACGTACATTATCAGCCTTTTCCAATCATATTGTATTAGTATTTTCTTAAGTGTAAACACGGTCGGATAACTGAAGTTAAGCAACGTTGAGCATGATTAGTACTTAGATGAATGATCATTTGAAAATACCAGGTGCTATAGACAAGATTCCCAAGCCTTGGTATGGTAACTAGTCAAGGAGAAACAAAACTTCAAATTAATACCGGATCTTCCAGTCGTCTTAGATTTTTCCATGCCACTGGACAGGGTCAGAAGTGCGATTTAGAGATTTTTTTTATGTACTAATGAGTCATCGTTTATCAAAATCCCCAAGGCCACTCGAGGATAAGGGTTAATGGTTAAGATTAAGCAACTCTTGCACAGGCATCCTTTCATGAGTATCCATTGTCTCTCGAGATAGAAGGAGTTAAGAAAGAATACGTTTTTTTCTACCAACGTTATCAACTTTCAAGTTCATTAAACAATAGATCGCCAAAGATGAAATGCAAAAAAAGGTAATTGAGAAATATCTGGTGTCGCTGGGAGCCAATAATTAAGATTTTAATCATTTCAAAATGAATTACTACGTCGTAAATATAATTCTGTCGTTATTTTATTGAACTTTAATGAACGTTTGCGCATTTCGGATTTTATTTCACAATTTCTAAATTTCGGCGTTCTTAACTGTTTTTTGTTGTATATATTCTTTTAAAGAAACAATTCAAACATTGACGTGTAAATTAATTATTTTTATTTTAATCCATTCATTTTTAATTATAATTAATTAATTATCTATTATATTTTGACTTCAAACTTGTTTGTTCTTATTTTTATAGTCAGTTCTTAATGTTCACTCTGATTTAAAAAGATAAAAATACATAATTATTTATTTCATAAAAAAGTTAACGTCAAATCACGGCGGATTTAAAAAACACGTTCGTTTAAAGTGTTAATCACCTCAGCAAAAAGAATTTACGTAGTGATAAGCAATATGGATTTCGTACTGCAAGATTAACTGCTGACGTGCTGACTGTCATATCACATAGGATCAGTGAATTTCTCGATGTAAGCTGTGTTTCTATAGCAATACCTCTCAACATATCAAAGGCTTTTGATATGATTTGACACAAAGGAATACTTCAGAAACTTGCAAGCTCGGGAATATATGACAATGTCTACTCAACCATCAAATGCATACTTGGCCTTTTGGCTAAGATCAAAGTGTAGTATCTGTTCCGATGGATACTGCACCCCATAGACTGGTATTGTCTTGGCCTTCAGGGCTTGATTTAAGCCGGTCTATGGGTCTGTCCTGTGCAGTTCTAGGAGGTCCACCCTCCCAGGCTTCGCCTCCCCTCTTTGGGGAGGAGTAAGTTTATTGCTTACTGCCTGAGGCGCCCCTACCGGGGAATGCCGACGGGGCTGCCCAGGCAATTTTTAAACCCCACTTTCCCGACCCGACCTTTGGTCACATCTTACTTGTGGGAGTAAGATAAAAACTGGCCTTGTGCCTAACTCCTGGAGAGGAGTAAATCAATACTCAACCATCAAATCCTTTTTTCTCTCATAGGTCTATAAAATAGTTATTGATGGTCGGAAGTCTGAATCACGTTGTATCAACGCCGGCGTACGTCAAGTATATATTCTCTGCCCAAATTGTCATTTAAATCATATTCTAAGATTATCTGTTTATGTCTATGCAGATGACACAACTGTTTATGGCTACACTTCGAAGAGCATTGGTGATCAAGATCTTGTTGATTTTTTTTCTTCTGACCTGGAGCATGTGGTGCAATGAGGAAAATGACTTGTTACTTTCAACACCTCTAAAACAACGCTTCTCTCCTTTCACCGCCAACGTTCAAACCTTTGCTTTGTTCCAGATGAAATGAATGGTTGTCTTCAGGAAGCATCTTGTTTTTATAAGCACCTAGAACTAAGTTTCACTCCAGATCTAAAATGGAAAACTTATATAAAATCTGTTGATAAAGTTTCTTGAAAAAATCGTTGGATCATTCTACTGCTCCATAAAGTATCTGACTCCTGATGCAATTCTCTACCTGTATAAGAATCAGATATGTTTTAAGATGAAGAGGTACTGCTGCCACATATTGGGAGATGCCACTCAAATAACTCTTTTTTGCCTTGACAGATTTCAAAACAGATTTCACAATCTAGCGGGGTATAATCTCTTCTCTTCCCGGCAACCATTTTCACCACAGAAAAGACATTGCTAGTCTTTCTCTACTCTATCGTTATTTCTGTGGAAGGTGCTCGACTGAACTTTAATCTCTGGTTCCTCATTGTAAAACTCACTCAGAGCATCTTGACAGTTCCAAATCTACTTAACAATCTAGTAAATGGTGATCTCTTTTGTTCCGTTGGATCATTCTACCGGTCCAGAAAGTACCTGACTCCTGATGCAATCCTCTACCTATATAGAGGAGGAGTCTGATATGCTCTAAGATGGAGTACTGCTGCCACATCTCGGCACTCTTTCTTGTCTTTACAGAGTTCGAAATTAACTTCACAATCTAGTAAAAGGATGATCTCTTCTGTTCTAGACAGCCCCCTTTCTCACAGCAGAGACGCTGTTAGTCTTTCCATATATCGCTATTTCCATTAAAAGTGCTCAGTTGAGCTTCAATCTCTGCTTTCTGTTTTGAAAACATTCACAGCAAGAACTCGCCTTATTGTGATACTATAGATCGGGGGGGGGGCTAAGCCTCGGGCGGTGAGTGGTGAATGATTCACCAACTCACAAAGACGGTCGGAAATAGGATGGACAAGTGGCGGAGAGTGTTTTCCGTTTCTATTCTTCAGAGGTCCGTACTTGTCGGGGAGTAAGACAAAAAAAACGGATTTAGGATTAGGGTTTTACGACATTTTTTACAACAATAAATTAGATTTACGACAAGTGACGTTTTACGGCAAAACAGTTGAAAAGTTTTGGACTAAGAAAGAAGACGACCAGTTAGGACCGAACACCCCCAGAGAGCGGATCGGACCGGAAAAGCGACGAGACAGCTATCGACGGACAACGACTGGAGGACCTCTTTTCGCACTGACGATGTCACTCACGCATCATGAACTCAATTGAGTTATACAAAATATTGGTATTGTGTTATTTTATCAGAGTGCGACCACGAGGGAGATCATTGGCCCACATTATTAACACCACTTCAAATAATCTTCCTTTGTTCCTCGTGTGCCTAACATCAAACGGAATTTTCATGAATAGAGTCTCTTTCAAAGAACCTCCCATCTGTGGAACACATTGTCACAAGATTGCTTCTCTCAAGATCATCGTCAAATGTAATGCTAATAAACACTTGTTATTAACCGTCCTTATAAGTTATCGAATTTGATTTATTAAATTGTTTATTTTCGATCTTTTCATAATATTCATCAACATTTAATCCATCTACTTAACTTTTATTCTTGAGTGGCTTTTAGCCTTGATAAGTGGTAACTTATTACTATAAAAAAAGATAAAATGATCGTGTAACTTACTTTATTCAACAAAACTTTATTCAACAAATATTTATTTTTCTTCATAAGCTTCCCCGAGGGATACAACATGATCATCGTCAAATATTATTCAGCAAACATTGTTTAATCTATTAGTGGGGAAAGACAATATGCGTGTTGAACTAACTGTAGAATAAAAATATATTAGCTGAAGTACCCGTCTATGCCGGGTTTCTCCACTTTAAGCAAATTTGTAGCCAAGATTAGAAGTTAAGAACATCTATTAAATATTTTTAATACATTTTTTTAAATTTAAAAATACTAACGTTCATGATGACAATCGATATCGGCTAGGATATAGCTGGAATGATATAGCAACACAAAACACATTTATAATGTGAGATTCCAATCCACGATGGCATAAACTATTGGAACTGAAATCGAACGCCTTTATCTACAAGGCCACCGATCTAACGAAAATATTTTGTCTTTTTAACCTACTTAAATAAGTTCGACGTAGAGATGTTTTTAGCTCTCCGCATAGATCTAAAATAGACTGATAGTCTAAAATAATGAAAAAAAAACCGTAAATAAACATAAATATGAAATAATAAATTATTATTAAAGTAAAAATATATTTGTGAAAATTTATCAAATAATTTTTTATATTTTTAATAAAAAAAAGAGATAAATGTTTTCTCTTCAAAGTGAACTATACGTCAAATACATACGATGGTATGACGTGGTTGTTCGGTCGACTAAAAAGAGAAAGCTAAAATGGCGCAACATTTGTTTCTAATGTTATTTTTATGATTTGACGTGGTTGTTCGGTCGGCTAAAAAGAGAAAGCTAAAATGGCGCAACATTTGTTTCTAATGTTATTTTTATGATTTGACGTGGTTGTTCGGTCGGTTAAAAAGAGAAAGCTAAAATGGCGAACATTTGTTTCTAATGTTATTTTTACGTACTTTTAATTTTGAATACTGAGTTTTTAAAAAGGTTCAAGAACTTCTGACATCGATGAGATCGAAAATTCTGATTCCAAATCTGCGGTTAGTTAGACTCTTAGATCAATCGTTAAACTGTAGTGCCACGGCACACATACACACACCTGTCCTTTATATATATGCAGAGAGAGACTAACAAAAACTACCCGCCCTCCAGACAGCAAGTAATGAAGCTGTCGTCTTCTTTACAGAAAAACAAATGCATAATTTTCATTTCACATCTTGGTAATCTGGAAAAAACAACAAAAATATGATTGTCATAGTGTTACTTGATATATTCCAATGTTGAGGAAATTTACTGTGTATGAACATAATCAAATGTTATTAATTATGAAATAAACAAAAAATAGGTTATTTTATATGGTCTTTGCGATTTTCGAAGTTGAGGAATTTGATTTTGTATAAGGATAAAAATGAAAATAAATTCCCCATTAAAAACTGGTTATATAATGAAATGAATAAACGAAAAAGTGGAACGTCGATTAGTCAAATAAAACAATCTTATATTACGAAGTAATGTCAAATAGTCACTTTGTATGTTTCGCCTTTATTATTAAAGACAGAATAAAGACTTAATGATAATTAAAATAAAGAAGAATCTTTTTTTGTTGTAATTTACAAAGTTGAGAGTAGGGGGACTTTCGTTCTTTCTTTTTCATGGCAAATGTAATAGTTGTCATCATCATCAACAGCAGCAAAAACAAATTTGAAAATAATAAATAGGTAAAATAGAAACTATCCACTTGCTCATGAACACTGTTTCTGAAATCGGAAGTTGGGAACCAGTGTTTATCCTAAAATAACCCCTCATAATATTTTAGGCTGGAAACTTTTTAGGGAATTAATAATTTGTTTTCAACAATTTATTTAATTATTAACGCATAAAATCAATCCGTTTTCATTATTGGAAATATATATTCTTTTTCAGGAATTTTTATTTATTTATCCGAAAGAATCTGAGATTGAATTGATTTTTTACAGCAAGAAAAAGTTATTTATTCACTTTAAAAGCTGGAATAACAGTTATGTTTGTTTTTTTATTTTTCTCTTTGACGTTAACTATAAACTTATATTTGATATTTATTCGAAAACAAAAGAGAAAACAATTCCAGCCGCTAATAAGGAAACACAACTATTTTAGTATATAATTCAAGTTTTCATCATTGGTATTTTAGTAAAAGGCTAACGAGGAGAAACTTGAATTTTTTATAATTATTTCATTAATAAAATAAAACAGTTTTACGACTAAAATTTATTTTATTTATTAAATACTTGTAGAAATGTACAACTTCGTTAAAGAAACCGTTAAACTTGTATTTAATTGTTCAATTGTACTATTACCCTCCACAGGCATTTTTTTGTTCTTTTTATCGACGTCCGTTAGTTTTTATTTAAAATAAAACAAAAACAAAAATAAACTGTTATTCTAATTTTAATATACGGATTTATTTTTATTTCTGGACTAAAATCACTTTATTCTATTTTTCTTTTAAAGTTTTTACTTGACAAAATTCCGTTTAAAACTTGGGGTACTTCGTTCCTACTTTTCACATCTGTGACTTCGTCAATTGTAACTATAGTGGATTTTATGAGTAAATATCTTTTTTATTTTATTTATCAGATTTATTAACGATGAAATATGACTTTTTCACTCTTAATTTCGTTGATTATTCTCGTGAAAAATACATCTTGAAAGTGAATAGAAACACTTGATGCTGGAACAGATAAGCTAAGCGGCCTTAGAATGCATAGACACCAATTCTCAATTTCCGATTTCAAAAACCGGCGACCCTGAGCAAGTGGATACTTTCTATTTTACCGATACACGTATCTATTTAATTATTAACAGAAATAGTGATAGCGTTTTATGGAGAGTTTTTTTTTTAAAGAAATTATTCCAAAGTAATGTAAGTTTTTGCTATGTGTAAATGTACGCATGTATAAACGTAACCGCAAAAAATATTAAAACGGAAGTTATCATTTTGGAATTTAAAACTTTTTTCATTAAAACGCTTTAATTAATATTGCTGCTAATAATAATAATAAAAAAAAAATAAAATAATAATAATAATAATAATAATGTTAATGTCAAGAAAACTATTGTGCATATATAATAAAATATGAGAATCAAATTATCAATGAATCATACAGAATATGAATTTATTAAACACTGTTTAAAAAGTAAATATGCAAATGAAGTATAGCATTGACTGTATGTTATAAGATTTCCTGTTAGTATATATAGCGTATTAGAAAATATTTCGTCGTATCATTGAATTAAGGTGTTTTGATAAAAATATAGTTCGGATAAATGAAGAAAAAAAAACTTTCGCACTTATTGAATTAGATAGTATTTTTATTGTTTATATATTAATGAACTAATAGTGCCCTGTGTAAATTCGGCACCGCAGTTATACCAGCACGTGATGGGAACGGGATCGGCATCGGATCTGACGTTACTCGAACCCCACACATTCCCAAATGTAAACATAACATAGAACACTTTTTCTCGAAATAACATTTTTTCTCTCTCAATAAAATGCTCCCAAAATGTCATGTTTACTTAAAAATAAATAAATACGCAGGTTCTACGACTAAATTTACTTAATCAAATAAATGTATAACTATCTTTATTAAAAAAAAACAAAAACTGTTGTTGTCCAGGATTAAACTATCAATTAATATTAAGTAATTGATTTTTTTTTAAATACAGGATAAAATAAACAGGTTACCTGAAAAAAAAATCTAAGCTTCAATAAATATAATATGCTGCTGCTTCTACTGCTTTGTTGGTAATTATTGAAAAATGTCACCATTGTAAAATAATTCCGAGTGGGACACAAGTTGACAGAAATTGAATAAAAATACATTTTTGTTGTTAAGAACATTGGCCAACTTTCCACAAATGAAATTAGAGAATCAGAATAAAATATTGAGTGTGTAGGCCGTAATATATGCGAAATCGATAGGCTTTTCTTAATTCTAGAGATTATTAAGAAAGAGAAATGTAGAGAAATGTCTCAGAATTACCGGTAATGATTACTTATTATTCTAAGACATTAAGAAGGCAATTTAAAGTAAAAGAACTAATACAATAAGATTAGTACTTTACCACCTGAAATAAATTTATCGACCGAAAAGTGACGTCAGATACGGTGTCATGTTAAACCCGTTCGTTTCAGTTGGTGGGATAACTGGGTTGTCGAATTTACATATATTCAAATTCAAACTATTTGAAGTCTCGGGTAAGAATAAAGGATTATATAAAGCTATTATATAGAGTACAGTGTGACTAAGTTTAAATTCAATAAAGCCTGTGCAGATATTTGCAGTCTATCGACACCCAAAACTTCTAGACACTTGACAAGCTGAAATTTGGTATGAATGATCTTATTTCTATGTATATTGTCTCTGTGAGGTTTCTAGGCTAATCTAGACAAAATAACATTGGCATCCAGTTGGCCTGACCCTCTTTGTATCCTTTGTACTAGTCAGTTACAAGTTATTCTTATTATAGTCAAATAAGTTATCTCAATCATAAGTTATCTCTTTTGGTTATATAACTCTCTAATGACGTCATGTGGGAAATAAGAAAGAGTCTTCTCCTTCTTTTTAGCTACAGCTAATATCGGGTTCGGACGTGTAAACACGCAGCTAATAAAAGAATGAGGATGAACACCACGTACGTTCTCTTGCTTTCTGTCTCAAAATATTACATGCTTGACCGTGCATGAAAAAGAAAAAGCTAACGCAGACCCTTAAGCGATTATGTACAATCAATAGGCATTGTACGCTGGAAGGAAGCGGCTCATATAACATACTTAGCAAAACTGATCATCGATATGAACGTTTATAATGACTGAAAGAAATGTTTGACTTAAACACAACTGATATTCATTGTTGGACAAATATTAGGTAATATATCGTTCGTTAACTTCTCAAACAATGAAACCACTAATATTTGAAATCTAAATTACGGCCGGCCACGAATCAAATAAATTATAAAAATACAAGAGGTCAGATTTGACACGACCATTACGTCACACACACACACACATACATATATATATATATATATATATATATATATATATATATATATATATATATAAATATATAATCTTCAGTGCAATGCTCCGACTCTGTCGTTGAGTACTATAGACTGTTTAGATATTTATACTCGCCGCTTTCAGTGTAAATATCACTTAATTTCTCAGTTATCACGTGGCAATCTCTCGTGGCCTAATGAGACTAGGTGAACGCTTAAAGATTTAAAGTGTCTCTGTGAACCGGGATGTTTTTTAAATTTTTCTTTGGGGGTGTGGTACAGTTTCAGTGGTATCTCCCTAAATTGTAAAGTTTACAACAAAAAAGTAAGAGTAAATTCATAGTGATCGGTCAATAATTTCCCTAAATGTTAACATTTACAAAAGAATAATGTGCTCATGTTACTAACCGTGTTGCCTCAAAATGACGAATAATGGTGATACGTGGCAAAAAAGATTATATTCTCACTCACTCTTTGGTTCTGTCTGCGAGACTAGGCAGATGTGTTTCGAAGGACTCGTTCCCCATCCCTCTACGGGGGCGGGTCTGGGGAGGACTCATAAAGCTTAATGCTTTAAGAAGAATTTCAAGAAAAATAAAACTAAGAAAAATATAAAACCCAAAATGTGATGATGTGTTGTTATTATTACACATCGCTGGTTACTACGAGGGAGACTCTGTGCTACAACTGCTACCTTAAACAACACCATAAGTCATAGACAATGCTCCATAACACTAGCCGGTCATATCAATTTACGTGGCGAAAATTCGCCCGTTGTATTTCAGATGACTTCTTGGAACTGTGATTCCTCTAAATAAAATAAGAGGTTATGTTGCATTAAAAGATTAATAAAGTTGTTTAGCATTGTATGGCTAGAGATGCCGTGATAACAACATTGTATTCGAAAAGGTGTGGGTACCACTACTTCATATTTTAAGAATTTTACAAATAGCAGAAATAGTTTAAGTCATCATTTTTAGAGTATATGCGAGCTTTTTTATATCTAAAATAATTCGTCTACAATTAAAATTTATCTACAATTTTATTACAAATATAATTCAACTACTGACACAATTTATCTACTGATACAATTTATTTGCATACCATTTTAGTTCTTAATGTTTTAATTCTATTTTAATAGTCACCCATTTTTTTATTCGTTATCCAAACAGTGACAAAAATGTTTACCACATGAGAAAACAATCATAAAATTTGAATTAAACTTTTATTTATCTTTAAATGATGGATTGATTCGTAATAAAAAATATATGATAACATTCTGATGTAAACATATTTGTTGTTTGTTGCTGCTCGGCTTATAAAAGAGACGACGAACACACACACACATATATATATATATATATATATATATATATATATATATATATATATATATATATATATAAATGTGTGTTTTGTGTGTGTATGCATGTGTGTGCCGTTATTGTAAGAGTTGCGACGAAATGATAGAATCAAAGAGGCTAAGAATGTGCACACACAAATTGACGGAATATGAATCTTCAGTTGAACCTTTAGTCAGTCTGACAAAATTTTAAAAAGAATCGGGCCGTTTAATCATCATATTTGACACCTATGTAATTTCACGCGGCTACAACTCTTCCGACATGTCGCCTACGCAACTCAACCACATGTGGCTATGCCTATTCCTGTATGCACCTGCGCTACCTTTTGTGGCCACGCCTCCTTTGGCAAGCGCTTAAGCACTCACGCATTTCCTTCCGCTTACGATACCTACGCGTCTTGTTTATTTTAGCCACACGTTGAATTTCCTGCATATGTTATTCCCAGTCCAATTAAAGCCAATGCCTATATTCAACCAATATCCAACATGCTTATATATGAATAATTTAAAATATATTATTTTAAAAGTTTATTGAGATTTTGCACCAATTTTTCAATATATCGTAAATAAAATATGTTTATTGATCATATACCCCTTGAGTAAATTCGTGGAATTGCTTATAACGTTTCCTTTTAATACTTTCATGCAATTTCATTAATTTCTTAAATTGCTCGTAACATTTTACGTTTGATCCATTATATTCTAAAAATCTTTATAGACACTAGCAAAAGCCAGAGATCGCATACTTTTGCTAGTATATTAGTACTGCCCCCCCCCCCCCCAAAAAAAAAGGAGACGGTAATACCTGGGAGGACGGTATCATGTGCTGGACGATGTTCGCAGGTCGGAAACAACCGGCATCCTCCAACATGGCTCCACCCTTCTCCAACAGGACTCCCAATGCTATTGAACTAGCGTAAAACCATACATTCATTTATTCTCCATTGACACACCACTCTCCTCGGGCTGGGTCCTCGTGCGTTGCTGTCTCAACACTTTCTGCAATCATTCGGGTGAAAAGGACATCACTTGTTTGGTCGTCCCACCCGTTGGTTACCGCATTCGCTCTGCGTTTTATTACACTCACTGCCACACGAAGCCAACCACATACTGGCAGGTGTCCCACCAATTTTCCGCATAAGGAAAAAATGGTCCTTTTTGTGAGAACTTCAAGGATGGCGGAAATCACATTATCGCGTCACCATTGCAGGGTGACATCCTCCCCTCTGACTTCCAGGCCCAGTATGCGTGCTTCGTCTCCAAGCCGCTCTGGATGTTTGCACGCTAGGCCAAACGTAGCCGATTTGACATATTCATTGATGTAAATTTTGTCAAGGTACGCCGATGTTGCCTTTTCGACGGTCTCCGCCTGGGATAACGTAGCACTAACGATGGTCTTCATGATCTGCGGCGCCACATTCAACCCAAAACCAAATCTGGTTAGGCAGTATCTCTTGCCGCGAAATACCATCGTCTGGAATGGCCAAGTTTTGTTGACCCTCGCCTACAGATAGGCCTTTCTCAGATCGAGCAATGATGTATTCGATCCTTTCTGGCGCCACTCCCTTAACTTGCTATCACATACACCAGCATCAACCGTGTAAGCCTCTATATATTGATTGAGCTCACGGTAGTCCATGACTAGTCGCACCTTTGATTTGTTATGTTGTGCCACTGCCATTAAAGGGATAAGATCTTTTGGAGGTTCAAGCTTTTGGTTGGGGTACGGGATCAACCATCCATCTTTGATCCAGGCGTTGTTTAAATGCGACTTTAATGTGCCTTTCTGTTAAAGCTATTACTCACAAACATACTATATACTGTCGCTACTATAATATATATATATATATATATATATATATATATATATATATATATATATATAGTAAGTTATGAACATATATTTATGGTAATTAAGCTACACAGAGGCTCCCGCGTTTCATCCCGGGGGAATCTTCAGGCTAAAATGCATGGAGTTAGTTTTGCCGGGTGTTTTTATATAAACGACCAGCTAGTTAACCAATCAGATTCTTTGTTGTTCTCTAAGTCAATCGTTGGGCTTCTCACGAACAAAGGTCAGGTTAGTTTTACTTATTTCCTGTTCTGTATTCTATAGAGTGGCCTATATCCTGTTTCTTTGTTGTGTCTATATAATGGGGGAACTTATTTTAACACGTGGTTTTTTGTATTTCTATTTTAGGTTTTAGTTTTGAAGTTGTTAGGTTTTATTTTAGTTTAGTTTTTTTTACTAATTTGTTTGTTATTTATTTATTACAGATACAAAAGAATCCTACGGATTTAAAAGTCTAAAAAACGCAAAACCAATAGATCTCATGATTAGTTTTCAAAATTACCTCTTAAATGTAATTAAAGATTTAGAATTTCACAAACAACATAATAATTTCCAAAAGCAATTACACACTATCGTTAAAAACATAAACAACTCTAACAAAATCTTTGTAAAAGCGGATAAAACTAGGAATTTTTATAAATTGATAAACAAGAGTATAAAAACTACTCCCAGAAAACATTACGAAAAACTAGATACTAGCGAACGTAATTACATAGATATAATAGATACTGAAAGTAAACAAATCACGCATAAACTAAAAATTAGCGACTAAGTTAGTAAATTAAAACCTAAGGAAGCCTATATCCTATTTAAAGACCACAAAAGTAACTTTAACAATAACCCTAGCACTCGCTTAATTAATCCGACCAAACCAGAAATAGGCAGAATTAGTAAAACAATTCTATCTAGAATGAACAAACAAATAAAAAAAGACCTAGAATTAAACCAATGGGTGAATACTGCCGAAGCACTCGGTTGGTTTAAAAATATTTAAAATAAGAATAAATGTACCTTCCTACAATTTGACATAGTGGATTTATATCCGTCTATATCAGAAGAACTATTCAACATCGCCCTAGAATTTGCCGAGATGTATACTGATATATCCAAGGATGAAATCCACTTCATTAAAAAATGTAGGAGGTCAGTTTTAATCAATAATGAGGACCAATTGATTAAAACAAATATGACAAACTCCTTTGATTTGGCCATGGGTGCCATTGACTCTGCGGAGGCATCAGATCTTGTGGGGTTATTTATTTTATATACACTCACAAATATATTTGATAATACAGATATCGGCCTATATAGAGATGATGGATTAGTGATAATAAGAGATTCCAACAAAGTCAAGGGAGAAAACTCCAAATAAAGCAACATTTACAATACCGCTCTAAAAAATAGAGGTTACCATAATACCGAAATTAAATATGAGAAACAGGACACAAATAATTATAATAAAATTAAAAAGAAAAGAAAAAAAAAAAAAATCTATTATACACCGCTTTATAACCAGATGCTAAAAACTAAACTGGGCAAAAAATTCCTAAATCTGTATGAAAAACACTTCCCAGTAACCAACCCCCCGCATAAAATATTAAATGAAAATAACTTAAAACTGTCCCACAGCTGCTTCTAAAACCTAGAAATGATAATTAAGACATACAATAACAAAATACTAAAAGAGAACAGCAGAGAGGAAGAAAAAAAATAACAAATTACATAAAAAAGTAACAAATATAGCAAAATAACACTAAGAATAACAAAAATATAAACACTACAAATAGAAATAAACAAAACCTTCATAGTAATCACCCGAATAGAAATTTTAAAAAGTTAGCAATGAAGAGAAAAGATGTAACTGCATGAATCGTACACTTTGTCCACTGCAAAATAAATGCCTAAGCAAAAGTATTGTTTACTAAGCCACAATATTTGCCAAGGAAAGACCGAATAACAAGAAGTACTACGTGGGTATGACCTCCCTAGATTTTTAAACCAGATATTATGACAACAAAAGCACATTTAAAAACAAAGAACGTTGAACTAAAACAGCACTAGCAAACCACTATTGGGAGCTCAAAGAAAATGGGCACTCACCAATAATTGAATGGAAAATAATACGACGGGCCAGTATATGTAGAAATTTAGACGACCTGTGTAGATTATGTCTGAATGAGAAATTTGAAATTCTAAACTTTAAAGACGCCCAAAACAGTAGAAGTGAGATAGAAAACAGCTGCCCGCACAGAATAAACTTTACCTTAGGCTAAAAATACATAAATCCACAAACAAATAAGTAAAAAACTAAACTAAACTAAAACCTAACAACTTAAAAACTAAAAAAGAAATAGAAAAGACACAACAAAGAAACAGGATATAGGCCACTCTATAGAAAACAGAACAATAGAACAGGAAATAGGAAGTTAAACTAACCTGACCTTTGTTCGTGTTAAGCCCAACGATTGGCTAAGAGAACAACAAAGAATCTGATTGGTTAACTAGCTAGCCGTGTATATAAAAACACCCGGCAAAACTAACTCCATGCGTTTTAGCCTGAAGATTCCCCCGGGGATGAAACGCGGGAGCCTCTGTGTAGTTTAGTTTACATAAATATATTTTCATAACTTACTACCTAGCTCTACTTACTATCGAGCACTGTTGAAGTAAATACTGAAAATTGACACATAAACAATTTGATAAAATTCTATGTGGATACATGAAATAGTAATATATATATAAACAAAAATAGAAAATGAGAATAGAGATTGTTAAAATACAATATCTATTAAGTTATCAGTTGCTCAAAACAAGGTGTTTCAAATAAAAGAAATTTATTTTCCTTTCTTAAGCCATGGCTGTTCAAACGATGAAATATTATCGTGAGAGGAATGCTAACAGATAAGTCGGTAAAGGGAAATTACCAAAAGTCAAAATTTGAGAAAAATATGAAGATAATATAATATAATCTATCTCGTATATCGAGCATAAATTCTTTCAGGATAGGTTCTACTTTATAGGTATACACTATATCTTTATTTTCATGTTCGTTACTTATATATATATATATATATATATATATATATATAAAAGTATAAATTTTTATTTATACAAACATTATTGGTAACATATGTGCATACATGTTTCGGTTGTACTCTTCACATATGTAACCAATAATGTTTGTATGAATAAAAATGTATACTTAAGAACAGCTCTACTTGTTATTGAGCACATTTTATAAACACTGAAGTTTCAACGGATTTACATCTATAGAAACTAATACAATACGTGTATCATATATATATATATATATATATATATATATATATATATATATATATATATATATAATTTAATTATTTTCAAATGTTAAAATTAGGTTTACTTTCGATAGTTTCGCAACTTCCTCCTATGTTGTCCCTTAATCCTCATATTTCATGAGCTATGTTTCTGACAAAGGGGGAAGAATTTCTGTTTTCTGAGTTTGCTGTTGTTTTGAGTGGGCTGTATGCGAACATTTTTAATCCTCTTATCGTATTCATTATCATTCAGCCGTCAATTAATTTATCTCATTCACCCTTATCCTCGAGTCGTGTTTGGTCTTGATAAGTCGGGACTCATTAATAAAGTAAAAAACAAAACGCCACAATGTACCGAGTCCAAACTCAAACACCATTTATAAACTTCAAGTTAGTTTTACTTGTGCTAATCACCAATTATAAACTCACTTATTTAATTTGGATGACGTTCAGACTTTTTACAATTAAAACGATTAAAGACAGAACTCGGGTACAAAACGTGATGAATCACGGCTCATCAAATCGAGAAATTAGACTATAAAAGACGAACATTTTAAATCATGAATTTTATTTTTATTTTGATTGAAAGCAAACAAAGAATTAGACAGATAACGTATTACGTAAAAAAAAAATTAAAACAAGTGGTCACCCTTCGTCAAAAAAAATAACGGAAAAAATATGATTCGCCAGTGTGCGCACTAATAGTCATATTCATATAAACTAACGTCTCAATCGGTGAAGTTAAAAAAAGAAAACGTCTAAAACAAGAAAATGTAAGGAAAAGAAAAGAAAGAAAACGTATCAATCGGCACAGAAAGAAAAAAGGAGAAAAGAAAGAAAACGTCATATTATGGAATTATTTTCATAATATGACGTTTTCTGTCTTTTCTCCTTTTTCCGAATTCATTTCAGACGTTGGGGGTTTTCTGTCTTGCTATTCGCTTTCCCGATTCCCCTAAACACTTGAAGTGGTTTCGTCCGGTAGTTTATTTTGATATATTTCGTGTGACGGGACGGATATATATATTTATATAAAATACACATTGGAGGATGATTTATTGGGTGCGGTAGAATAAGGAAATGCAAGTAACCATTTTGAAAATGGTGTTTATCGCGTTTTGTAATCAAAGTCTTCATATATAGAAAAAAGACATAAAACAAATAAACCCAGTAACAATGGTCACCATTATTCGCCAATGATTAAAGCCATGAGTTTATAATGGGAATTGTTGGTGTGAGTTGAGTGTCGAAATGGAAGATAGCCATTTTGTTGAGTCGGACATTTAAGTAGATATCTTTAATGCCGAGGGTTCATGGGCGGTAGACTGTTGAAGTCGCATCTGAGCCCGTTGTCGTAGTGTTCCGTATTAACGACAGGGGAATCTATTGGGATTAACAAATGACCAAGTAATGCAAGTGCTGTTCTTTACAGCAGTTCAATTGGAGAATATCCCAAATCTTCTTTAACAGCAGCGTGAGAGCCAAGGAGAACAACGGGCACATACTTAATTCATCGTTGAGTATCAGATGCTGCACGCAAAGCGGCTTTTAAATGCCGATGAAAGCGCTCGAGTATTCCATTGGAAGCTGGATGATAACTAGTAGCCTAGTACTCTTAATACCCATGATTTTGGATAGTTCTTGGAATAGGTAGGATTCGAACTGCCTGCTGCGATCAGTGGTAATTGTTGCCGGAACACCATAACACGAAATCCAGTGCGATATTAGGACTCGCAGTACAGAATCAGCAGAAATATCACTCAGTGGGATGGCTTCAGGCCATTGTGAAAAACGATCAATACAGGTCAGTAAGTAGGAGTAGCCTTGTATGACCAGCTAGGATTCAACTAAGTCAATGTGTATGTAGTTGAATCGTGCATCAGAGGTAATGAAATTTCCGAGTGGGGCTCCTACATGTTTTTGCACCTTCGATTTCTAGCAGGGTAGGCAGAAACAGATTCAAGCAGTGATCTCGCGTCAGATATTCGGCCAAAAGAATATTGGTGAAATGTTTCACCGTGGCAGAAATTCCGATATGAGCCAGTCTGTGCAAGAAAGAAAATACAGTTCTGTGACGAGCTTCAAGAACTAAAGGGCGAGATGAATTCACAGAGGTCTCGCATAAGATTTGTTACTCCACTGTAGGGATGAAGATGTACTGAAATTTGAAAGTAACAAACTCTAGAGCTGATAGATTTAAGTCATCCAAAGATGGATGGTCAAAAGCCATTTGACTAAGGTTAATGTCCATAGATAAAAAAAATAGCACTGAGAGGGAAGTCGAGATAGTGCGTCTGCAGCAGTATTCTGTGAACCTGATATATGCCGTATGTCGCTGGAGAACTGGGAAATGAAGTCCAAATTCCTAGCTTCCCAAGGGGGATATTTGTCGGGCTTAGCACGTAGCGCGGACGTAAGTGGACGACGAACCGTGTAAATGGCAAATTCCCGACCTTCCAATGTGTGACGAAAATATTTAATAGCTAAATAAATAGCCACGAGTTGACGTTCAAAAGTACTATAATGACTTTTTTAGGTGTCAATCGACGAGAAAAGTATGACAAAGGTTGAATTTGCTGCTGATGATGTTGCTGTAAAACTGCCGACTGCAGAACTAGATGCATCCACAACAATAGAAAATTCGGTGTCAGGTATGGGATGTGAAAATAAAGATTATCTGCAAGATTCTACTTCGCCTCTTGAAAGGCTTTAAGATAACAGTCATCAAGTGAAATACGTTCATCTTTTTTTGTTTCTATTCTTTAATAGATCGGTTAAAGATGCACGTATATTCGCACAGTGCGGGATGAACCGTCTGTAGTAGTTTAATAGTCCGGGAAAATGCTGTTGCTGACGAAGGGAAGTTAGTGGGCATAAATCGAGAAGAGCTTTAACCTTTTCACGAAGGGTTGAACTACCCCTCGAGCTTATGATATGGCTCAGGAAAACAAGACTTACAAAAATACATTTAACAGGGTTTATCACGGCATGGTAACGCTGCAAACGTTCATAAAAGAATACGGAGATACTTTAAATGTTCCTCCGGTGAGGAGCTAGCTATCAAGATATCGTCTATATAGTTGTACACGAAGTGTAAGTCACGAACTACTTCATCCATAAAACGTTGAAAATTGCTAGCTGCGTTCCGTAAGCCGAATGGCATTGTTAAAAATTCAAACGCTCCAAAAGGAGTAGTAACAGCAGTCGTATGAATATCTGCAGGATTAACCTGTATTAATACATGAGTTTGGACACGCTTGTTTGTGCCAACCGAACTAGAGTTCAACAGTACGCAAGAGATTGCGTGTACATACAGAGGAAATAGATCTGTCATGCAACTGCTATAAGTCCATTCTAATTCTGCGACTGAAACAAACGTAAATAGGCTTGTGGCAGGTAGGGGCTAGCTTGAATGTCTGAGGTGAAGTATATTTTTAATCCTGTTAGTTGAGAAACGAATAGCAGACTTCGGATGAGTAATGAATACATTGGAAGATGACATCCCGGATCATGTTAGGCGTAGAAAGCCCTATCCATAAAATAGGGAACAGATCCACATACTCTATGGTGACAGAAGATAGATGCAAAAGCACAACGTCAGTGGTTATTCACGGACTAATGTTGTATTAAATAAAACTTGTAACAATTGTCACCATTTTTCGCCAATGATTAAAGCCACGAGTCAATTCTAATTCTATGACTGAAACAAGCGTAAATAACCTTGTGGGAGACTTGGCTAGTTCAAATGCCGAATGTTTGAGGAAAAGTATTTTTTTTTTTACTCATGTGAGTTGAGAAACAAATAGCTGATTTCGGATGAGTAATAAATACATCGGAAGATACCATCCCGGTTCACGTTAGGAACAGATCCACACAAAGTACGGTGATAGAAGATAGATGTAAAAATACGTCAGTGGCGATTCACGAACCAGTAAACGCCAACCTGTGCCGATGTTCTCTTCACGCTCCCTTAATCGACCTTAACTTGAAGACTTCTGTTGACGAAGTCGTTAATGATATATGAACGTGCGAATTCTCTCATTGATTGAAGCAAAAGTATATGTTGCATTACATTTAGATTTTTACTAATGAAGAAAACTAACAAAGTATAGTAATAAAACGCGTTTGTTAAATTAAAATTAATTTTCTTATACAAAATAAGAAATACTTTCGAGTAGATGTTTTCAATATTTGCAATGATAATGAACGGGTTCCGCTAGCATGTATAATCTTATATAGAAAGTAAAGTTTGATTTTCCCCTGTTTCTTTTATCAGCATAGCTTTAATAACAAAAGGTATATAAAAATCTGTTTTGTCAGTGATTTAGGCTAATTATTAGTCCATGTTATAAAAAAAAATTATCAATCGATTTAATCGATTTTAATATTTAGTGAACATCAATATTTCAACTTTTTAGTCATAAATAAAAGCGGTTTTTTTTTTAAACTTTCTAAAAAAAACATCTACATTTTTATACCAGCTGAGGATCCGTGCGATACTATTAACCCGTCAGATACGGGGCTGCTATGGCGGCATCAGGCCTTCTTCTGTCGGGATGAGGTACGGTCCAACTCTGTCCTAGGAGGTGCACACTCCAAGGTATAATCTCCTCCCTCAAGAAAAGGGGGCTGATTTATTGCGAATCGCTTCAGGCGTCCCTACCGGGGAATGCCAACGGGTCTGTTCATGTTTGTTTGTTTTTTTTGTACTAGCCAGAGTGCTCCTGCCGGAAGAGCTGACTTGTGTCACATCTTGCTACAATAAGAAAGAAAACTAAATATCCAGTTTATATTTTGAGCTGTTCGCCAGCTTTTATTATACCAGCCAGGGTTCGCCTTGGGATCATTCTGGCAACCTAGGGGCTAACTTGACAGCAGCTTTCTTTGTAGGGATGAGGTATAGTTCTGCTCTGTCCTAAGAGGTGCACCCTCCCAGGCATTATCTCTATCTTAGGGAAAAGGGTGGTTTATTACTTGAGACGCCCATACTGGAGAATGATGACGGATTCGTTCTCGGCTATTATTGAATGTCTCTTTCGATGTAGCTAGTTTCTCCTACCTTCCGGCCTTGTGCCACACTTTGCTGTCGTGGAAAGCAATTCAATGCCCAGTTGATATTTTGAGCTCTTAAAGGAAAAACGTCGCTCATTTTATTTTTCTTTGTCTGACAACTCTGTCAGTAGTTGGAACTTTCCTCCTATGATCGGTCTTCTGTTAGCTTTCGTCCCCTGTGCTAGTAGTTTTTCTGTGGAAACTTTCAGTGCGCCTACCTAAAGCTAAGAGGTTCAAATTGTAGAGTTACCCACAAATTCCTTCAAAAAGTTACGACTAATACATATTTTATTGGGAACATCCCGGAGTAAAGCTTCATCTGTATGCTCCTATGCTTCCTAAATTTCATATTTATAAGTTTTCTTCATTTTGATTTCTTGCCATAAAAAATTTATGAGAGAATTGCCGAAAGAACGTAACGTCTTTGTTCTGCTTGAATTCGCTCCTGTAAAACATTATATAATAATACGTTAAGGCATTTCATGTTTGTACTACGTTCTTACATTTTACACACATTTTAAAAAAAAACTGGTGATTGGTGATTAATCTGATGTCACTAAGGTAAAAAATTCCGACTTTACCCATTTTAAAACTAATTGTTTCAAAATCGAATTCTATCGCCCCGTTAACTAAAGCAATACAACTTTAAATATTTTTTTTTTTTTAAATAACATTTGTTTTATTGATTTGAAGAATATTTAGCTGACAATTATTTTTACGGTAAGAAGACAAAATATTTATTGTTTTAAAAAGAATTAAATTGTTACAATTTTAAGCAAATAAATATAGAAAATACATATTATTTTATTAAAGAATGTTTCGCTGAAAATGGCAACTATTTTTACCAAAGAAGAAAGAGTCGTTTTTTTAATCCTATTGACCATGACATACATTTATGATTTCAACATGAATATTATTATTATTATTATTAACAGTATATTATACAAATTGACTTTGAAGCACCGTGGAATTTCCACTGGGTTTCGCTAGTCTATATAATAATACACTCACGCACTTCATCTTCGAACGTACGTTATCACCGTTATCACCTTTAACGCACCTATTTAAAAAATTAGATGGTTCGATGGTGATTGGTGATTATTTGATGTCGCTTACGTAAAACAAATTCCGAATTTACTAACACTGACAATTATTTTTACGGAAGAAGAAATAGTCTTCACACTGACAGACATTATTTGAAAAGGGATATTATTATTAACAGTAAATTATACAGATTGATGTAGGAAGCACCGTAGAATTTCCACAGGGTTCCGCTAGTACAACAAATAAAGAATTTATT
This sequence comes from Sepiola atlantica, assembly GCA_963556195.1. Taxonomy (NCBI): domain Eukaryota; kingdom Metazoa; phylum Mollusca; class Cephalopoda; order Sepiida; family Sepiolidae; genus Sepiola; species Sepiola atlantica. The sequence continues at coordinate 163,200,097 of OY744524.1, read as the reverse complement.
TTATTTTATCACACGATGAAGATAAACAAATATAACACAGAGGACGAATATTATTAAGATGCGT
>OY744524.1:163002533-163192533 GCA_963556195.1 Sepiola atlantica | reverse complement strand
CCCCCCCACACACACACACATATATATAATATATATATATATATATATATATATTTATATATATAATGTGTGTGTTGTGACCTTTAAGGGCCGATAATAAATAAGACAACGCGGTGGTATAATTACAAAAGTGTGTATTTACAGAAGTGCAGAATAGTATCTTACAAAAAGACTGCTCGTCATTCGTCGTAGGCTCCTCTATACATAATGTCTAGAAAAGTCCATATCTTCCTGAAATAGGGTAGATCACCATAACACTCCATTTTTTAGCCTTGCTCCGTATGGAATTAATACTTTTTCCTTTGAGGGTTTATTACAATCAAGTCCGTAATCTTACGTTTTCTTTTTGATCTGCGCTGTTTAGAACCTGTTTGCAAGATTGGTATCTCAAACGTGTCGAACACGGCATCTATTAGTTCATCGTCTAGAGTATTATTCTCGACAGCATCTGAACATCGTTTTCGTATCTGGTTCATGTGTCTTTCTTGGATAGACTTGGGCCCGTTTACCATGGAAATCATGTTCCCAATCCGTTTATCTACTATCCCTATTTCCCAGTAGAATTTATTGTTTTTGAACACCCGAAAGAAAGGTTTCATGTCCTGGTTTCGTATAGGTTGGCAATAATCTATCGAACATCGTTTTAGTCCTCCTTACAAACATTACTTCTGCTGGCGTCATGGAAGATAGAACATTGTTATTTGGAGTCATCCAATATAACAGTAAAAATTATTGAATGTACCCCTCGCTTTCTTAAGCGCTCTTTTGGACGTATTCACAAACCGTTCTGTCTGGCCATTGCTTCTCACACGGTACGACGCGATCGTGGTATGCTCCACTACAAATGTTCAACAGCAACGTTTGAATACACTAGATGTGAATTGTGTCCAATACAGTCAACGACCCCGAATCGGACGATAAATTCATGTAAAGAAAACTAATGGTTACTTCCGTGGTGGTGTTTTATATTTTAATATTTCCGGCCATTTTGAAAAACTGTCCACCATTGTAATAGAAACCATCCAGTTAGTCAGCAAAATCTATGTGGATCCTAGACCACGGTTGGTCAGTTTTCGGTTAGGGTCTGAACTTTATAGGAAGTGTCGTCGCTGCCAAAGCACAACTTTTACATAGTTTCATCGCATTTACAATGTCTTTTTCTATACTTGCCAAATACACATAGCTTCTCATGAGACTTAATTCTCAAAATGTCCGGATGACCGACATGAAATTCTTTTAGTATTCTTTTCTGTAATGCCGTAGGAACAGCCACTCGATCGCCGTACATAATCCGTTGGTAATTTTTTTTACACAAATCGTTAGCAGTGGGTTACGGTCGGTTTGCAACACAGAATGTCTTCCATGAACAAATCGATGAAATTTGGTGACTGCAGAAATAATAACCAATGCTTCTTTCTCGATATGTGAGTATTTTTTTCTGCGGGTACGAGACGCGTCTGCGATATGTTTTAGCGCTCCGTCTTCAATTTTGTGTAATATGTAGGCTCCAATGCCGCACGAGCTAGCATCAGTAGCCACAATGATTTCGAGATATTTTATGTAGTGCGTCAAAAATAATTCTGATGTGAGGATGTTTTTTTATTTTTTCAAATTCCTCCTTTTTTCTTTTTTTAATAGCAGATCGCAAATTGTGCAAGTTTGGAATAAACACATTATAATAATTTGCTAAACCAAAAAAAACTTTGTAGTGACAATACGTTTTACGGAGCCGGAATATTTTTTTTATCGTACTTGCTCGCTCTGGGTCTGGTCTTCTATCATCTTTGTCTATAATTTGACCAAAATATTTTATTTTTGAAATAAAAAAACGCATTTTCTCTCCTTCTATTTAGTTCCATAGTCCTGGATTCTCTTAAATACTTCGTGTACATGTGATTTGTGTTTCTTGGTGCTATTACTGATCACTAGAATCTCATTTAGATAGGCTGTCGCAAATTCCAATCCGTCATTACTTATTGAAAATGACTGGTGCAACCTAAACCCCAAATGGTAATCATTCGAATTTGTACAAACCTTATGGATATTTGTCATATAAAGTAGCTTTGAGCACTCCTCGTCCATAGGTATTTGCATCACTTATATCAGTCTTTGAAAAAAATTCTTCCGTTGAGTTTAGCGAAAATCTCTTCTGGACGAGGCAGATGGTAGTGGTAATCCTTGGTTGAATCTTGTGGAAAAAAACGAATACAGATCTTTTTTATTTTTATGTAGACTGTAGACGAAGCCCACTCGCTGTAGTCTACTTTCGATAAGACTCCCATTTTTTCGGGCCTATTTAATTCCTCATTAATCTGATTTAATGGCGCAAATGGAACATTTCTTTTTACAAACAAATTGAATATTTAGTTTTAATTCAAACTTGGCTGAATTTATTTTACATTTTCCCAATCTACCAGAGAAAACTTTCGAAGGGGTTTCTTTTAATTATTTAGGGATTCAAATCTCCAATATTTTGACAAAGCTTTTTAAAATTTTATTTTTAACTCTGCAGTGTGTACGTTTGTGTCCCATGCGATCGCAATTTAAACACCTTTTCATTTTATATGGACAATATTTGTACCAATGCAATTGTCCGCTATCAAAGCATAGTTTAGGGGCAAATTATTTTTCTTTGGTTGATCAAATTTTGTTGGTGAATTAATTTTCTTTTTGTTACTGATTTTTTTAACATGTGACTATCCGCTTTAGTCGATGTCTCTTGAATCTTAGCGAATACTAATAAAACATTGACAACCTTCTGCAATATATTGAAGCGTTAACCCAGGTCCATTCTCTGGTTTATTAAGAACTATTCGTCTGATTTCTGGATCCGTATTTGATGCTAAACCCTGTGCGAAGATTAGGCATTTAAAATTGTTAGTGTTCAACTCCGACAATTTGAAATAATCGCAGTGTTTGTTAACTACGCTAGCGAAATTAGTGTAGTCTTCGTCTTATTTTCTTATGAGAATTCGTACATTTCCACCTTTTGTGAAAAAGAAACATTTTAGGGTTAAACAATTTAGTTAATAATTGTACCGCTTCAACAAATGTAAGTTTGCAGGTTTTTGTGGCAATATATAATTAACGAATTTGGTATGTTCCACTATTTTAAAATCGGTCCAATTCGCACAGTCTGTATTATAACGGTATTCGTATCGTCTAAAATATGAAGCAACGGTAATTTCGTTTTCAGGGTCGTAAGTAAAATTATCGATAGCGCCCTAAATAGCGTTTTGTGAAAATACACTTTCATCTTCAACATTTTGACCCCTATTCAATAATTCGTATGATTTTCTGGTATTGTTGGGTATAAAGAAATATTAGATTTTTTAATTTACTCAAATTGTTTTTCATGAAAGTTTTAGCTTTTCTACTACTATTTTCTTCTGATATTGCATTTGTTCTATTAGTTTTTCTTGGAATTTCTCTTCTAGTCGAAGGTGTTGTTCTTGTTGGTGTTTAATGGTTTCCAATGTGGCACTTTTAAATTCATCCATTTTAGTCACTACCGACTTTTTCGTGTGTTTCTTTACACGGCAGTAACTTTTCCCACTGGAAGATGAATTTTTCACTTCTTAGCGAGAGAAAAAAAAACTTATTTACGTGTTATTGATTAACAATAAATAAACGAAGAAAACCAACAGACCTCTTATTGTAACGATTTAGATTTTAAAACCTTGCATCAGGGAATGACTTGAAACCTTTTGCATCCCCCTTAAGGACGACACATTTTTTCTTTCAATCCTATTTCCTGGCGTTGGAGACTTTCTTTCTGCAGATTTGGTACACCTTGTGTGTTAAAAATCCAGTATGGCTTTAAACTTCTCGTTGTTACTGTTGTAATTTACAATTTTTTCGAGCACACCACCTAAGTCTTTTTTGAAAATCCAACATCACTAGTAGTAGTAATGGTTATGTTGCATCCGACATAATTCCGAGTTCTCGCTGCTAATGTGGTGTGAGACATAAGTCCAGGTTATGTTGTGTCCGAATAAGTCCGAATTACTCGTCGCCAGTGTTGTAACCTTAAAGGGTCGATAATAAATAAGATTAAACGGTGGCATATTTACAAGAGTGCGTATTTACAGAAGTACAGAATAGTATGTTACAGAAGAACTGCTAGTCCTTCGTCAATTAGGCTCCTCTATACATAGTGTCCATATAGTCACGAAATAGGGTAGATAACCCTCACACCGTAACGTATGGCTCCTATACAACACGACATAATGGAGTGTGCAGGTACCTCCACTGGACCATCTGTAAGAAACTGAATATCAGATGTAGCAGCAGGCACTGGGAACATATACCTGAGAGAACTGTGGGGAATGAGACATACACCATCCATTATGACCATGAAATCCCCACAGCTACCTATCTGGAAAACGCAGCTGTCAAACCTGACATTGTAATATGGAACAAGAGAGAGAGAGAGTGGCAACTTTGGTTGAGGTCAGTGTCCCTAACGATGGGGGCCTAAATAGAGCTGAAAGGGAGAAAATAACAAAATATCAGGGTCTAATGTATGATATGAAAAGAAACTGGAACCTCAAAGAGATCTCTATCATTCCAGTTATCATAGGAGCCACTGGACTCATGAAGAAGAACTTGAAAAAGTATTTAGCAAGTATACCTGGTGAACCAAGTGCAAGAGAAATCCAAACAACTGCACTCAAGGGAACGGCCAGAATCCTGAAAAGAGCTCTCGGTTGGAGTCTGTAAATAGCGGGTGATCGTATGGCATTTGGAAGAATGCCCCGTCCCCAGCAAATGAATGAAAAGAAAAATAAAAAAAATAAAAAATTAACTAAGACAATTCAAATATAACGATAAAATGAACTTAAAACCTTTTTTTTCGAAAGTTCTCAATACTAAGTAGAACTTTATAAATAAACTTTAGACAAACATTAAAACAGTCCCTGTAAAACCGACTGTCTTAATGTTTATATAAAATTTGTTATATAAGGCAAAAAGTATCGGGGAATAATTCAATCCGTTGAAATGAAATTTTCCCATTGACATTTCAAACTTGTGAACACTCTGTAAGACCTTCAAAAAGTCAAACCTCAAAAGACAGAACATATGCAGTCAGTAATAAAAAAAGAAACTTGCCAATAGATGTTAAGATCGTAAATCTCTTTGCTACTATTAAAAGATCGCAAAAGAATAGCAACGACAGTTAAATGAACTTTTCTTAGTGGGAGGAGGGGAGTTTCTCATAATGTCTAATATTAGATCTGTTTGAATAATTCTTACGTAAAGCAATTCTAATCAACAATGAGGACAGAGCGTTGTTCATGTGTGGACACTTCAAAACAAAGGGAAGTAATTGTTAACATATTTTTAATACTGTTTGAAAAAATAAAACGTATGTGATGTGAAAGAAAATATGTTGTGTGTATATTATTTACTGTTAGAAAGATAAAAGAGGGGGAAAACGCGCGTATAGGACAATAAAAATTGGAAACTATATAAGAATGAGAATATAACACTTTCGGTAAAAGTCGTTATAAGGATTTATCGGTATTTTAATTGTTCTTACACTTAAACAAAAGGAGTAAACAATGAATGACGAATGCTGTCGTTTCTGTGATTAAAAGCATGTTGCTACATCGACAGTCAGGCCGAAAAGGGGGGAAAGAGGCTGTTGACTTGTGAGTAACTAAAAACCGTACTTATAAAAATATAACTAGGGCAATATCAGAAAGAATGACAAAAACCGGTATCGTCCGGGCCTTCGGGTCTGGATTTACGCCGGTCTATTGGTTGTCGGTCCTGTGCAGTTCTAGGAGGTGCACCCTCCCAGACTTTGCCTCCCCTCTTTAGGGAGGAGTAAGTTTATTGCTTACTGCCTGAGGCGCTCCTACCGGGGAATGCCGATGGGGCTACCCAGGCAATTTTTAAACAGCCAGAGTGCTCAAATTCTCGAGCGCTGGTTCTTTCCCACTTTCCCAACCTTGTGTCACATCTTACCTTGTGGGAGGAAGATAAATAGAGACAAAGTCGATCCATACATACCATACATACAATAATATTTTTTTATATTGATGACAGACAACGAATTTGGAGAAATAGTCGGAGATGCAATCACTGCTAAAACACCGTTTCGTGCGTCTTGTTAGTAGTAACAGCTTGTTAGAGAGGCGCGAGATTAGCAGTAACTGGACAGTCTGAGTTTGTTGCTAGCGGTGAGGCGTAGGTATTCCTGCAGTGGAAAATTTCAGGCAAACTCTGTTGAACATTTCTTAGGTTTAGCTTAAGTATCAATTTAGGTGTCTCCTAGCGCAGGTCGCCAATATTCCAACGTTTACTTTTTTTAAGGTGTGAAAGTGTATATTTTCCGCGCTTCTGATTGGCTGAAATAAACATTTCTGTGTTAAGAGTTTATAGTTTTACAAAATCTATTCGTGCTGCTGCTGATTGAACGCGTTTACACTAGTTGAAGTGACTTCAGCGTTATTCGTGAATCACGACAGCAAAACAGGTTATCGGAGTTGATTTTCACTCGTTTTCGTGATTTTTAAGCATTGTAGAATCGCAGTAATGAATTTTGAATTTTGAAGCGCAATTCGTGAATCATTACTGAAAAACGGGTTAAAGGAGTTGGTTTTCACCTGATTTCGTTATTTTTAAGCATTGTTGCATCATGTAGTAATTAATTTACAAAAGTTGAAGTTACTTCAGCGCAATTTGTGAATCATTACTGAAAAACAGGTTAGCATGTAATGTACGGAACATTCAACACGTGTCACATATATCTAATGTGTGGATATATGAAAAAGCGATGTGAAGGAAGGTGTCACAGAAGTTGTTTGGGGCAATATAAAAACAGTGAACAAACAAATAATTTGGTGTATTACGCCTTTTCTATCGATAATCTTCGTGGCTAAATCAACAAATGATTGTTTGATCGCCCCGTCGTCACGTGATCTGAGACTCCACACATTATGAAAAACCAACCCCAATATCGTAAACGTTTACAAGTTTTGACGACTCTTTGCGAGGAAAATGAAATCTGAAATAGTAAGGTTATTCTATCTTATAGATTTGCACGAAGTAGAGGCCCCAAACATAAGTTTATTTATCTACCTCCCACAAGGTAAGATGTGACACAAGGTCGGGAAAGTGGGATTAGATAAGCCAGCGCTCGAGAGGTGAGCACTCTGGCCATTTAAAAATTGCCTGGGCAGCCCCGTCGACATTCCCCGGTAGGGGCGCCTCAGACAGTAAGCAATAAACTTACTCCTCCCTAAAGAGGGGAGGCGAAGCCTGGGAGGGTGCACCTCCTAGAACTGCACAGGGCCAGACAACCCCCAATAGACCGGCGTAAATCCAGACCCCAAAGGCCTGGACAATACCAGTTTATTAGGCCCAAAACATAAGTATTATAAGTATGAATAATATAAATATAAGTAAATGAATGACAAATACAAGTTACACATGTATTACAGTTGACAAAATACAAAAAAAAAAAAACGTAAACATAACATTATACACAACATTAACAAACAGGGTTCTTACTCGCAAATAGTGCCCGTTTTCTACCTTTTAGCTAGAATCTAGATATTTGAATAACAGATATCTGTCATTTTGTTGGACGTTAAGTCCGAAACGGCCGACGTTACTGACTTCCGATTACTCTCTAACCCATTTTTAAGTTCAACAAAGGAACATAACTTACTGGTGTGATGTAAGCGGTCTATTCGAGGATTCGTTTCTCTATAATAGATTGTAGCGGTAATGCATATTAATATATAGATAAAAAAGAGTAAGGAAATACATTCATAGATTACGAAGGAATGGTTATTAAAAATTATCTATTTATTTACCATATTAGATTACATATTTAATTCAGAACGTGTATCTTCTTAAGGCAAATTTTAAGAGTGCATCTTTAATCTTATATGGATACAAATATGGATGACTAAATTTAATCAGACACAATTCTGTCGACAATGTCTGGTATTTATTTTAAACTACAGCAGAAAGTTATGTTTCGAAATTTTTTTTAGATGAGGATTGATTATTTGGATCATTTGGATCATTTGGATTATTTGGATCATTTGGATTATTTGGATTATTTGGATCAGTTGGATTATTTGGATCATTTGGATCAGTTGGATTATTTGGATTATTCGAACAACTTTTCTGCCCATGTACCTTCCGACCTTCTTCGGGTGTGTCTTGTTGAACTCGGGAATCTTTGTGTCGATCTCGGCAATCCGTACAGAATTTCGAACGCAAAGACCCGTGGTGCAACGGTTATAAGTGCTAAGTGATAATCAGTTCTAAGTGACAATCTTCTGGAGGTTGAAGGTTCAATCCTACACACGGGCGCAACACAGAATACAATTACGAATTACTTAAGACTTCTACCCGGTCATGGCTGACGGAAAGAGAGCATACTACCCCCGTGGATTAAATAAAGGGTTCCGTTCGAAATTCCGTACAGATTCCCGAGTTCAACAGAAAAATTCCGAGTTTGACAAGATACACCTGAAGAAGGTCGGAGGTTACATTGGCAGAAACGTTATGATGATAACATCCAAGATGAGAACAGTAGTCCGAATAACCCAAATAATACAAAGGCAGCAGAGCTAGAATTATCTTACTCATTTTTCTACTATCAACGGCTCTGTTCAGATACCCATAGGCTAACGATACTATTATGGTACTGACAGAAGAGTATCCGTCAAAAATGACATGATTATTTACATATGGATCTGTTACTGCTAATTTAACATCCGTTTTTTTTACAGACAAACATTTACATATATCTGTTTCATAAATGTTATGTAGTTTTTTGGACGCTTATACAGCATCCACCTCATAAATATTTTATCGTACAAACAAAACATAAAAAAGGAACAAAATGAAAATGATATGTTTACGATACCACATTAATTTAATGCGAGACCAGATAGGTTATCTCCACGTTACAATCGTGTGCGTAAAACACATACACAAGTCAAGAAAAGTCAGAAAAGCTATGAGAATGTGTCTCGCATATCTAGGATTTTGCGTGTACGTTAAGCGCACGTGTTGTCGGAGATACGGGTGACCAGGAGTGGTCCATCGTGCAGTGTATCGGCGACGAAAAGACTGAGAGGCTTTTTGTGCTTCGGCTTTTATAGTTCCCGATCTTAGCGCCGTCAAAAGTGGCGAAAAGGGAGATAATTAAAGGTCTCAGCACCCTCTGGTTTATGCATGTGTATGAATGTGTGAAAAGGTAGTGAATGCTACAATTGGTGTTAGCACGATTAATCGGAATCAGAAATCGGAAAAATCGAACTTTTTGGGGGTATCGGAATCGGAAATTTTTTTTAGTCTTATTTTCCATTCTAAAAAGGATTGTTTTAATTTTTTAATGACAATAAAAATGAAAAAAACACTATTTATTAGAGAATTGTTTATTTACAAATTAAGAATAAAAGCCACATGACCGCAGGTTATGAATCCCATTACCACATTAAGCATTGAGACTAATCTATTTTTTATTGGTAAATTATGATAAATAAAGTAAATATTCTAGAGTTCACTTACGCCTATTCCCTTATCAAAATTTTTGAAATGTTCAAATTTCTTTTCGCACCTATTTGTTAAATGTCTATATGACGCCTCTCAGAGAGTTCAAAGTTGAGTATTAAAACGCTCGGGACAAGTTTTTTTTATTTATTTTGCTAGCGCTGCCCTTTCCCTGGTCGTTGTCTGGTCACCGCGTATATATCCTCTGAAATAATTAATGGTTTATTGCATTTTTTTTTTGGGGGGGGGGTTGAAATTCTTTTAACCTAATTCTTATTTCGCTTTGAAATTAATTAGATCAATTTTCAATTTATGGAGAAAACGTATGACCGATAAACTATCTCTAAAATAGCTATTTTCACTGAATTTAGGAAAAAAATGGCACCGGTAATAATAGCACAAGTAGATAAATATGTATAAATGGCACAAGTGAAAAACATAGATGAAAATCTCACAATGAGTTTATCAAAATCTTGGATACAATACATAAAGCGAAAACATTTAGAAATTTGTCAAATTTAAAAAGATATTATAACTACATTTAAAAGTCTCATCCCCCCAAACAAAAATGAGATTTTAGGCGATTACGTGTGAACAAACTGAAAAAAACAAACAATTATTTTAGAATTTAGAGTGAGAGGGATAGTTGCACATATAAATGTAACGTAAAATGATCCCCTATTTCCGGGCCATTCTAACTTTCTAGGGCATTAACTAAATTTTTTACTACTAATCTTATGTCCGACCGGCAAAGTTATAAAACCACACGTAATCGCTTTATTTTTCGTATTACCACCCAGACTTAGGGGTAGTAGTAGAAAAAATGCGTGTTTTTTATTACTTTTAAAAATTACATATTTTATACTAAAGTTTTATCTGGAACATTAACATGGCCAAGATTTAAAACAAACAAAAATTGGTTACATATCTTTAAAACGCTGTCTAGTCCGAAAGGGATGATCATTTTACGTTAAATTTATATGCGAAACTGATTTTTCTTGTTTTATTTATTTTTACCACTAAGTTTTTCAGGCTGTTTACATGTAATTGCCTAACAACTAGAGAATCGCATTTTTCTTTTTGAGTGAATTAGCATAGGGTACAGAGCTCTAATAATACCTTATTTTCTTTCAGAACAGAAAGTTATAAATGCGCATTGGGGGGGGGGGGGGGAAACAAAAAGAACAAGCATCGATCATTTCATAAGAATGCAGTATTTACAGAGTACAGGAAAAATGTTTAAAAATGAAAAAAAAGCATTTTTGTCAAGAAAAAAATGACAGTAGCAATAACCGACCAAATCTTTATAATTGGAATAAAAATATGAACATTCTTTGATAGAGGTAAGGCACAAAATAGTTAAAAAGCCTCCCCCGCCCTCCTCATGTTAAGAATTGTTTTCTTAATAGTAATATTATTATTTAGAAACTCATTCTTAACATGGGAGGGGGTTTTGTTAACTATTCTTGTTCCTTTATCGTCTTCTTATTTTGCATACCAATCATCGACTATTTTCAATTGTTTATGAAAAAATTCAAATAGCATTTTGTCAACTAACGACGAACTAATGCAAATCGGTTTTGTTTAAAAAAAAAAATCTTTAGTTGTCTCACAATTTTCAATCAATTACAAGGAAAAGATTTTAAAACAATATTTAGACAGATCTACTCTTATAATATAGCCCTCTTCTAAGTGTATATTTTATGTTTGCAAAAATATATGCGGACATTACATGGGGGTTTTACAGTAATTTGAAAAACTTGAAAAAGCAACAAATCTTTAATTAAATATTTAGAAATTTGCTAAGGAATGGGAATCGCTAATTGTATCGGAATCGGGAATTTATAACAAAATCGGTAATTATATCGGAATCGGGAAAATGTTTGGAATCGTCCTATCACTAACTTCAATGTATTCATACTTAGCATAGGGTTTTTTTTTCGTAGTGCGTGGAGTCTCAGATCATAGGAACACGGAACGGTCAATGATTGGTTGATTTATCACGTGGTCGTCAATATAAAAGCAATGAATGACAGTGCATTTTCTCTTCTTTGCCGTTTGGCGGAGGGACTGGTCGTTGAGGGGGCAACATGTTTGCCATAATCCCTTTCTCTCCCCCACCCATTTGGGTTAGTAACCGAAGAGATAACATTAATTATATTCGCTGTTCCTGTTTTGCCTAGACTATTTTCTGGGCATGCAGTCGTTTCCTCATCGCCAGACTAATTCCGTCGAGGTGCTTTTGAGACACCCATGCAGTCAGTCGTTAACGCACGCCCATATAAGTTATGTTCGACATCAAGTCCACCTTTTTATATCTCCACGAATTGAGAATTTGCGAAATGTGTTAAATATTTCGTGTATTACTTGTGAACGTAAATAAATCCAGTTATATTTTTTATAAGTACGGCTGTTAGTTATTTTCTGTCGACCTCTTGTATTTACGTTTAAGAACAATTAAGAGACTAGTAACAGGCTGCAACCACAAGCGGTGGTCACTTACCTCATCATAAGTTGATAGAAAAGAAAGAAGTAGCTTAAATCGAGCATTTAAAAAAAATCTTTTAAAACTTATATTTGATCAATTTAATGGAAATTATATACTACTAAAACTGATGTGGTTATCTTCTTACTTGCTTGTCACCGTGCACATTTAACTTGTCCATAAATGTTTTAAATGGTGGGAGAAATGGACAAATAACATAAATAATGACGAATGATAAGAAAATTTGTGAGAGGAATGATGTAACTAAGTAAGAGAGAGAGAGAGAGGGTGTTTGTGACATCACAATGACTGACTGTGAAACCATTTGACTTTGTAATACTTGTAGAAATATGACTCTCGATCAATGTTGACGGAATTATATATTTTAAAAAAATATTCTCCTTATTATTGCCATTTCAGCAACGTTTTCAATGTGTGACTTTTCAAACTACCTTATTCACGTAACCGCGTGCTACACACAGCGGCATATTAACATTACTCGTCGATAACATCAAGACTAATTTCAACTTGACTGCGATAAATATGTCTCAGTCAGGTAGGATTATACGAAAAAATAAGAGGATGTTCTAGTAAAATATATTTGTAAACAATTTTCTGAAAGAATAATTACGCTTAATGAAAATTATCGTGAGAGAAAAATACCATTTATTTCTGTGCGCATACGTATGTTTGTATTTAAGTGAGTCCATCTCTTATCGGTTAGTATTACAAAACCAAACACAGTGGGCCATCTACCGAACACAGTCATATCTGTTTTTGTTATTCTATTGGCTAGTTTGCTGCCTTCACTTATGGTGTAATTTACAGTTTCGTCTCTTTGCCCACAAAGTCTACATTTACTGTTTTCCTGGGTTTATCTATCTTGGCTTTTATATAGTTCGTTCTGATTGCGTTGTTTTGTGCGACTATGTGTTTTAATACGTCACTTTGATGTTCATCTTATAAATCGTCTATGTATCTGCTTCTCTTCTTATTTTGTTTTTCTCGACTTTTTTCCAGTTTCACGGTTCTTTATATTGTTCATTTCGGACGTGTTTTTTCATGTGTTTATATCTTATCCGCTGTGTTCGATTGAATATGCAACTATAATACGGTACAACCTTTTGAAATAGAAAAATGTATTCGCGGGAATTAACGGATGTAGGAAACTCATCCTTCGACTTTAGAATGGGTTGTGTACGTAAGTGGTTGCATCAAGTCTGTGATTGAATACGTCTGTGATTGAATACGTCTGTGATTGAATACGTCTGTGATTGAATAAGTCTGTGATTGAATACGTCTGTGATTGAATACGTCTGTGATTGAATACGTCTGTGATTGAATACGTCTGTGATTGAATACGTCTGTGATTGAATAAGGCTGTGATTGAATACGTCTGTGATTGAATACGTCTGTGATTGAATACGTCTGTGATTGAATACGTCTGTGATTGAATAAGGCTGTGATTGAATACGTCTGTGATTGAATACGTCTGTGATTGAATAAGTCTGTGATTGAATAAGTCTGTGATTGAATAAGTCTGTGATTGAATACGTCTGTGATTGAATAAGGCTGTGATTGAATACGTCTGTGATTGAATACGTCTGTGATTGAATAAGGCTGTGATTGAATACGTCTGTGATTGAATACGTCTGTGATTGAATACGTCTGTGATTGAATACGTCTGTGATTGAATAAGGCTGTGATTGAATACGTCTGTGATTGAATACGTCTGTGATTGAATACGTCTGTGATTGAATACGTCTGTGATTGAATACGTCTGTGATTGAATACGTCTGTGATTGAATAAGGCTGTGATTGAATACGTCTGTGATTGAATACGTCTGTGATTGAATAAGTCTGTGATTGAATACGTCTGTGATTGAATAAGTCTGTGATTGAATACGTCTGTGATTGAATAAGGCTGTGATTGAATACGTCTGTGATTGAATACGTCTGTGATTGAATAAGGCTGTGATTGAATACGTCTGTGATTGAATAAGGCTGTGATTGAATACGTCTGTGATTGAATAAGTCTGTGATTGAATAAGTCTGTGATTGAATAAGCCTGTGATTGAATAAGGCTGTGATTGAATACGTCTGTGATTGAATACGTCTGTGATTGAATAAGGCTGTGATTGAATACGTCTGTGATTGAATAAGTCTGTGATTGAATAAGGCTGTGATTGAATACGTCTGTGATTGAATACGTCTGTGATTGAATAAGTCTGTGATTGAATACGTCTGTGATTGAATACGTCTGTGATTGAATACGTCTGTGATTGAATAAGTCTGTGATTGAATAAGGCTGTGATTGAATACGTCTGTGATTGAATAAGTCTGTGATTGAATACGTCTGTGATTGAATAAGTCTGTGATTGAATACGTCTGTGATTGAATACGTCTGTGATTGAATACGTCTGTGATTGAATACGTCTGTGATTGAATACGTCTGTGATTGAATAAGGCTGTGATTGAATACGTCTGTGATTGAATACGTCTGTGATTGAATACGTCTGTGATTGAATACGTCTGTGATTGAATAAGGCTGTGATTGAATACGTCTGTGATTGAATACGTCTGTGATTGAATAAGTCTGTGATTGAATAAGTCTGTGATTGAATAAGTCTGTGATTGAATACGTCTGTGATTGAATAAGGCTGTGATTGAATACGTCTGTGATTGAATACGTCTGTGATTGAATAAGGCTGTGATTGAATACGTCTGTGATTGAATACGTCTGTGATTGAATACGTCTGTGATTGAATACGTCTGTGATTGAATAAGGCTGTGATTGAATACGTCTGTGATTGAATACGTCTGTGATTGAATACGTCTGTGATTGAATACGTCTGTGATTGAATACGTCTGTGATTGAATACGTCTGTGATTGAATACGTCTGTGATTGAATAAGGCTGTGATTGAATACGTCTGTGATTGAATACGTCTGTGATTGAATAAGTCTGTGATTGAATACGTCTGTGATTGAATAAGTCTGTGATTGAATACGTCTGTGATTGAATAAGGCTGTGATTGAATACGTCTGTGATTGAATACGTCTGTGATTGAATAAGGCTGTGATTGAATACGTCTGTGATTGAATAAGGCTGTGATTGAATACGTCTGTGATTGAATAAGTCTGTGATTGAATAAGTCTGTGATTGAATAAGCCTGTGATTGAATAAGGCTGTGATTGAATACGTCTGTGATTGAATACGTCTGTGATTGAATAAGGCTGTGATTGAATACGTCTGTGATTGAATAAGTCTGTGATTGAATAAGTCTGTGATTGAATAAGTCTGTGATTGAATACGTCTGTGATTGAATACGTCTGTGATTGAATACGTCTGTGATTGAATAAGTCTGTGATTGAATACGTCTGTGATTGAATAAGGCTGTGATTGAATACGTCTGTGATTGAATAAGTCTGATTGAATAAGTCTGCGATTGAATACGTCTGTGATTGAATAAGGCTGTGATTGAATACGGCTGTGATTGAATAAGGCTGTGATTGTAGACTACAACAGTTCATGTGTCGGATACTTTTAGATGAAAATTGCTAATCTGTAGTATTTAGATTATTCGGATTATTATTCTCATCTTGCATGTTATTCTCACAACGTTTCGGCCGGTATAACTTCCTACCCTCTTCGGATGCATCTTGTCGAATTCGGGAATCGTTATTCCGAATTCGAGAATCTATTTAATCCATTTATTTAATCCACGGGGGTTGATTGTTCTTGTTCCGTAAGACATGACCGGATAGACATCTTACATAAGTAATTCTTATTTTATTCTTAGTATCGCCTGTAGTGAGGATTTAACCATCAGCCTCCAGAAAACTGTCTATTAAAAATGATTAAAACTGTCTATTACTTAACACCTTTATCTGTTGCGCCACATATCCATGTGAAACAAAAACAATCTACTCCCGTGGATTGAATACAGGGTTCAGTTCGAAATTCTGTATAGATTTCTGAGTTTGCCATAAAGATTCCCGAGTTCGACAATATGCACCTGAATAAAGTTAGAGGTTACATCGTCCGAAATGCTATGAGAATAACATCCAAGATGAGAATAGTAGTCCGAATAATCCAAATAGTACAAATCAAACATTTCGGTTCTAACTCAAGAAGAGACCTTACACAGACATTGGAATTATTTACAGAGACTTACTTCTTGGATTTCGGACGAGGATACAAGTGTAGTATTTGTTCTGTCCTCAATCAGTGAAGAAAATATCCTTCTCGACTGAGATAAAAATTATTTTTTATCCCAATCGACAGTGCTCATTTTTTGGTGGTGGTGGTGATGGTGATTTTCCTCACATTAAAAACCGACCTTGTCTAACTCTGCCCTCGTGGGGAGGAGGATAAGTAAATAGGGGTTCAACCGAAGTTGAATTTTGATCACATAGTATGTTTTTTTTGTTTTTGTTGTTTTGTTTTTTGCCCCGCACCTCAAAAAACGATACATATGGAGAATTCTTATTTTCATTTAACTGTGCAAAGCTAAATATTTTTTTATCGTTTAAAGAAAACAAATGTCGTCATCATTAATTTCGGTTATCTGTTGTGGCCGGATACAAACGATTTAATTCGTTCTTAAATTACAAACCTCAAAAATGATTCCCCAGAAAAGAACGTCTCTTTCTAGAATTTTTTTTTTTTCGTCCTATAAAGACGGGCTTGTTCAATTGGGCAAAAGATTCTATCTCGTGTGCCAGATGACAGTTGTCAGCTGACCTTAAAATCTGGTCAACTGAAAACTAGAATTGGACTAATTTAAACAATTCGACCAGTCGAAAATATCAGTTATTTGATAATGTCCATACACTATCACGATTCGTTTAATAAATTAAGGGACCTCTAACGTATTCCCCGCAAAATAGAAAACAACGTATAAAAGCGTTTTGACATGTGACCTCAATTTAGATATTTACATATTAAAAACTAAAAATACCGTTATTTATAGCAATTCACGTTGTTATCATGGTTAACACATACACATATATGTGTTTGTATGTATATATATATATATATATATATATATATATATATATATATATATATATATTTGTGTATGTATATGTATATATGTAAATCTGTATGTTTGTGTATGTATATATGTAAATCTGTATGTTTGTATATGTATATATGTAAATCTGTATGTTTGTGTATGTATATGTATATATGTAAATCTGTATGTTTGTATATGTATATATGTAAATCTATCTGTATGTTTGTGT
The DNA here is from genome assembly GCA_963556195.1 of Sepiola atlantica. Classification (NCBI taxonomy): domain Eukaryota; kingdom Metazoa; phylum Mollusca; class Cephalopoda; order Sepiida; family Sepiolidae; genus Sepiola; species Sepiola atlantica. The sequence goes on along the minus strand of OY744524.1, from coordinate 163,175,274 downwards.
ATGTATATGTATATATATAAATCTATCTGTGTATGTTTGTGTATGTATATGTATATATGTATATGTACATCTATTTGTGTATGTATGTGTGTATATATATATATATATATATATAATGTATGTATATATGTGCGTATATTAATTAGGAAAATAATATTTTTTAAATATATGAAAACAAGCAAAATTATTATTCAAGTTTGAATATAGCGATCTGTTTATTTTATATGTTCATATGAAGAGTTTAAAGCCCTTACATCCAGATATACATGTATATATACATATATAGATGTATATTTTTATTTTTTGTAGTCAAACTTTCAGAGTTTAAGCTCAATAGATAATAATTTATAATTCCAAAGCATTTATAAATTGACAATATTATAATTGATCACGGTGATTTATTTTTTCTACTGAGACAATATATATATATATATATATATATATATATATATATATATATATATATATATATATATATATATATAGTCTAAAGAAGCTTTGAGTTATTTTAAACAAAAAGACAACAAAAAAAAGGCAAAAAAAAGGAAAATGCAGTTTAAATTCCCAGAGAAACTAACTAAATCCAAAATAGTGTAGACTTAACATTTGTTGGAAAATTCATAAATAAATAATATATAATAGTAAGTAAATAAAATAAAAAGGGGGATTAAGTATCTAACAGTGAAACAAAAGCAGGAGACCTTAACGTAAGCATCTAATATTAACACGGGGATCTTCAGCTGTTTACCATGTAACTGTTTCGGAGATTTAAAAACAGGACAGTTATATGCATGGCTCTCCAATGGTACAGATAAAACTACCATTTCCCCAATAATTAAGTGTCGAAATAATTCAGCTTAAAATGTTACTTATATATACATAAATAAATAATAATAATAATAATGTATATATATTGGTTGGTTGTATTCCAGTGACCAAAAGAAATAAACAAATCAGTCTACAATCATAATTTTTATTTTTTTTATTACTTTATTTCGGCAAATTTATTTTTGTCTTATGCGCGTTTCGCCACCCGATAAGAAAAAAGTAGCTTTTGGTCTACCGGCTGCTCTTTAGGAGCTATCACTCAATAATTAAAAAAAAAAACAAGCACATTATTTCAACAATAAACGGGAAGAAAAATGGTCAAGAAAGGTGAGATGAACGGCAAGTCAAAAAAGACGAAAACAAGACTCACTTTAAAAGATGACAATGATAGAAAAATCCCCCAAACATCTGACACGCGAAGTCCGATTCTCAAGCGGCCATCTTGTAACCAAGCAAACAGAGCTGAGATCGTCACGTTTCGATTCAGAAATTCTAAAACTGGACAAAACCTCGATTAAAATCTGGAAATGTCGGTTGATAAAATATTATTAGCCCTAAATTTAAATAATGATGATACTTATAAAGTGTTAGATTTTATTGGATGCGAAAATACTAGCCAGTACGGAAAGTAATTATCAAAAATATAGAAATTAGCCATGTCATGTTTTCTCAACTTAACTATGATGAAAAAATAAATAAACAACCCATCTCCCGTTAAATATGTAATTTACGACAGATAAAATTAATTCTAACAAAAACAATATAATAGATAATTAAATTTATATCTTAACAGTTTGGTGTTATACTTTATTTTAATTAAATTATGGTTATATAAGTTATAATGAATTATTTGTTTTCCCATGACTCAGAAAAAAAAAGTAGATCCAAGGGACGTAATTCACTTAATTTTTATTAAAAAAAGAAAAAAACTATTTTTACCCGTAATATTCATTCTAATTTCTTACGTGTCAGTTGCTAGATTATCAATACTCCCCCCCCCCCAAAAAAAAACTATTTGTTACAATCTGAGAAGTGAAAGTTCAAACTAAGAAGAGAGAACAACTCCAATATATTCCGAAAACAATATACTCCATTGTATTTGTCCCCTTATCATAAAAGTTCCACGCCATCCCTCTTCCCAGTTATTTATATTTAGATAGAAACATCTATTTAATTGCAATAAATATAATTTTCAGCCTTCTACTCCCCCCCCATAAGTCATTTATATAACTATCTATCCCGATACCGACATCTGCTTCTTATGTTGTACCATAACAAAGTAAAGCGTTTCCACTGACATTGTATCAGTTAATTCCAGATCCCTCCTATTTAAGCTACTTCTAACCTATAATTCTCATTTTTGGTTTACTGGATATTAAAGTGTCCATAGTCCCCACCACCAATCTAGTATGCAGTTTATTGTAGATATTTGACGGATTAATAATCGTCTTTAATCCATTGGACACAAAGTTTCCGATGCAATCCAGTCGTGTTATCTATTTAACTGAGAAGAAATAGACTAAAAAAAAACTTTCACAAGATGCCTACCCACAAGAAAGACCTCCTTAAATTAACCCATCAGAGATATAAGGTATGCTATCAACTACTTTCCCGAGCTTACCAAACTCTCACGTAAGTTGCTGTGACATATTAACCGAAGAAAATGGGTATTATATATCTATCCTTAATTATATATCTATTCATACTTATGCAAAAAGCCAAACAATTATTATCTATGCATTTAAAGTACCTACAACACCTTAACAAATTATGGTTTTATGCAGTGATTTGGTTTGGTTTGGTTTGGTTGTTTTGTTTTACGCCATATCAACCCTTTTCGGGTTATTTAGAGGAAGGATATATGGGTACATACCTTCTCCAAAAGCTATTAGTGGGAGTGATGCAGTAGACTCGACCGAACTACAAACTCGGCACTCCGAGCCTACTATGTGTGAGAAATTCAGAATGAGACTGTCTCTTTTTGGCACGTCATTCAAATCGCACGGACGTTTCATATATGCTGTTCTTGGAGCAAAGCTTTCAAACCTCTAGTAAGCATTTCCTCTAAGTTATGTCTTTTGATGGCAGTTATATAGAATTTCAGAAACAAACAACACAAAGTAACATTTAGTTATTCATTGCTCGCACATTTTCTCTATCTATGCCCCTTAAAACGTGTTCTTTCTTATTATATTTGGGAACTTAATGCATTCGTTGGTTAGTACTTATGTCTGTTGTTTTCCTCTTATCTATTATAGTTTGTACCCTGTTACATGTTCCGTGACTCATTTTACGTTTGTTCAACCAAAACTGTTTATTTGGGAATAAATGTGAATCCAACTGTTTTGTTTACTATTATCTTTCTTTTTTTTTTGACACATGTGTATGTTATTCACGATAACGGAATGGAATCTATATAGTCATTCAAAAGTCAGACTCATATTTGAATAGAGTAAAGAGTGGGAATCTAAAAGGGCATTGCAAACTAGAATTGGGCAAAAATGTGCAGAAAAAGAAGCTAAAAACTGGCTAATTTTATAGAATAACTCCCGTCTCGAGTCGGATGACTTTTTGTGGTTTTATGAGGTTTTCATTAACCCTAAGTTCGAGTGGCAAAGCTCCCTATAAAACCTTCTTTAACCTTACTACTAACTCTTAGTCTGAGTAGCAAGCCACCCCTTTCCCGTAAGAAAAACTCTCTTAACGGCCCAAAATACTTAGGAAAAATACGGTTTGGAGCCCGGTTTTGAAATGGGAGTGATTCTATAAAAATGCCCAAAACCTGTCCATTATTTTTAATTAAATATTTGCGTTAGAAATCACTAAGACGGCTCGTGCATTCCATTGCAAGTGGTGCTTACCACACTAGTGACTGTTACAAGAAGTTTCATCAAATTAAAGGTCAGTGCAAAAATAATGGTCGCTTTCAGAAACACATTTATTCATGAAAGTTTTTTTACCTTTCCAATACTCTGTAAAAAATCTTTTTATGGAAATCGCTCCAGACAATGTATGAAGCCACTTGGTGTAAGGAGCTAAAAAAAGCACTTCAAAGTCAGAAACTAGCCAACAATAAGTGTTAGATGGATAGATCCAGACCCAGAAAACAGCAATTCTTCTCTCTTTGTCAGAGTCATCGCTCATGGAATATGAGGATGAAAGGACAAAATAATGGAAGCGAGAGTTAGGAGGCTGTTGAAAGTAAACCCAAGATCCACTTTCTACTCTCCTAATGACGTGAGACTGCTCCAGTGCTGACAGCAAGTGTCTTAGACATTTCTTTGACACTGACGTGGATTTTGCTCAACCAGTGCTTGCAATTGTTCATTGTCAAGATTACACGGTCGTCCTCTACCTTCTTCATCTTCAAGGCTCTCATCTCCACTATGGAATTTCTGGAATCACCTTCGTAATGTCCGATTGCTTGTGGATCCATCTCCCCATGCTATATTGATGTTGCCAGAAGTTTCGGAGGCATCGTGCCCAAGTTGAACTCATGCAACATAAGAAGGCAAAAGTCATGTTTTGGCATATTCATCATTGAGGGTTTTCTATGCTTCAAAAATACTTTCTATCATAAAAAAATGTTACAAATTATTATTGAGAACACAATAATAATTATATGTTAAAATTTACCAGAAATGAACTACAAATTCTGTGTTCAAATGACTTTTTAAAATCCAGCGCTTCAGGCGGCCATTATTTTTGTAACGACATAATAATAAAAACTTATCTGCAATCTACAATTAGAGATGACAAGTTTCCAAGTTATTTAAAACTAGCTGCACCTACTCGGCGTTGCCCGATAAGGGATTTACTTGCAATCTTATTTTCCCCCCTTTTTTAAAACTATGCCGTTTTGGTTTTGTTTTTTCAAATTATATTTTTTTCAAAATATTTGTTTATTCCAATCAAAGGAAAGTAACTCTGTATGGACGAATACAGATTTATGTCCCTTTCTTAAGATGACAGCCATTTGAAAATAATTCCGACCAGGACAAAATATTTTCTGGGAGAAATGCTGCAACGATCCATAAAAAAAACTGACAATCAAGAATCAAATATTGAGTTTGTAGAAAGAAAAAGCTGTCGATGACAAAGAAACGATAAAGAGACTACCTTTACTTTATATATTAGATGAACGACCTCGATTCTTCGACTGATAAAGTAGAATGCATTTTCTCTTGCTAAGCATAGAAAATACTGCATTACATTCTCTATTTTTCAGTCATGATTTTGAACACATTAACAATCTGCAGATAAAGAGACTGTGCTATACCATACAAAGTCAGCAAATATAACATCTCATCCTGTACTTTTATTGTTTTTATTTTTATGAAAGTTGTCAATTCCTAACGATATTGGAGGTCGACACAAGTTCAGTTATCTTATTCGTCGTCATATAGAAAATATTTGAATGGAAGGATTGAGTTTTGTGAGCAAATATTTTAGCATCATCTGGTGTCACTGTCTTGACACTCATCGTGGGTATTTCTTAGAAAAAAAAGCACAGGACTTAGTCCATCCCACTGAAACTATCCAAAAGCAACAGATACCAATCCTCGGACAATGATGAAAACCGGATGTTTCGTATGTGAGCAGAACATTAACTTTTTATAAAGACAATAGACGAATATCTGTGTGAACATGTATACATGTGTTCGTTCACTGCACTGACCGTAATCGTCTCCACACGTTGTGCCGGTCCAAAGTTGTTGTTCGATCTCGTCTCAGTGCTGCAACAAAGAAATCTCATTCCAAGCAGAATCACAATTCCAGCTTCACAAGTAACAAGTTTATTGGTTGGATGTTACAAACAATACTTGTGGTCCCCGGTTAAATGACACTTACAAATCAGATTTTTTATTCCAGTGAAATAAAACCCAAGTCCTACACAGTCCTTTGGCTAAGAGCCCCAATGGGTCCATCCTGCCTGGCCGGCACCTCAGCTTCGCCAGCGTTCCCAGCAAACCACAATTTCCTGCCATGCCTAGTGGGACAGCTCTCGCCACCTCCTGGGGTCCTTTATCCCTGACCGGAAATCCTGAACTCCAGTCTCTTTCACTGGTCATTAGCAGGCTACCCAAACACTGGCCACTTGAGATTTCAATTTGAGATAACTGTCAGACAGTCTCCCCGGGGGTATCATGGAGACGATCTGAACATCACTTTTGTGTTTCAACATCATTCTTTGTTTTTTCCGAGATACTTAATACATTACAAAGGGAAATAAACTTCACTTACATATATATATATATATATATATATATATATATATTGACCTAACATGGTTAATGTCAAGTCAAATAAAATAGCAGTTGGGGATAGCAAACTGGAAGCTGTAGCTGAATTCTTCTACCTGCCGACTCCTTTTCAGCCGATGGTAGTTGTGAGACTGCTGCCATTACCGATGTAAGTCTACCTGGAAGGGCTTTAGAGCAAACTCCTGCCCATCTTAACAAATATGGCCGTCACGACTAGAGGACAGGTGTACACCAGCTGTGTGAGGAGTGTCACACACCTGGAGAAGGTCGGAGGTTGCATCGACAGAACCATTGTGAGAATAACATCCGAGATGAGAACAGTAATCTGAATAATCCAAATAATTAATCCCTATCGCAAAAATTATTTTATAAATAAATAAATAATATATATATATATATATATATATATATACATATATATATATATACATATATGAAATTAAAATGGAATAAGCGGAAGACCTAAAAAGCTCAACGTTTCGCCCAAATGTTATATGGGCTTTGTCAAGAGACTTGATTTTTTTTAAATTGGTATCTTTTAATATTTTTTAATTTAAATTGTTAACTACAAATTAAATTGGCGATTACGAAGCTAAATATTTGAACATTGTTTTTAATTAGTATTAAGTAAACAAAAACTTATTCTAAGTAAATACTTAATGTGTGCCTTTTTTGTATGTGTGTTTTTTGGGGGTAGGGTATTCTGACTCGCAAAATGATTGTTCTTCTATGGGAGGGTTTTTTTCCTTTCAACCTCTTTTCATTTACTTTGCATTTTTTTTATTAGTAAAGATGAAAGAAGTCTGTTGATTTACTTGTATTTGATTTAGTTAATAGATGAATCATTGAACTTTAGATTTTGATAATCTGTCACATTTATTTTCATTTGTTAATTTATTCTTTTTCAATAAATCTCTGAAAATTGGTGTGTCGGTTTTTATCCTGAATATGTGCATAAAGTTTTAGTCAGAGTGACTGAAGATTATTTAAGTTATTTAAAAAATGCACTTTCCTTTTGTCTGTCACTCTTAAGTTTGAAATAACATTTTCTTCGATAAACGTGCGGGTTGAATGGATGCATTTCAAGAATATGAATGTTTAATTTAAAAACTGGTCCAAATTTTATCAAATCTTTTGACTGAAAAGTATCCAGCTATTTTGAATAATTAAGAACCGGTTGCATGGCCTTGATACAACTTAACAACCAATCAGAGACCCTCTGATATTGTTACTCATTAGCCAATGAAACATCATTTAAATCAACTTCCTGTTTTGTATGTTTTCTGCATTCATCCTAACAACAGGTTTGACTATTCTGCAAGGCTTAAACAATCTTATTGTATTTGTGTTTGCACCAAACATTGCCTAACCCAAGTATACCAGTTCTACTACTCTCTAAATGTTGCTGTCGAATTGAATTTTCCTAAAGTTAAATTGGCAGCGAAAAGAAAAGTTAATAATAATAAGATTTTTAAAAATACAAAAAAAAGTGATGTCAGTCCTTAATGCAGATCTCTATAACTCGTTAAACTGACGTTAGTTGTAAAATTATGCCAAGTTAAATATTAATTTAATGAATTAACTATACATTAAAATAAACCAAGCTTAAGTAAGGGTGACTAGTACCATCCCATCTTGATATCGTTTCTCCATTTCAGGATGAGCACCTCACCTAATCAAAAAACTTCCCATCTGTTGAACACGTTGCCACAGGATTGCTTCCCTGAGGATTGCAACATGTTAACTTTCAAATCCAATGTAAATATAAGCTTGTCATAAACCGTCCTCATAAGTCATCAAATTTTATTAATTCCATTCAATCCTCTCATAAAATTCATTATTATTCAACTGACAATCTATTCCGATTTGAGAGCTTTGAGAAGTATCAAATCACCTCTTAGTCGACATTACTTCCAGGTTCCCTCTGATCTGGAGTAGCAGTGCCTGTCAGGTTTCATCTATTAGTTAAATAGAACCCTAACTCTAACCCTAAACCTCTCATTTACAGACTATTTGTTTACAAAATATTTGTATAAAACACTTCTAAACCGTCTCCATAAGTCATCAAATTTTATTCATTCCATTCATTATTTTCAATCCTCTCATAATATTCATCATCATTCAACTGTCAATCTATCCATATCATTAATGCTTATCCTCAATTGGCTTTTAGTCTTAATAAGTGGTGACTCATTAGTAAAAAATACAAAAATCTACAAATCATTCATTAAAACCTTAATAAGTATTTGAAGATATTAAGAACTTGAAGCCAAAAACTCTTACCAGAATGAATGGACTTAGCATAAAATAACTCGATAATGGTTTTCATATGTCTTCAAACAAAACAACTAAACCAAATCAGAAAATATACAGTGTTATGCCTGTTTATATATTTGGGATTATTCGGACTACTATTCTCATCTTGGATGTTATTCTCAACAACTTTTCGGCCGATGTAAACCTCAACCTTCTTCAGGTACGTCTTGTTGAACTTGGAAATCTGTATAGAGGTTCGAAAGAAACCCTTTGTTAAATCCACGGAGGTAATTTGCTCTTGTTCTGTCTGACAGATTCCCAAGTTCGACAAGACGCACCTGAAGAAAGTCGGAGGTTACATAGGCCGAAATGTTGTAAGAATAAGATCCAACATAAGAACAGTAGTCCAAATAATCTGAATAGTATAAATTATCAGTCCTCATCTAAAAAAAATTCCGAAACATGTTTGTATCTATTTTCACTTTTCCAATTTGTTTTTTATTTTCTCTTAAATTTCAAATATGGATCAATCATTAGTGTTTCATACAATTAACTATTATGCATACATTTAACTATTATGCAAAACAAATTTGAACCATCTTTACTATAAGTGTCCCTTAACCATCAGCTGCTTTGAGAAAGTGGACAATATAATAGGTTAAGCAGGTGAAACCATAAAGAAAGTACTCTGAGAGGGGGAAGGGACTAAGGTGATACTTGCCTAAGTAAGTTACATTTGTTTTCATATTAAATGGCTGGGATAAAGGGTTTGCAGAGGGGTGTCCTCCACTGGTCTCCATGCACCTCAGTACTATGTGATGTACAAAACATAGCCTCTCCATAGTGAACGACCGTCCATGCATGATGAGGGGGTCACATCCTTCTCGAGGTTACTCTGTTAATATGCATGGGAATAGACAGAACACGGTGGATCTAGAGCAGGGGCAGGCAACCTCCGGCCCACGGGCCACATCCAGCCCGCGAAGGCTTAGCGTCCGGCCCGCCACCCTGCTATGTTTTATTATTACAATCCGGCCCGCGGACTTCCCAGTAAAATTCACATCATTTTGTGACATAGACGTAAAAGTAGGTTCCAATTAAGATTTACAGTGGGATGAAAATGTATGAATATCAGCGAGCGATGATGCATGTATATTTCATTTTTCTTTAACTATTAAGAGATAAAAATAGAAAAAGAGAAAGAGAGAGGCAAAGAGGAAACGTGAGACGAGGAAAGGGCATGAAACATAGGTTCTATGTGAGGTGTGTCAAAACGAATTCTGGATCAACTTGCTACTTCCCCCGTCATTATTTTTTATGATTCCAAAATTGCTCTTCGTCGGCGCCTTTTATAACATCACGTACAGAAGTCTCCTGAGAAAAAATATCAGATTTGTAGAGTGTTCTATGCAATTTTTCTACAATTTATTCATGTAAACAAAATATAGTAATTCTGAGATTCTGTTTTTCACTCCAGCCCGCGATCTCCTTCCAAAAGTCTCATCTGGCCCTCACTCTGAAAAGGTTGTCCGCCCCTGATCTAGAGAATTAAATCATTACCAAAAATCCTGCTCTTCCATGGGTAGCAGTAGTATTGGTTGCACTCATCAACAAACGGATGAACTAGTTTTGAGAACAGCATGGCTTCGCAGATGATCATATATATTTGACAATGGGAAAACATAACTGCTCCAGTTAGTGGAGTACCATAGACTATATGCAGGTTTGGAGTGTCACATATAGAATAAGCTTTAAGAAAAATAACATGACTGCTTCATCATCAATTGATGGATGATCCAAGACGAAATGGCTTGATGCTTTCTTGAGAAATCTCTTAGTATTATCATGAACTTTAAAGTTAATATTTCCCTAGTGTTCATTTACTTTTAATTAAAATGTTTTAATTTAATAAAAATTAACCAATGGTTTACAATTTTGTGTTTCCCTATTTAGGAAAAGGTGTAATTAAAAGAGAAAAAATAGTAAAATGTAACTCTCTAGTGTTAGGAGTTAAGAATAGACCAACACTGAGTATGTAGTGCTGTGGGGGAAAAGTGGCTTCTTACTTTTACTCTAAAACCAAGCTTCTCTCCTTTCACCACCAATGCTCGGATTTCTGTTTTGCATCAGGCGAAATGAATGGATCTCTGAGCCTTGAAGAAGCCCCTTGTTTGGAAAAACTCTTAGGATTGACTTTCACTCCAGATCTAAAATGGATAACCCTCATCCTCAAGTGGCTTGTGGGCCTTGATAATCGGTGACTCGATTGTAATAAACAAAAGAAAATGCATGTGCTGTGGGTTTTCATCTTATTTGCCATATTGGGATTCTAGTATATTCAGTGGCCATAGTCTAGAATTTATATGCATAATAATGACAACATACAGATACAACCATTGTATACAAGTGCCTATTGGACACTGGTGTGTGTGTGTCGTTGAGGTCCCGTCACTAGAGTCTATAAATCTTAACTAAATTCCCATCTCTCAAACTCCAAATTTTAGTTAAAACCGACTCTGTCGTCTTATGTCACAATCTTTCTCAGTTAAGCTCTGTCAGCGTTCTCCCTGCCTCAGTTCAACTGCGTCCTTTTTCTTCACTTCATTTTCTGAGTCCCTCCCTACCATCTTCGTCTACTTCTTTTTCTTTGTCTTCACTTTGTTTCTTGTCTTGTCTACTCCCCTCACCAGAACTGAAAGAGTTTCGTTCTTTTCGCCAGAAATCAGAGATATCCGTTTTTGTTCTCATCCTTCCAAATTCTCCATCTTGACCCTCCGACTATTAATGGCTAACTGTTCATGGCCTCGTTTTGTCTAAAGTTCAATAGATCAGTCAGGTTTAATGTCTTTCTGCTATCATTCATTTTCTAGCTCCTGGTGGTCATCGTCTATAGTATCACACCGTATATTCTATGTATTAAACGGTAAATGTTGGATTAATGGGTAGCATTTTGAAAACGGTAAAATATAAGCATTGACTTAGTGAAAATAAAAAACGGTACTATTATTCATATTTATAAATAAAATCATGTAAAAAGAAATTAATAAAAAAGAATGCTACTAATCTAATTTTTCATTATAACAGAACAAATATAGATAAATGGAATGAAAAAGTTGTATTTCTGAAAAAAAATAATACTTTCATTGTTACTAGTAATCGTTCGAAAAACAACACTGAAACTAGGTCAAATAGTCAGTCATCTGCTGCTGACTTTTTTATTATATTAAAGCAGTAGCAAAAGTTGCCAGTCGAGTAGAGATCACAAAGGCTACAAATGATGAACGCCATCGCCTTTGTGGATATGAGCAAACAGCCCAACGGCTGAAGTCAAGAAGAAGCTTCTTCAGCCATGTCGAGCCCCTAACAACATCTCAGGAAGAGACAAGACTGCTGTAGACTAGAGAATGGCCCTCTCTTACTGACATGGGAATCCACCCTTCTAATGTCCTCATACCTGGCTCAGAAGCATCTTGGGTCCAGTGGAGGACGCTCAACTGCCTGAGAATGAGAATGGGGCGATCATAACTGCTATGGCCAGATGGGAATATAAAACCGACCCCAAAATCTGAATGTGGAGAGAAGGACCATACAATGCAATATTGCCTTGTCTGCCCTCTACTATCCAACTAGTGCAGCTTGAAAGATCTTGCAGATTACAATAAGAATGCAAAGGACTGCTTTAAAAAGTGGGAAACTGTCGTATATGACCACATGTTTCAAAGGCACGTGAAGGGGTAGAAAATTTGAATTAAAGAGAAAGAGAAAGAGAAAGAGAAAGAGGAGGGAGAGAGAGAGAGAGAAAAAGAGAGAGAGAGAAAGAGAAGGTTTTAAAAGAAAGATTTTACACACACTTTAAACACTTCTTTTTCTTATCCAATGCCGGGTATTTCTGCTAATAATAAAATAAAGACCATGCAATCATAAAAAAAAAGGTTTGACTCTTCTCATACAAGTGAACTTAACCCTTAAATGCTTTTTGCTTCAAATATGACAGTTTCCAACAAAATGCCTATTTAATATAATATTCAACAAAAAATATGTCAAACTGCAACTTGTTTCATATCTGCAACGAGTCTGTTGGCAAGTGTGAGTAGGTATTAGTATGATGTTGTATCAGCACACCAGCTAAATAGGTAATCAGTATCTTCGATGTCAAACCAATATAAAAAAAATAAAGCATTTACGGGTTAAGAGTTAAAAAAAAAAAAAGAAGAAAATAGTTGAAAAAACACCAATTTTGTAAACAAAAATTATTTCATGGGGTGAGCGGTCACTCCCCCGGTTCTGCTATTGAGCCGCATCTCTATGGCTACCCGTTAACCCAACAGTACCAAGCAAAGAATGAGGGGCATCTTCATTTACTGAAAAGGAAAAATAAATCCGAGGTTTTGTAATGACTGAAAACACACACAGAAAAAGAACAAGGAAAGGTTTTATCAAAACTTGGAGACAGGAATGGTTTTCCATTATTTTTTTCTGTAATTATAATTACATTTAAAAAAAAAAAACATATCGAAAAACAAAAACATTTGGAGACTTTTAAACCCTTGTAAACAAAAAAAATTTATTTAATGTAGATATAAAATTTTCTCAATATCAATATTTTCCTTCTAATCTATATATTAATAAAATTATAAGACAAATTGATGTATGTCTGTGTGTATTTTTATTTGCGACTATCTGGCTTACACATTGAATTAATATTTTATCTATTTATTTAAGCAATTATTTATTGAAAGAAAACATACAATAGCGTAAAATTGTTGAAATTCTTTTTTTTTTAAATTTAATTACGAAATTAAATCCACCAGAATGCATTCCTGTTTCTTCATAAATAAATCAACCATTGTAATCTTTAATAGTTGAAAAAAAAATAAGAATGAGTTACTTTGTGACCTTTTGAAATTTAAAAGGAATTCGGAAGCATTTAAACTGTTAAATAGAAAGTCATTTCTGGCTTTACATTTCTTTAGAAAATATTTTTATATTAAAAGATTAAAAGTTTGGGAAGCTATTTACATCTAATAATTTTATAAATAGAAATTAAAACAACATTACCCTAATAAAATTAGTTTTGATTTTATAACAATTTGGTTCAATTAATAATTTAACGACCAAACTATACTGTAATAATTAAATTTAACTTCAAAATCCCATTTAAGGAAAAAAATAATCATTTGATAAAATAAAAATGGTACAGATAAAAAAGAAAGAAAAAAAGAAAAGTAAAGAAAGATTCCCGGGTAATACCGGATAGAGACAGCTAGTAATAAAATACAATAATTCTACATATACATCAACAGAGACCCTTTCATTTATTCATCAAACTTTGTACAATTAAGTCACATTGCAAGATTTGAAGACGTGGTTGGGAATAGGACAATCTCTTGATCAAAATTTAGTATCGTCCAATTTGCATTTGAAAATTCTTTGTCAAATAGAAAAAAAATAATAATATCACATCATTTTTCTATCATAGATCAATAAAAAGCAGAAATAATTTTTTTTATTGGATCTATTTATTTTTGGAGGGCGAGCAGGGGGCAGTGCAAGTGGAGAAATTTCATAGTAAGCACTTTTTTCTTTCTTTTATTTAAATGTCAATTCCTGATCCTTGATTATTTTAGAAAAAAAAATGTGCCCACAAAATTTCCAAAATTGATTTATTTCCAGGCTTCTATGCATGCAAAAAAATATACATGCATACAAAAACTTCGGTTCAATTGTACTATTGGTACCGTTGAAATGTCTCCCCTATTTCGCTTGTTTTTCACGCACAGCTTGAATAAAAAAAAATAGTTAATTGTTGGTTTTAAATTGTATTTCTTGTACGGAAATAAAAATTCTAATTTATTTTTCAAAGTGTTGAAAATATCACTTTAATTTAATTCAATGTTTTAGTCGCTGGCAGACATGTTTTTTTTCTATTTTTTTTTTTTTTCTAGCACCAAAAATATTTTTATTGTTTCAAAATTTTATTACACACAAAAAAAAAACTGTTTGACACAAAAATAAACTTTGAACATTCTCCCAATGGAATTTAACGAATTTAAAAGCAGAAATGAAGAGGTTAAACGTATTAGTCGATAATTTAAGAATAACAAATTGTTCAAAAGAAATTAGTCATGGCGAGTACAAATTTGGCATAAAAGTTCAATTTTATGTGTTGAAAAGTAAGTTAGAATTTTATTTCAGAACAAAAAGTATCATTTCATACCAATAATCGATTTTATCCAACATTTGACCAAATATCAAGCGAAATGAGCGAGATATTCCAACGATCCATATAGTAAAATTGAACAAAAAGCTTTTATTATACACATACAGTTTCTTTGAGATTTTAGGTTCTTTTCTAGATAAATGACTCCTCCAAAATATACCTTTTATCTTGTTTAGAAGCACAAATGAACCATAATACTCGACTTTTCCTATAAACTTTAATTCTAGCCAAAATTTACTTTCTATCGGCCAATTTAAAGGCTTTAAAATCACCTTTAAATTTCCTACGGTCATGAAGAAATTATCAGCAGCACAATTTTTTTTACATATAATAATAAAAACGAACATGTACGATATTATGTCCATTGGAAAATTCGAATGTTGTTTTGAAGACTTAAAAATTTCAATTTGAAAGTGATTTCTAGTTAGAATTAAAGTTTATAGGCCAAAGTCAAGTATTATGGGGTTTTTGTGCTCCGAAACAGAAGATAAACAGTATTTCTCTGTGGAGCCACTATTCTAAAAAAGAACCGGACTTTATTTACACAATTTGGTTCAACAGTTAAGAAGTTGAATTTGTATGTTTTATGAAATAGCCTGTTTAGATAAATTCTATCTTTGACTATTTACATAAAAACAGCAAAGGATAAAAAGAGTTAAATTTGATGTAAAAGCCAAGTTTGGAAAAAAAAAGTTTTTTTTATTTCTTTTTTATTCATTATTTAAAAAAAAAAATTATTAATAAAAAAAGATCTACAGTTGTCATCAGGTAAACGTTTTATATATTAAAACTGCCCCGATAAGGAATGTGCAGGTTTGACACTCCGTGACAATGGAAGCAGACCTCTGCTGAACCAGAAGCTGGGTTGGAGGACTAAATATTAAAACATGTAGAGTGTGTGTCGATCGAACAAAGATGTATTACTTTATTAGGGGTCAAGAAGGGGGGTTTGGTCGAGGAAATATTAGGGATTCAAAAGCTTTTATCAATCTGAAATTAAATTTGATTTGTGAGGAAAAAATTAGAATTAGAAATTACGAATCAACACCAACAAAAATCTTTGTTTGGGAATTTTTAAGATGAGGATTAATAATTTGTATTATTTGGACTATTATTCTCACAACGTTTCGGCCGATGTAACCTCCGACCTTCTTCAGGTGAATATTTTCAAATTTGAGAATCTTTCTGTCGTTTTTCTTTTTCATTAATATTACTTTATTTTTAATGTGTACAGTATTTAAGTGGCATTTTCTGATCATCTCCATATTTCTGTATGCGTGTGAGTCATAGACCCTAACTGTGGACCTAGAGAGAAGGATGCGGGCCATAGAGATAAGATGTTTCCGAAAGATTCTGAGCATCTCATACAAAGACCACATTAAAAATGAGGAAGTAAAGCATAGACTCAGATAAGCAGTCAGGTCATATGAAGATCTACTTGCCATTGTGAAGAAGAGGAAAATGAAGTGATACGGCCACGTCACATGATCATAAGGTCTTGCAAAAAGAATCCTGCAGGGAGAAAGAAAAAGGGGCAGACAAAGAAAGAGGTGGGAGGACAAAATCTGAGAGTTGGCAGGGTTGGTGCTGAGTAACACGCTCGGGGAAAGCAGAAAATCGAGAGGGCTGGAGAAAGCTATTTTTCAGGTCATCTTTGGTGTCCCAACGGTTATCCAGACCACAGCACAGATGAGATAGAGAGTATTTAAGAGCTCTGAGTAAATTTTGGTAATTTCCGACAATCTCCCTAAGGTAATGCTATATTTTGTTTTTGCTTATACTTTATTGAATTTGATGTGGAATTATTCTCAGGAGAAGAAATAATCAATTAATTTTCATTGGGGATGTGAGTGGCCAATGGCAAAAAAATCTGAAATCAAGATGAATTTCTCAACCTAGAGGGCCAGGGTGTTCACTCATAATCGCCTAAAAAAAGTAGAATCTTATTTTCAGGGGGAGGGGGGTACGAAGGGTGTTAATCTACAATAACTTTTTTCCATACTTAAAGTATCGACTGATATGTTTTAAAGGAGACAGGAAGACATTCATTGATGAAACAAAAGTCTTCTACCTCCCTACCCATGAATCGTGTGAAGTATGGCAAAATTAACATTTTCGGAAAGAGAAAAAAAGGGAGGCTAAGCGATGTAAGACAAAACGTGACAGAGAGAGGAAGAAAGAAAGAAAGAGAAAGCGAGAGAGAGGAAGAAAGAGAAATAAAATGAAGCCAAATGGGGAAAAATAAAGACGTAAAGATCTAACGATTTTGGCATTTTTTTTTTTAAAGAACAAGTGGAATTCCGCTTTTTCTGAATTACAAAAAGGTGAAATTCCGGTAAAGAGTGGGGAACTCGCATCTCCGTTTCATGAACATTACTTTATTTTGAATGTTTTTAGTATTTAATAGTTCTTTGTAAGCTTCGGTAATTTCTGGCAATTTCCATGATGTAATGCTATATTTTATATTCCGTTGAAAGATTCTCAAGTTCGAAAAGTTGCCCCTGAAGAAGGTTAGAGGTTACATCAGCCGAAACGTTGTGAAAACAACAATTATTACCGACATAAATTATTTTAAAGTAAATACCTTTGTGTTGCTTTACCTACTCATTTGTGACCTATTTGCGTTAAAGAAAATGTAGTATTTAAAAGAAATTATAAGCCAATTTACTTTACCATAGATAGTCATTGAGTAAGTACATAACCAGAGTGAAAGCAAGTAAGGGCCAAATACTTGGCTTCTACATTTTCGGTCCTTACTCGCTTCTAATCCGGTCATGTACTTACTCAATGACTATTTACGGTAAAGCTTAAAACTTCTTTTAAATATGAAATTTTTTAACGTAAAGAGGTTACAAATGAGTAGGTAAAGCAAAATGAATTATTTTTCACTAATTTCCCAACTGTATTTCCTTTAAAATAATTTATGTCGGTAATAGTAATGATTACCAAGATGAGAATAATAGTCTGAATAACCCAAATAATACACAAGAATCTTTGGTTTAAATATTCACAAATCTTATCTTTTAATTGAAATTTACCTAAGATATGCAAAACAAGGATTCTTATTTGTGTGCATTCTTTGATGCTGGTGTATTTGATCAGTACTAAATTCTTGCCCTGTAAAACTTGACATCACGTGATATTATTTTGGACGGTGTAAGTCAAAGAAATGTACCCTTGTCTGAAATTACCGTTAGCTTTTCCAAAGAAAATGCAAACAAAGAAGTGAGTTTCATAAAAAGAAGCGAGTTTCATAAATAAATAAATAAATAAATTAAAAAACAAAACAAAAGAATCTTTTTTTAAACAAACAATTTAACAAATGTCTTTAGTTAAATATAACTTTACTTAATTTATTTTGTAACGAACAATTAGAAAAAATATCTTTACTTAAATATAACTTTACTTAATTTAGTTTAATTTATTTGATAAAATTGTGAAATGTGTAATAACGTATTATTAAATGCATCGCTCTTTCGTGCGATCGTACTGTTGTCGCCACATGAATTCATCCCAATGGGATGGCAACGTTGATGAGGCACCAGACATGGGTTCCATTCTGCTTTTGCAGATCATCCACAAATTTATTTATTTATTTATGAAACTCACTTCGTGTTTGTTTGTATTTTCTTTGGAAAAGCGCACAGTAATTTCAGACGAAGGTACATTTCTTCGGTTTACACCGTCTAAAATAATATCACGTGATCTCAAGTTTTACAGGGCAGAAATTTGGTACTGATCAAATACATCAGCACCATGACCATGGCCATGATCAGCACCCATTCTTTTCTAGTTCTAATTTTCTCCTAAATCTACAAACCCGTAAATTCTGATTTAAGCAAAACTTGTTAATCCTAATATTGTGTTTAAACTCTTCTTTTCACACCTAATAAAGTAACACATGCAGAGATTTAAAGGGAATGGCATGATGCAATATTGAAAAACCATTTAGATTGCATTGGAGACACAAACGCCTAAAAAAAAAAGTTGAAAGACAACAGATTATTGACCTTGCTGAGGAAGCAATGTTTCTTCCTCGTGCGCTAGTCATCATATACCCTGCAACCGGAAACGAACATCCTGATTCTCCCTCTCTCTCTCTCAAATATGCGAAGACAGTGAATCCTGTATTTGCAATTATGTATATATACATACATACATACATATTATTTTTATTTTTTAAGTGAATTATATATATATATATATATATATATAAATCCAATTTTAAAAAAAATGTTTCTTGAACACCTGAAAGAGTTATGCAACAAAAAAGGTAACACCGGTCGTCAATCAGGCAAATTATTGCTTTATTTGCCTTGCTTGAAATAAGGTTAATGTTAATTTTGGACAGTGTTAAAACTACAAGTTAAAAAAAATAATAATAACTTGTTTCGTGTGCGTATATATTGTGCTTGGTTTTGTTTCGTTTAAAAGAAATGTTTTTAAATCAAAATTTTTGAAACTTCAGACGAATTACACACCCTCTAAAAGTTTTGTTAGCAAATTTGTTCAAAACATTTCTTAGGTTTTAGATAAATTAAACATTAAAGTTTACGATTATCTAAAAAAAAAATTTTTCTTTTTTTACTCTTTTAGAAGGTGGGTTTAATTTCCAATGTTAATTTATCATAAAATAAGCCCTAACTTACAAGCCGTGAAGATTTCCGACTTTATTCAGTATATGAGCCCTTTCCCCCCCCCCCTAAATACAGAGTCGTAAAGAGTCTGCTATTATGAAAAAAATGTAAAAATCTACAATTGTAGTCACAGCCTATAAGTAAGGACTCATTTTACAATGAATTAATGTTTGAAACAACCCTCCTCCCCTTCTAAAAAATAAGAAAACTAGTTAAACTGTTCCTATTTACTTGCCTCCCCACTAGAGTTGAGTTAGACACAAGGTCGGTTTTTAATGTGGGGAAAATCAAGCACCCCCCCCCCCCAAAAAAAAGGGGCACTAGATGGGAACAAAAATTTAAATTCTCAGTTTAGAAGGATTTCTCCTTCACTGACCGAGGACAAAAGATGAAGTGTAGTATCAGAACAGATACCACACTTTGCTCCTAGCCAAAAGACCAAGGAATGGGTAAAACTGTAGCACTGCACCTTTTGCTAATTCACACACAAAAAAATGAGATTCTACTTTAAGTGATTACATGTAAACAACCTGAAAAAGTTACCAGTAAATAGATACAAAAGAAAAACAATATTTAGAATGGGTGATCACTTTTGCATATATTTAACGTAAAATGATAACCCACTTTCAGGCCACTAGGTAGTAATCATTTCCGGACCAGATAGTGTTTTTAAGGACCCGTCCTTAAAAACGTTATCAGGTCCGGAAGTTCATTACCATCAGGTGACCCGGAAGTGGGTGATCATTGTGCATTAAATTTAGTGCTAAGTAAGTGATAATCACCGCCTGATAACTCGGACGTGGATAATCATTTTAGGATAAATTTATATGCGAAAATAATACCCTCACTCTAAAATCTAAAATACTGTCTTATTTAATTATTTTTATTGCATACTTTTTCAGGCTGTTGACATGTAATTGCCTAAAAATGGTAGAATCTCGTTTCAATTTTTAACAGGTCTCCAATCATACTAAAGTTATTAACATTTTTTTCCATGAACATTAGTGGATAATCGATTGTTAAACTATAATTATGCCAAACCCATTGTCTCAATTTGAGACATCTACAAACTCTTAAAGTTCTCACGCCAGAGGCCAGAGCAGGTTTCTCGTAGAGAAAATCTAGAAAAAGCAATTTTGGTGTGAAAAAGAGAAGCACTGTTTGGGATAACAATCAACATTATGGCCAAATCAACATTAAAGAAGATAAACAAAGTTAAGCACATTTGAACCTGGATAGTACTTAGAAGGGTGACCATTTGGGAATACTAGTTTAGACGTAAATGCAAGAACTTATAAAATTAAGTGAAAATATTTAAAAACTCGAAAATACAAATTTTATTTATAAAAAATAAGAAATAAAAGAAGCCAATCGTGTGAACTTGACCTGTTATCTCTGTTAAGTAGTTTCAATTCAACTGAAAACTGAAGATAATAATTGTTTAAATTAAATACATCTAAAAATTCTTTATCTCTCGTGTCAGAGACCAGAGCAGCAGATTTCTTGCAGAGTAAATCTAGAGAGAGCAATTTCGGAAGGAAAAAAAAAGAACTACTGTAGTTTTAGAACCACTTAGTTTTAGATGATAAGGACTTATTTTCATTAAGAAAAGTTATGAAGAAGTTTTTATTACGGCCAAATCACATAAAAAAGCAACACGTTTTCATCAGATAACAAAAGTTAAGCAAAGTTGTACCCAGATAGTACTTAAAAGGGTGACCATTTGAGAATACTGAGTGCTATGAGCAAACACTCTGTAAAGTGAGTTGGTGAGGTTTAGAGGCTTGTTGGGGATTAGAGATAGCCATTCTGTAGTAGCGTCTGCATTCATCTGACTAGGCCTTGCTTAAGATGAAGAAGAAGAAGAAAGAGTCACCAGAGTTCCATATAAAAATACCAACATTTTCTCTAAAATTAAATCAACTTTATTTAACAGCTACAAGAACACAGGAACATCAAAATGTAAGGCAAGTTGGTTCGGTATGTATTATATAAACGTAATTGAGTCCAGGTGTTTTTGGTGTTGGCTTTATCCCCGCCTCTCATCACCCATGACGAGAGGTGAGAGAAAATGACACATCTTTCTACATTGGCCTCTCGACAGGAACTGATCAATTTAAATGAAGAAGAAAAAAAGGGTCACCAGAGTTCCATATAAAAATACCAACATCTTCTCTACAATTAAATCAACTTTATTTAAGAGTGTCATTAACACAAGAAGAGGAACCAGAAGGAGTTAGTAACACAAGAATGTAATACAGCAGGATAGGTCGATTCGGGAGGCGGGCATTGATTGTAGAAAGAGAATTGAGTTCCCGAGTTCCATCTCATCCAGCCACGCTATGGCAAGCGTCGAGAAGAGATTTGTAGGGTCTGGTCTCAACAACGTTTCTCGAGGAAGTGTTTGTAAAAGGCGGCAAAATCAAGCTGGTCGGAAACAAGGCAAGACGGACATGCACACTGTGTTCCAAACGCCTGATGTATTACTACGCGAGTTTGGCTATGTCTGTCTCAACCAAACCACGTACTAATCACGGCACAAGTGATTACATGTAAATACAAAAGGAAATAGATCTCAATCATATAACTGCTACAACTCTACATAAATGCGTATTGCAACCACCTTTGCCAAGAGCATAACTGGTGACAGACTAGTGTCCTGTCACAGGTGTGGTTCCACTCATTTATTTTGCTTAGCATTACAGAAAACGGGGATAAGCACTTGTTTTTGATGCAAGTCAGAATGAGACATGGGCCCCAAACGCTTCTAACTTGCAACGGTTTCAGTATAATGACTGATGACTGTCATACTCTGACGGAAGCTTAGTATCGGTGGGAGTTTGAATGCCTTGCGCACTCGGCATCTCAGGTGGTTTGGCCATGTACAGCGTACCACCTCTTGCATCAACTCGATAACACGCATCGAAACCCCAGGCACGAGGGTGCATGGAAGACCAAGGAAAACCGGCTTGAGTGCGTACGAGGTGAGTTGTCTGCTTGCAGCATGACTGATATCAAGCTACATGGAGAGCAGGCATGAAATGTTGCTTGGTGTTGTCCACCCCGGAGTCTCGAACACTCACAGCACCTTAAATACCAAAACCAAATGATGATAATGTAGTAGTCCTTAGGCTTATAAACTTTACAACCTTGAAGAAATTTTAATGTACGAAAGCGATTTAAGTTTTAAAATTTTTTTACTGAAAATGAATCTGCGACCATCCTCTTAGGAATAGTATTGTTAACTTAACTGAATTTAACACTTAACCATAGTAAACTGAAGAAATATGTTAACTTTGCTCTGACGAACTTACTGCACTTGTACCTGCTCGACGTAAATACCCCGACAAACCCAACTAACAGCAAAATCCCACCCCTTTACTGTAGAGGTCCTTAGATGCCAGAAAACTTTCTACTCTAATAGCTTCTTTCCTCTGACTGCTTGCCTTTGGAATTCCCACTCTGTTTCTCTGACTTTATCCACATGCAGAAATTTAAATGTAATGTGAACAAACATCTTGCTGTACAACTCCCCATTTAGGATGCCCCTATAAATCTTGGTGGTAATAGGCCTTGTTTGGGGGTGAATGAAATAAAAATAAATTTTTAACATATGCTAACAAAAAAATTAATGGGTGGCTTATTCATCCAAAGTTCCACTGGTTGGGCCCAACCTGATAACTAAATTTAACATCTTGGATGTCACTTCATTTTTTTTTTTCAAGATAATTTTGTGGACTATTTAAAAAGTTGTTCGGATTAACATCTCTTCATTTCTCTTTAATTCACAACATTCACACCAGTAAATACTCTCGCTTCCCTCATTTGTATGCGGAATCTGATATTATTTACCTTTGGGTTTGAGATTACCTTTTCCTCAACCTCAATACAGACGAGAAAAGATCGTCAGTTGCCACAATTGTTCTGAAGAGTGAATCAGACTGAACAATTCTTTAAATAATGAGTATAATTTATCTCTGAACCTTTGGCAATTCTTACAAGTTTGGAAATGGAGTTTTGATTTAAGTTATCATAAGCTCAAAATGTTTTTTTAAAAACAAACAAACAAAAAAAGTAACCAATGTGTGGTCCTTCCATCAGCTATGAACCATTTAAATAGCATCCTTGAAATGTAGCAAGATTTTTTCAACATTTTGAAAAAATTACATAAGAATTTCAAAAAATTGTTAAAAGTAATTTCTGCATAACTTTGAATTGGTCTTAAAATTAGTCGGAATACAGAAGATTTGGTGTTGGAATTAACACAGCCATGACTGTTTTTACATATGCACAGCCTATTTTCGCTGCCTTGAACCAATAGTGAAAATAAGGATAATAGTAACACCTTTTAATTGCATCTCATGTTCAAATATATGAGAACAGCAATTGTAAGTATAGAAAAATATTTAAAATGTAAATTTAAAAACAAAATATAACTCAAAGAACACAAAAATTCCAAACTAGATCATCATCTTTTTTATAAATTCTAAAACTCAATATTTTTCTTGGAAAAAAAAAACACTTAAAAACCGGCTTCTTCATACATACAAGCAGTTTGTTTACTAAGTCATACTTCAGATTAAAAAAAAAATCTCCCTTTGTCTTTACCATGATCATTACTGGCCTTTATATAATAGAGTTCTCATTTAAAAATAAACTTGAGGTAATCATTGAATGAGGTAAAAAATGCATCTGACCTATTTGTAAATGCGTTACCTTTTTAATCTAACGTTTTTCTTTTTTCTCATAAAAATCTCCGGTCTTACTTGTTAGTACATCTTATTTGACAAAGTGTTTGTTTACCGTGTTGACATGAGTTCATCTAAAATTAGATATAGTTGACCATATACAGAAGAAGGATGGCACACCGATCTTTCTGTTATAAAGTTAAAGGTGATTGGGCAGTATAGTTAACAGGAAAAAAAGGGGTGAAAAAAAAAAAAAAATAGATAACGAATAACTGTTACCAAACGCAAGAAAATTTACTTTTCTACCTACTTGTATAATTTTTACGCATGTTTATTGATTGTAAGATTTATTATCTATGCATTTGTTATCGTCACTTTTACTTAGCCAAGCACATGTGGATTCTGTCATGGCCGCTAATTTGGGGGGGAACTTAGTCGCAAATTTCAGGGTTAAAAGATAATAATGATAATAATAATAAAGCTTACGCTAATCCGATTGGCAACCACCATCAGACTTAGGTTTATGGTTCCACTAAAAATTTTTTTTGCTATCTTTTTAGCCTGAAATTCGCACACACCCCCTCCAAAAAAATTTGTCAAATTTAACGATGTTTAATCTACATAATATAAGTGAACATAGTGTGTCCTGCTCGCTTCAATAATCACATATGCAAGTTTAATTTTTTTATAAGCAAAGAAGCGAAGGCTTAATCTTAATAATATCTGATAATAAAAAAGGAAAAAATAATCACGTATGCAAATTTCATTTTATGAGAAAAGAAGGGAAGGCTTACACTTGATAATGACTGATAATAATAAAAAAGAAAGCATTTCTTTCACTTTTAATACAGACACAAAAATATTCCCTTATTATTAGTAGTAGTAGTAGTATTGTTAGTCGTAATAGCAGTATTGTTAGTAATAGTAATGTTATCATTCGTAAGTTAATTTTGTCTTCTTTTTCTTATTGATTAATTTCGTTTCAATGATTTCAAATAGTGAATAGGAATTAGATTGCAAAGCGATAGGGCAAAGCCATAAAATTTATTAAATAAAGTCGAACTATTTGTACCTCATGAATATCAGTGACAAACTAATAAAGATAAGTACAGCTCCTTTCCCTTTAAAAAAAATTTTTTTTTTAATTTTAATAGCAATTTAAAATTTAATATACTTATGTAATTTGACTGAGAGAAAAGATATTCCATAATTGTTGAATTAATCTCTCTTCCTCTAATTTCATTTATCTTGTTTTTTTTGTGTTTTGTTTTTCTACCATGCTTTGTTTACTTTACCCCAATCTTTCTTTTTATTTATTTATTTTTATTTAGAACCTGACACGTTTTGTTCTTTTTCAGACTTCATGAAAACAGAAAATGTTATTGTGCATACAAAATGGAGATTTTTTTTTCTTTTTATCTACTGGGTAAAACTAGTTAGCACTTTTGCGCCCTGAGCCTGCAGAGCTCTCTTGGAGAGAAACACAAACGTTTCTGCATAGCTTGCTTCATTCATATATATATATATATATATATATATATATATATATATATATATATATATATATATATATATATTAGAATGATCTTAAATGGGTTAATAAGGCAAATAGAAAGTATAAACATTATTTCAGTTTTCCAAATGCAGACGACTAGTCTGCCTTGAAAAATAAGCATACAAAATCTTTGGTTTTTATTTGGCCATAAACACTTCATAGTAGTATAAGTAGGAAATGTACTACTACTTTTATCATTATAGTAGAGTCCAGTAGTGTGTGTGTGTGTATATATATATTATATATAAATTATTTTTTTTTAAACTATACGTTACATATTCCAGAGACGTACCATTATTTCATTGACATGGATAAACCTTTTACTGTTTAGAAAAGGCCGTTACAATCCATCCAAAATCCTCAGTGACTCACAGAATGAAAACAGTTCCTTGAGTCGCCGAGGATTTGGGATGGATTGTAATGGCCTTTTCTAAACAGGAAAGGTCTATCCATATCAATGAAACCGTGGTATGTCACGGAAATATGTAACGTTTGATTTTTAAATAAATAATTTGTATTTTAGCTCTCACATTCTTGCAATCAAGCACTTTATTGATTTCTTTTCACTATATATATATATATATTTATATATCTCTATAATTATATAAATATTTGTTATCTGTATATATATTTACTATTTTACGTATATACACATATAATATCATAAGGTGATATAATATATTGTGTATAGATATTTTCAGTATTTACTTCAACAGCGCTCAATACGTGAGTAGAGCTTAGTAGTAGTAATATATATATATTTATGGCAAGTAAATTACACAGAGGCGTTCATGTTTAATTCCCGTAGGAAATCATCAGGCTGCAGAAATGAAACATGGACGCCTCTATGTAGCTTACTTGCCATAGATATATTTTCATATTACTATATATATGTATGTTATTTAGTTAACATTGGAATTTATTTCAGTATCGTGCTCTTCTGTTGACACTCGTGTTTACGTAAATACCATAAAAAAAAGATAATTTAGTTCATAGGGCTGGGAATAAACAAAGAAAATCTCAAAGTAAAAACTGTGACTGGTACAGGACTCGAACCTGTGCCTCCAAAAGAGGGATCACCTAACGCGGGTGTCGTCTTTGACCACTTGACTAAAGGGCCGCACGTTTAGAGAAAGCTGAATAAATAACTCATCTTCTAAGTGCTGTGAGTGAAGCGGTCGAAGACGACACTCCCGTTAGACGGTCTGTTTTTCGGGGACAGCGGTTCGATCCATGTAGGAGTCTTATTTTTCACTTTGTGGGTTTCTTTGTTTATTCCCAGCCATGTGGACTAAATTAACCATTTATTTACTGGTATTACCTATGCAAACACAACTGTCTACAAAAAAGCAATGTGATACATGATATATTATTTGTTATGGATAATACTATACATTTGATTAGCCGCCGGTTTCAAAAAATGCAGGCCGGATTTTATATATATATATATATATTTAATCAATGAAACGGGCGGGTAGAAAAAAAGAAGAAAATTGCTAAAATTTTCCTTAAGGCCTTATCGTCTGACCCTCTAAGAGGAAACGTCAGAATGATAAATTAAAAACTAAGAAAATCGAGATCATCCGGGAACTCTCAAGCATAGGAATCAGCTATCGGTAATTACCTGGTTGGTACAAATAGTTTTTCTGACAAGTATTCCGATAGGTGGTTTTCTGTTTTACACAGTGCCAGGTCGAACTACCATCTCAATATTATTGAGGCGTTAGTTATTAACAATTCTCGACCTAGCCTGTGTAGACAAAAGATTTTGAAGCATTAGTTGGAGATTTTTAATAATCTAAATCCACCATAACGTTGAGAGATTTACGGTTTTTTTTTGTATCTCAATCGTTTTCTCCAACTTAAACAATTTTTCTCCTCATATCTCATTCGATTTTCTTAGTTTTTAATTTATCATTCTGACGTTTCCTCTTAGAGGGTCAGACGATAAGGCCTTAAGGAAAATTTTAGAAATTTTATTTTTTTTTTCCACCCGCCCGTTCATTGATTAAAAATGTTTCCTCTGAAATTTATCATACGATTTTGTTGTACGCAAAATTTACTTATATATATATATATATATATATATATATATATATAATGCATAAATAGTCATTTTTGCTAAATCTGACTCTGTGTAAGATCTCTTTTGAATTGGATCGTTGAGAAAACGAATTACTTAAATCATCACATTTTCAATAATTGATTAATTCATGGTAACACTTTTAGTAAATCCAATGTTTTGCTATTATGGACTAAATATAAATGATAAGCTGAGGTTGATTAAATAGCATACTAATAATGATGATAATAATAATATAGACATGTATCCAATAAACTATGTCCCATGAAAAATAGGTGATATTCAGATATTCACAGTAATGCATACATGCATATATTTATGTGAAATCTTGCATGTGTGTGCAGTGGTATGCAGAGGGGGAGAGACATAGGGCAGTGTCCCCGGACATAAAATTAGGGGAGGGGAGTATTCAATCATACTCAAACTATCTGCCTTTCTCATAATATTTCTCAGTATTAGGACATATACTTCAATCTTTGGGGCATACAATAAAGGAGTTGGCCCGGGGCATCACCAGACCTCTACACGCCATTGTGTGTGTGTGCAATGGAAAACAACTTTAAAAGCCTCACATGTTCTTTCCAGAACTTTATCAACAGGCTAAATACAGGAATGTTTTCTACTTAAGGGCAGTGCTAAGAATCTTTTACCATTTCCAAGACT
This sequence comes from Sepiola atlantica, assembly GCA_963556195.1. Lineage (NCBI taxonomy): Eukaryota > Metazoa > Mollusca > Cephalopoda > Sepiida > Sepiolidae > Sepiola > Sepiola atlantica. The sequence continues at coordinate 163,147,080 of OY744524.1, read as the reverse complement.
TCACACATAGATGATAGCTTGTCTTAACCTTGTGTATAAAAGCACTCCTTTTTTTGTGCACAATAAAATTCTCTTTTTATTTCAAAAGAAAGGGGGGAAACTCGTCAGGTTTTTAAAGTGTTTTTTTTTTTTATTGTCACTTCTTTGCCATTATTTTGTCTTTCAACATATTCGTTTATGTATCTTATTTTTTCGTGTGTATATATACAATTGTGATTTTCTGATGGGCTAAGGCATTTTTTCCTCAAATGTCAAATTCATCTCACTGTTTGTCATTGTATAAAAAGTAAATATTCGAATTTTAAAAATTGTAAATTAATTGCAATAATGTAAACGAATTTTCATCATTAAAAATGTATGTAAAAGATAAATAAAAGACAAATAATTTTTTGTTTTTAATTTCTGCAGAACTTCAACCGAAATTTAAAAAAATAAAACAATTATTTTTGTTTCATGTAATAAGTTGCACAATGGTTCATATTCTACATGCAGTCGGTTTTATATTTGTCTTAGTGAAAAAAAAAACTTATATCCATACCTATTCAAATGACATGATAAAAATTAAATCATATTATCATAAGTAAATTATGCAATAAAAATAAGTGTTTCAAATAAATCAAAGTAATCATTTTTTATAATTTATCATTTTTTCATGATTCGTATCATAATTTGGTTCTTATTTTAAATTATTTATTCAAAATTCAGTTAAAACCTTTAAAAAATATTTCAATGATTTTTTTTTATAGCCATATGACTTTACTTTGGCATAAGATTTATTTTTGTCTGTTTTGGATTTAAACTGCATTTAAATAAACATTTGTGGTTAATAAGGAAAAAAGAAAAAATATATATACAAAAATGTCAAATAAAAATTGAAAAAATTTATCTTTTTCTTTCTCCTTTTCTTTTTTTTTTATAACTTTTATCAATTTTTGAAAAAATTCAGTTCCCTTGAACTAAATTACTTTTTATAAATTCATCAATTGATTTTTATTTAAAATCAACGATGTAAAATCATTTCAAATGTTTTGTCAGTCCAAAATGGCTGACTTAAATGGGAAAAAAAAAAAAAAAAGAACAATTTTGATATCTGCTGGAGCTTTCATGCAGAATTCCTTTTTTCTCCTATGAATATCTCAAAGTAATTGAATTTATTTTTTTTGTAATACAGCCTCTGTGTCCCATTAAACAGGCTGTTCCTCTTCGGATGGCATTTCTTCAGCTGTTTCTTCAATGATACAATCTTGTGGATCTATCCGAATTTCCCTCTGAAATTTTTTCCGTCGCTGTGCAATTTGAGGAATGAAAAGTATAAAATGCAAAAAGCCACCGATAACAATTAGTATCCCACCTAAAACAAAAGCCAAATGATAGCTGTTTGTCGCATCATATATTGCACCTGAAAAGAAAAAAGAAAAAAGAAAATATGTACTGATGAAGATGTTTTGGAAATTTTTAGATGAGGATTGATAATTTGCATTATTTGGATCATTCGGACTACTTATCTTATCTTGGTTGCTATATTCACAACATTTCAGGCGATGTAACTTCCAACCTTCTTCAGGTGCATCTTTTCGAATTCTGGAACATGAATTTCCAATTGACCGAATAACAGACAACCTCAGTGGATTAAATGAAGGATTCAGTTCGAAATTTTGTTCTTGTTCCCAAGTTTAACTAAAGGGTCCCCAAGTTCGAAAAGATGCACCTGATTAAGGCCAGAGGTTACATTGGCCGAAATGTTGTGAATATAACCAACAAGATGAGAATAGTAGTCTGAATAATCCAAATAATACTTTTATAGTTATTTATAAAAAATAATCTCTATTTATATAAAGTTAGGTATGTGTACATGTTTATATATTTGTATGTACAAGATTCACTCCTAAACTAATTAACCGATCATTATCAATGTCGGAACACAGCTGCTAGACGTAAGGGTTGTAATGTGGGCTATATTTAGTTTAATATAGGTTTGTGCAAAGGGGTAAAAAAGGGGTAAAAGCTCTTCCTGAAAATTAAGGATTTTTGTGATATTTTAACAATAGGTATTAGACATCAATTAATAAATATTCTCCACATTCTACTTTCTTCAGCGTATTTTAACCGGTTTTTAGGGGGCATAATATGGGCACAACCTTCCATTTGAAAATTAAAATTTGTATTGAATTTAATCCATAGTCATTAAACATGAATTAAGCAAGATTCCTTGAATTATTATTTTTACTCTTTGACATTACAAATTTCTTCTTAAGACCCCCTTTAAGCTTAAGCCTTAAATTTGAGACATTTTCTAGAATCAAAATCATGTAATAGATTTTAATCAAAACTGGAATCAGGATTCTAGACATAAGGTTTAATATCATTATATCTTGATTTTAATCTTTGTAAGAGAACATAAAAATGGTGCAAAAATGTTCTGCTCAGGGAATTAGTTTTACCTGTCCTGGGACGGGTATTCTTCTAGTGTAATATAAAAAAAAATGCTTACAAAACTCCTTCATACCTAAGCTAAACAGCCCTGAGGTGAAACAGGAAACTAATTAAATACACATTGAAAAAAATAATGTTTTCTTTCTTTGTCTTTCCATAACATTAATTCAAAGTTTGGAAAGGAAATCTTATTTTTTTTTTTACTTTGGATGAGTTCATTACATGTGTTAATAATTTTATTGGCCCAAAACGATATTAACTTCGACAGTTGAAAGTTATGTTTATTCCGTAATCAGAAATGTACGAATGAAATGTTTTATTTTTAGGGATTCAAATTTCTATTATTTATCAAAGGAAAACATTTGACCAAAGTACTAAGATTGATGATGTAATTATAAATCCGCCATCGCCATTTGCATTTTCCATTTGTAACAAACGTAGTTATTTAATTGGATAATCATTTCTGTTGATTATCCAATGAAAGTAAATGGTGAATATATGGAAAATTATGTTACCAAAAGAAATATTAAGACGGATAAAGTATGTAATCAATGAAATCGATTGGAATTCGTTTTCTTTTTAATATAAAGAACACAGACTGAAAATGTATGTAATTCATTGGCTAGGCAGAATCAAATATCGATTTGTCACATGCAATGCTACAGCTGTCTAACTTTGAGAATCTGGTTAACTTTTCTTTATATATTAGACATGCTTTATTCAATTCATATGATCCTTCGGTAAAAGTTATACCTTCTTCAGATATGTAGAAGCATAGAAAAAAAACTGTTATCAAATAGAAAATAGCATTACACGGACTTGAATGTGTCAACTGGATTGTAAAATTATGTAAAAAACTTTCCAAAGTCATGTGCTTCATTACTGATCATAAACTATCTGATCACATCAGTATCGCACAGTAGCGAAAACTCACTGGCATCCCATCAATATCCTCTGTCATCAAATGTAAAGTCTTGAGATTGTTTGATCACATAAGGCGTTTCAGTGTAGGGATATGCAAAATATGTGTTGAAGGCATCATACAAGGAAACTGGTCGAAATGTAGACAAAAGAAAAGATGGATAGACAGTGTTTGTGAATGGATGAACATGAACCTAAACCAAGCGAACATTTTGGCCCAAGATCGTAAGACTTGGAGAGCACTTAGCCATGTTAGTGTGTATTCTGCAGCTAGCAGAGAAAACGTTTAATAATAATAACATTACAAACGAATAAGATAAAATTAGAGAGACTAAAACAAGACGAAAACATGTGAGAATAAGAGACAGATAAAATATTTGCAGAGAAAATGAGCGGGAACTTTTTGTGTGTGTATTTTTTTCTGTTTTTTTGTTTGCTTTTTTTTTTTTAGCTGGTTGGAGAAAGAATGGCGGACAATTCCGGAAAATTTTCAGATGAACGTATACAGTCTGATTATAATAAATAAGTTCTAGTAAAGTAGGTATGTTTTAGCATTAAATAACCCCAAAAGTGTATATATGCTGCAAAACAAACCTAACTGAAGGTAATATTGTAAAGAATCTATAGAATAATGAAAATACTTCATCTGTGAACTTCAGGTTATACACAGTATTGACTGAAGTATATATCAAAACGACATATTTTGATATATTGACGGTATACCAAAAACTACAGTGCCTATAATGTTGTATTTCAAACAACAAAGATTAAGATAACAGTCAGAAAAATAAGACGGATGAAAATATATAATCTTTGGATGTTTTGACAAATATAAGAATGTTAAAATTGATATGGTCTAAAAAAAAACATCTATCAACCATAGTTGAGGGCGATTACACTGATATGTAAGTGGGGGGTGCCATTTCTTTCTCTGAATTGCCCTATTTTCCCTTGATCCTCACCATGTAATGGTAAGGTGTTTAGCAAGGAGACATAAAGTACCATTGCTTTGAGTCTTTGGTATGACTTAACCAAGAATTGAACCCCGGTCTCCTGGCCCATTAGCAAACACTCTAACCATTATGCTAAATTGGCTGGGAGAAAAGTTTTGTTGCAACACTGGGAATCAAACCTGAACCACCTGGGTGGAAGCTTGGAATCCTAACCGCAGACAATATGATATGGCCTATATTGCTACGTTGCTAAAAAATATATTTTTTTTAATAATGAAGATAACGCAAAAATTTATTGAATTGTGAAACTTCTACTTTTTGAGATATTCAGGAAATAATAATGAAGACATGTCTCACCTGCCAGTGGTGGCCCTAGAATAGTGGAAATCCCTCTGACCAATGAAAGCAATCCAAAAGCATTAGTCAGTTTATCCAGTCCCAGCAGATCACAGATGATGATGGATGTTAATGATATGAAAGCAGCTGAAATATAAAATTACAATAAAAACTTATTTTGAATTTTTAGCAACTTATTTTTTCTACTAGTTTGTGTGCTATTCTGTTTTACACAAGGTTGAGAAGGCAGATGCGCATAACAGGTATGAACGCTGGCTTCTGGTAGAAAAGGGTTGAAGAAATTGTCTGGATGCCTGAAAGTGATACAACAATTTTTTTTATTCATATTAATTTCAGACTTTTCTTTCATCATATTCTAATAATTAACATAATACAAACTATTTGAAAAATACTTTATTTGATTGTTTTCAAAACTTTAAAAAAATTTTCATTGAAAAAAAATAAACAAAATAGAATAATCTTTTTTTTTTTTCAAGAAATAATGTTTTTGAGCAACGGAATGTGATTTTTTTTTATTTAATGTTGTTTTGGAAATATTTAGTGAAAATAATGTTTTTTGCCAAATATTTTATTAAACGTCATAATAATAGCATATCCAATACAGTATATCGCTGAAGAAATTTGTTTTCATTCGGCGGCGCCACAGAAATTCCTGTAGGTGACCATCGAAGTTTTCCAGACTAGTCCCGCTCATCACTCCGAAATTAATATGAATAAAAACAATTGTTGTATCACTTTCAGGCATCTGTAGACAATTTCTTCAACCCTTTTTCACCGGAAGCCAGCGTTCATACCTGTTATGCACATCTGCCGAAAGTTTTAAATACTGGTGTTCAACACTTAACTTGATAAGATTAAGGGGGGGGGGGTAAAGGGTTTGCAGAGGGGAAGTACCTTTCCAAGTTGGCCTCCAGGGGTGTTCTCGACTGATCCCCATGCATCTCAGCACTATGCAATGTGCAAAATATAGCCTCTCCATAGTGAATAGCCATCCGTATGTGGTGAGGAGCCACATCCTTCTCGATGTTACCCGTCAATATGCATGGCCATAGACAGATTACGGCGGATCTAGACCAGTAAACCTTGACCACAAATCCTGCTATTCCACGAGTAGCAGTAGTTCACGTTGCTCTCATCAACAAACTGATGAACTGGTTTTGAGAACAGCATGGTTTCGCAGATGATCGTATATATTTGACAATGCGAAGGCATAACTGCTCCAGTTGGGGGAGTACCATGGGCTGCAGGTTGAGTATGCTGCATATACAATCAGCCATTATATAAAAGATAATTCAGTTCAATGATACTAGCACCTATACCAAAATGCTACATGTTGTCTACAATATAACGGGGCAAGACCATGTAACAAACAAAATGCTACATGTTGTCTACAATATAACGGGGCAAGACCATGTAACAAACAAAATGCTACATGTTGTCTACAATATAACGGGGCAAGACCATGTAACAAACAAAATGCTACATGTTGTCTACAATATAACGGGGCAAGACCATGTAACAAACAAAATGCTACATGTTGTCTACAATATAACGAGGCAAGACCATGTAACAAACAAAATGCTGGATGATTGACGTTCACACATATCTGCAGTTGTTCAATACTGACTTTTGGCGCTGGCTAGACATGTACCTCAAACCTGCTTGAAAAGTTGTCCACAAAGGTCAACTAACGGATTGGAAGGTCTCGTATCACAATCAAGACTCTTCTGGGGAAAAACACTGGCCTTTTAGGATTAGAGCTTCTGGGCGCAATGAGTGAGTGAGCATCAAAGTGCGCAATGTTTCACTATCAATTAATGGATGATTCAAGACAAGACAAGGATTAAAAGAAACAGACTGTTGAACCGTGGTGGGGCATAGTGCTCTTTTTGTTTAATCTATTTACTAAGAAGAAATAAAGACTGAAAGTGACTTACCAGCATTCAGCCCGAATACTGCTGTGTATATACACAAGGTCGCGTACGTCTTACACAGGGGACTCATCGCGGTTGCAATTCCAGCAATAATCAATGAAATATTATTGATGAGTAAACTGTCAACTTTACGCAGATCTGCAATAAGACCTGTCGTAAGTCGGCCTATAGTGTTGGTAATTCCTGTTAAATGAAAGAAAAAAATGAGTAAATAAATACAGGTTACTAAAAGAATAACCGTCCCAGGATGGGTACAATTAATTCCATGAACAGAACGGTTTTGCACCACTTTTATGTCTATTTACAAAGATTAAAACGAAGATATAATCTTACTAAATTTTATACCTAATATCCTTATTCCAATTTTGATCAAAATCCATTACATGATTTTGATTCTAAAAAATGTCTAAAATTTAAGGCTTAAACTTAAGGAGCCTTCATGAGAAATTGAAATTCAGAGAATCTTGCTTAATGGGTGTTTAATGACTGTGGATCAAATTTAATGAAAATCTGATATATTTGAATTTTCAAATGGGGGGGGGTTGTGTCCATATTATTCCTCCTGAAAATCATTTAAAATACTCCAAAGAAACAGAAGCTTCAATTATTAATTGATGTCTAATACCTATTGTTAAAATTTCACAAATTGGATATATATGAATTTCTACGAAGGTTTTCCTTCTTTTCTTTGCCCCATATACATAAAACTACATTAAACTAGATATAGTCCACATTATGTACCATTATGCCTAGAAGCTGTATTCCAAAATTCATAATGCTCGGTAAATTAGTTTAGGATAGAATCCTGTACATACAAATATATAAACGCATACCTAACTTTATATAAATAAAGATGAATAAAATAATAATGGAAAAGCAGCTAATTTTTTTTCTTCCATAAAAAAAACTAATTTTTATATAAACGGTAATACGCACATAATTTTTATATAAACGGTAATACGCACATAATTTTTATATAAACGGTAATACATACATAATTTTTATATAAACGGTAATACGTACATAATTTTTATATAAATGGTAATACGTACATAATTTTTATATAAACGGTAATACATACATAATTTTTATATAAATGGTAATACATACATAATTTTTATATAAATGGTAATACGTACATAATTTTTATATAAACGGTAATACATACATAATTTTTATATAAACGGTAATACGTACATAATTTTTATATAAATGGTAATACGTACATAATTTTTATATAAATGGTAATACGTACATAATTTTTATATAAACGGTAATACATACATAATTTTTATATAAATGGTAATACATACATAATTTTTATATAAATGGTAATACGTACATAATTTTTATATAAACGGTAATACATACATAATTTTTATATAAACGGTAATACGTACATAATTTTTATATAAACGGTAATACGTACATAATTTTTATATAAACAGTAATACATATATATTTGGCTTTATTGAATATTTTGAAACTCTTGACTACGTCCGTGGCATTCGAGCTAGAATCAAAGTGTACCCTTCCAACTTCTTTTCTGCTGGACAGATGGCTCTGTTCAAATCCTCAGCATGTGGTTCAGACTGGGCCTCCAGCTCAAGATGAATTGGTCAGAGCTACAGTCAAAGGTCAAAGCAGTGAAGGAAACTCTCCTTAAAGGGTAGAGCTGAGGTGTGCACTACTTACATCTTTCCTCTCATCCTTTACCGATTACCTGTATTTCCCCTGCCTGCAAAACACCTAAAGGTCCTCTGACACCTTCTATCCTTGCTTCTCTGGGACAGGAAGAAGAGGTACTGGGTTTGCAGAGAGGTCTGTATTCAACGTCCATGTGGGGGAGGCTTGGGGATGTTCAACTTGATGTGTCATCGACACGCCGAGTGACTGGCTTTCCGGAGTCAAACTTTGACAGAGGAATCTTTGTGGAACCCCACAGTCAATAGCACCTTTCCCGACCTCATTCTTAACTATTTGGTCAAGGACCATCATAAGCCGAGAGGCGAATTGCAGTGCTTCAGAGATTGTCAAGCTGTTCTAAAAAGCTTTCTTGGTCTTTTAGAAAGGAATTCTACAGGGGCAGCTGACGATCCGGTTGTCGAACAGTTCAGGTGGTCGGAGGAGGAGATCCACTCCGAATGAACTTGGATGTCAGGTACAAGTCATCTTAACAACTTGGAGTTTTTTCTGACCTGGCGATTAGCACGGAACATGTTACCCCTCAATGCCATACAACACAGTTCCGGAATAGAGGACTCACCTGAGTATCCTCCCTGCGACATGCTCAAAGAAATGCCTGATCATGATTTCTTTCAATGTTGTAAACTCCAGCGGTTCTGGTGATGGCTCGTATCGATCCCGAGCATCCTCTGCAACTAAATGTATCCTACGTAACCAACAACGTCAGGCCGGTGTGGGACAGGGAGAGACGAATGGTGTTTCTCACGATCCTGGTCGCAGCACGAATAGTGGTGTGGACGTCACATCTGAGAGATGTTCAGGGGGTTGAATCTTTTGCTAATCAGGATCTGATCGCTTTCTTCAAGCACCAGCTGAAGATCAAGATCAGATGTGATAGAAAAAGATTAAATTTCTCAGTTTTTGAAAAAGGGTGAAACCCTACCTGAGCATGATGCACACGGTTCCTGGTCCTGTCGAACCCCAGCCCTTTGGATAAGTTTAGCCTCTTAGCTAGTCTAGTTACCCCCTTCCCCCCCTGGTAATAGAAATCCTCCAGATGCCCACTCCCAACTTTCAATTTTTTGTCCTCAGCAGCTCCCAAAGTGCATTTATCTTGGAAGGACACCACCCATTCTCCAAACTCCATCCCTTGTTTTCTTTTTTCTCCCATTTAGAGATTGACCTGCTTGTTTTCGGTTCTGAACAAACCGGAAAACAGGTGGCGTTCTATTATTTAGAAAGGGTTGTAAGAGTTTTACTAACCAAATTTTTTGTTTTTCCCCACTTCCCGTGTTATTTCAATGTCTTTTTGTACATAAATATAATTTTGAAAAATAAAATTGCCAACAAATTTTGGGATATCTTGAGTAGGACGACCCCTTAAGTAAATGTGGTATTGTGGTGACTGAGATGATTCTAGTTAAGAGTAGGATAGACATTTTTATCACTTTAGACCAAGGATGACCAACGACCCCCGTTTTACCCCACACTTTTTATGGTCTTGTGTCTAATTTGTTTAAAATGTAAATTTATATTTTCTGCAAATAAATATTTCAAAGTCTAGTATCTGTTCTCCGCATTCCAGCAACATCAGACAAAACTATTGCGTATATATAAGAAAATATGAAAATGCAAATTAGAAATGTATATTACAGAGTATTAATTATTAGAAACTGTTTAAAAAATAAATATGCAAATTAGGAATGCCGAAAGCTATTTGTGAGTGTTTGCAGATTATTATATACGATATTACAAAATGTTATGTTGTATGATAGAATTAAATATGCATAAGCCGTTTTGATGTTAATATTGTTAGGATAGGTGGCAAAAACTTTAGTATTTATATATATATATATATATATATATATATATATATAGATATATAGATATAGATATAAAGTTAGGTAAATGTGTGTGAGTATATATATATAGATATAAAGTTAGGTAAATGTGTGTGAGTATATATATATATATATATATATATTAGCAGAAACAACCCGCCCCCCAGGCAGCAATTAATAAAACAATAGTTTTCTTTAGATAAAAAAAGAAATAATTTCCATTTGACTTGACATTTTGGTAATTTGGAGGAAAACAACAAAAATATGATGTCGTAATGTTATTTGATATATTCTAATGTTGGGAAATTTACTGTGCATGAACATAGTCAAATTTTATTTATTCCAATAAAAACGGTTAATTGATATGGTCTTTGAGATATTCTAAGTCAAGTAATTTTATTTTGTTTCAGCATAAAAATAAAAATGGAATTCCCCATTAAAAACTGGTTATATAATGAAATGAATAAATAAAAGACTGGAACGTCGATTGGTCAAATAAAACAATTCCATATTACTGAGTATTTCGAAATGGTTACTTTATGCTTTTCGCCTTTATTATTAAAGACAAAAAAAAAGACTTAATGAATAGTAAAAAAAAAAAAATATTTTTTGTAATCTAGAAAGGTTAGAGATATTTTTTTTTCTTTTTCATTACAAATGTTAAACATCATCAAGTTTTCCAGGGTATTCACATGTAATCACCTAAAAAGTAGAATTTCATTTGAGGGGAGGGCTGAGGGTGTCAATCAACAATAATACCCACATTTTTAACATTTTTATTTACGCCTTCAAAATAAGATATTTAATTAGCCCATTTCAAAGAATTATTCCATAATTCAAAATGATAAGTTCAATAGTTTAGGATATTACTAAGCACATACATATTATTGCAGCTCACACGCACACACCGATCCTATTAAAAATGTGTTATTTAATATAGCTCAAACAAAAATTATTTCTCTTAAATTTTTTGTATCTAACTTATTTTAATTTTTTTGCGGAATGGTGCAAGTTTGGGTGGGCGCACCCCCTAATTCCTAAAGTTTACAAAAAAATAATGTTACTCACCGTATTGCTGAGAATATATATTCCAAAATTCATAATGATCGGTTCATTAGTTTAGGAGTTTATCCTGTACAACGAAATATATATATACATATAAACATATACACATAACTAACTTTTTATATATGCACCCCGCTAAATGTTAAAATTAAAAAATAAAATAATGCACCCATGTTACTCACCGTGTTGTCTAGAATATATACTCCAAAATTCATAATGATCCGTTCATTAGTTTAGGAGATTATGCTATATATATATATATATATATATATATATATATATGAGAGAGAGAGAGTAATGATGATTATTATGGAATAAATAATCCAATGTAATGAAAAAGAAAAACCGAAATATGTGGTACGTCTATGCGTTCATTTCATAGATGCACCACATATTTAAAATCTTAACTTTTATGATTTTCTTTACGTCAGCCATTTTTTAACTGAAAAGACGAAACATCGATAAGCAAATACATAATTTTCAGTTTTCATTTTCATATATATATATCATCATCATCATTATATTCGTTTTAACGTCCATTTTACATGCTGGCATGTGTTGGACAGTTCTAAAAATTGGCTTCCAAACTAACATATCTCTGTAGCTATATATAACTATTTCATATATACTTATATTATAAAATAATATATTATGTATATATTTTTTATTTCGGTATTTACTTCAACACTGCTTATTACATGAGTAGAGCTTAGTAGTAGTAGTAGTATAAAAGTATAATTATGGCAAGTAAGCTACACGAAAACGTTGGTGTTTCATTCCCGATAAAAAGTTTTGGGCTGATTTCATGAATTTATATTCTAGGACTATTTTTATAGTTAAGCTATACCCACTCCAACTTTCAACGAATCAGGTTCCTTGATTTTATTACCCTCTTACTACCTATTTGTTTCCTTCAACCAATGAAGGTTTTGACATTCTTCATTACTAAGTGGGTTGAACAAACAAAGGGCGATTTTGCTATGACCCCAAAATATATACTAATATGAGATTTGAGATTTATATTATTAGCACTATAGTATTTTAATTAGCGATTCATTGTTTCTTTTTATTCGTGCATAAGTGCGTTAGTTTTTTATTAGTTATCCCAAAGTAAAGTGTCTACAGTATGTGGCTATTTCATTTCTGCCATTAAGTAATTTATACCTTTAAACTTTAAATCTTCTAGCTCAAATATAAACTAAATGGAGTGCCTAAATATCTGCATGTATTAGACCATCTTAAGATTTTCCATTTAACTACCGGCGACAGATCACTGTCCTTAAAGACACAATAATAGTGCACTATTGATGTACTATATCTGCACTTTTTGTTGTGTGTGCTTTTGTGATTATAATATCTTTTTTAATCAAGTGCAGTTTCTTCGACATAATAGTTTTTTGTTATTCTGGTTTTCATTGGTATATATGGTGGCTTTGTAGATTATTTTGTAATGGGCAATGTACCCTTATTTTACAGTTATATTTTCTCTTTTTTATTATTATTAGAATTATCAATTGACTTTTTTCTTTTAATTGGTTAGTTTTTTATTTGTTATCCTAAAGTGTTATGGTGTGATGTTGATCTACTTTATTTCGGGAATAGATGGACTCTTCCAGACACTATATATAGAGTTACGACGAAGTGTCGTGGCAGTCATATCCACAGTATCGGATGCAGACTTTCTATAACATACTATTCTGTACTTCTGTAAATACACTCTTGTAAATATACCATCGTGTTGTCTTAATTATTATCGGCCCTTCAAGGTGACAACACAAAGTAAAGTTTATTCTGTCTACAGTTTGTGACTATTTCACTTCTATGATTAAGTAATTCTTTTGACATCTTTAAACTTCAATTTTTAAAATATTTTTGCTAAAACATAAATTACATGGATAATCTAAATACCTGCATATCCTTGCCCATCTTAAGATTTCTCCTGATAGAATAGAGAAGAAACTTACCAATAATTGACAGCAAGAAGGCGGATTTTTCTGGACTGATGTTCAGTTCCTCTGTGGCTCTATCCCTGAGAAAAACGAAAGGAATGAAATATCCAAGAAATACTAAAACGTTTGCTAAACAGACGACTCCAAAGGCAGGATCAAACAGCAAAGAGAAATCCAGCATCTCACGGAGGGTATCTTTAGCTGCCTTGGGTATGCAGATATAGTCCCAAACCCAGCATTCCTTGTCCACCATTAGCGTGCCGGGTATGGTTGTGATGCTTGTAATATAAGAATTCATGTCCGGTTGTGATTGGAACTGTGGAATGTGAATTATACTCCCACTGTAGAAGATGTCCTTCCGATAGAGGGGCCGGGCGTACTCTTCTCTTGGTACAACAAGGTCCTTATGTGATCTGAAATTACTTGCTGATGAAAAAAAGGAAATAAATAAAAATATCAATTAGTAATTTATAAAATTACATAGTAATAACATTTCTCAATCAAAAGTTAATTACGTTAACACTTTGTTATATTGCAAAAAGGTTTCTTTATAAATATTTGATTGCAGATTTGTTTATGTTGGGGTAAGAACTGGATAGAAATCAGACATGGTTGTCTTTAATAATAATTGTCTATAATGTCTCTTTAACTTTTTATGCCATTAATGATTATGGAATTTGCTTTTGTAATCTGACATTGGTACATCTAACATATAAAGTTATCGTGTCACGTTTTCAAAGTCAGACCCAAATAGCCTTTAAGCTGACAAATCAAGCTTTGCTTCTAACTAGCCAATTTTAATTTGTTATTGTTATTGGCAATATAATGACATACTTTGTTACAATTTATTTAAAAAATTACTTAGTCCGGCGCAGACGACTTATAATATGAAACATTTTTAAATAATTATAGAAAAATCTAAATCAGCAATGGGAATAACTCATATTTGAATAAATAAAAATTGTCTACTTTCATAACTAAACATTTCCTTTTTTTCTGTATAAGTTTAAAAAGTGTGCAAAACATAAAAATTAAAATGACATCACTGTATCTCAGGCAATGCAGGGTCGGTAGAGCTAGTCATATATATATATACACACACCCTACTCATTGAGCTCTCTAGTAGAAGTAATAGTTTTCACTTAGTGTGAATTATTACTGTTCGTAATTGGAATAGTTCTCCAGTAATGTAAACAAATACAAAAACATAACTTCTCTTACTTTCATGATGAGTAAGATGGCGTAACAAGAAAGATGGCTGACTACTGTACAAGCGATTGAGTTTTGATTTTCAGCTTGAAACACTCACAATGTTTAGCTACCCTGAGGAGTCGTGAAACAACGAAACGGCTGTTTGTGGATGACTAATATATATAAAGTGTGCATGATGACTGATGTTTTTGCATATGGCCTAAAGAATGCAAGATGAGAAACTGCCTCCAAACTTAGACCTACATCAGCTCTATCACTGATATTGAGCAATCTTCTCTATAAATTTAGCAACTATATATTATTCGATTAATTTTATCCACAGACATGCATGTTTTGTCTTCATTAAGACTCATCAGTGTAGCTATCTACAGCTAATCCCATTAGTCACGCAACTTGAACCTCAGACCTTAGTCACCACTGACTGTTAAGATCCAATGTCTTAGTCAATGCACCCATCAAGACAACTGCAGGAATGAGAAAGAAATGTATATTTATCTTTGATATATTAAGTTTCTAAGAGGATTCAATTTCAAGGGAAAAAACTTTGCATTATAGCTAGACACACTTTATCTTTCTCTTTCTCATAAGAGTGCTCACCCCCTTAAGATAGCTAATAATTATTATTTAATTAATATATATATATTTATATATATATATTATTTCATGCCAGGTCTATTGAATATATGAAAAATCATAAAAATTGAAAATTTGCGCTTGCTTTGATAAACTAATGGTTTACATAAGAGATGACTGACATGTGCAAGTGATTAAAGATAAGAATGACATCTTACTGAGTTATTTCTATAAATTCGTATTTAAAAACTGTCCTAATTACATCCCTTTTGCTATAAGTCTTTAATACATGGCTAATTACCTCCCCTTTATCATAAATCTTTAATATGTCTCCAATATATAAAATGTGTGTCTACTCAGAGCCATGTTATAAATGTGCTACAGAAATAGTTGAATAACGCTTTTTATAACTGCAGGTCTGTTTGCTTGTTTTTTATCGCATTATTCATTACAATATAAATATTAAAATATATATTCAGCATATATGTACAAATATAACAAAGTTATCTTGTCGGGTTTTCAAAGTCGTACCCAAATAGCATTGAAGCTGACGAATCAAACTTTGCTTCTGACTAACCAATTTTCATTTGTTATTGTTGTACCATGTTATTGACAATATAGTAATGTACTTAGCTACAATTTTTTTTTTTATGATTTAGCCCAGCCCAGTCGACTGCTAATATGAAACATTTTAAAATAATCACTTAAAAATCAAAATCAGCAAAGGGGATGACTCTTTTTAAATTGAAGAATATAATAGGAGTTTTCTACCTTAAGTTAAAAAAGTGTGCAAACAAGTAAAAATTAAGAACTAAAATGCAGGGTAGGTAAAGCTAGTGACATATATAATTAACTAGCAGAAAGACCCGACGTTGCTTGGGATTGAATGAGGATCACAACTATGCACTTTTCGATATGCTCATAACATCATATTACTTTCTTTGTTGTTACTGCACCCCTCCTCTCACCCCCTAATATACCTGAAGAAGCTGAAATGTTGGAAAACTCTTTGAATTACTGTTTTATACATATAGTTTAAATTTCTTAAACATTTTTGTTGTTCTTACCATGAGAATATGTAAGTTTTTATACATGTTTCCTACAAGTCCAAAACATTGATATAATAAAAAATCCTTTTCGCAATATGGTCATTAATTGAGTACTAACAAAAAGTTATACCAACAAACATGTCAAATAACAAATATAAAAGTTGGTGAAAGATAATTGATGGTTTTACAAGTTGAGACTTAAATGCAAGAAATTATTAAATTAAGTGAAAATATTTAAAAACTTGAAAAACAAAAATTTTATTTATAGAAAATATGAAAAAAAAAGCCAATTGTGTGAACTTGACCGGTTCTCTCTGTTAAGTAGTTTCAATTCAACTGAAAACTGGAGATAACCATTGTTTAAATTAAATACATCTACAAATTCTTTATCTCTTGCATCAGAGGCCAGAGCAGATTTCTTGCAGAGAACATTTAAAAGTAATTTCGGAAGGAAAAAACCAAAAAAAACCACTGTATAACGTTTTAGATAATAAGGACTTATTTTCATTAAAAAAAAGTTATGAAGAATTTTTTTATTACGGCCAAATCACTTTAAAAAGCAGTTTTCATCAGAGCACCAAAGTTAAGCAACATTAAACTTGGATAGTACTTAGAATGGTGACTATTTAGGAATACTAGGTGCTGTAAAAACTCCATACATAAATGAGTACCAGCCTTGCCAAGAGCATAACTGGTGACAGACTAGCATCCTGCTATAGGAGTGGTTCCTCCCATCAATTTGGCTGATTATTACAGAAACAGGGGGATAAGCAATGGTCTTATGAGTTTTTAAGCTTTAGAAAGGAGCCTTATTTCCTTGAAAAAAATTTTAATTTACAAAAGCGATTTAATTATATTTTACTTTTAAATGTTTTACTAAAAAATAATCTGCGATTGATTGATTTAATCTCTTACAAATAGTATTGATAACATTTAACCATGGGGTGACCCATCTCAAAAATACCATTCATGGAATTGGTAATACAATTTTCAATCCTTTCTATAATCCAACCATATTTGGTACAAATAAACTTCAATCTATGCTTGACTTGTACACTAGGATTCAGTTATGAATGTCCAACATTTTTTATTTTATCGCCATTCAATGATATGATGGTCCAATTAGCTGATCAACTCATCAGTAGGAGATGTGATTTTCAATGAGCTTCACACTTACCGGACCGTAACCCCCATATTTTTATATGTGGTTTTATTTCAAAGATAATGCTTATCAAAAAAATACCCATACTATTCCTGAACTGAAGAGAACTATCGCAGCCCAAATAAGTCATAAACAGGTATGCTTGCAATGCAGAGATGCAAATTTGAAGCATATTATCGAATGGCAATAAAACAAAGACTGTTGAACATTCATGACTGAAACTAGGTGGACATGTCAGGCATAGACTAAAGTTTATTTATACAAAATATAGTTGGATTGTAGAAAGGATTATGAATTGTATTAACGATTCCATGAATGGCTAACCGTGTATTCAGTTTTGGAAATTATTTTATAAAAGAAATGTTTAAAATCCCATGTGTTCAATAATTTTGTGTGTCCCAGTAAAATGATTATGAGTAAGGAAATTACAATCTGCAAACCAAGTTCAAATTCCACTTAAGAATGTTTGGGTTCAATTCTCACTAAAGCTTGTAGTAAAAGTAAGAACTTGTTAGCATACTGCTGTACTGAATGTGTATCTCACTAGGTTTTCTGCTCTACATTGGTGGCTTTGTGGTCAATGTAAATCTTCTAAATAAATACTAAATGTATTATTCGTCTTGAATGTTATTCTCACAATGTTTCGGCCGATGTAACCTCCAACCTTCTTCAGGTGTCGAACTCGGGAATTTGTACAGAATTTCGAACTGAACTCTTTATTTAATCCATGGAGTTAGAGTGTTCTCATTAAGTAATTCTTAATTGTATTTTGCCTGCACTGAGGATTGAAACTTCAACCTCCTGAAGACTGTCACTAGAACTGCTTATTACTTAGCACTTTATCCGTTACACCACTGGTCTATGTGAAATATAAATACTGATTGATTCTTTCAATAGAACTAAAACGGGTCATTTTCACACAAAAAGTAAACTTTAACTGTTGAATATATTTATAAAACATTTACTTAGATTATTTCAGACTTAAATTGCAATTAATCATTGAAAATTATTTAACTTTTTACTTTAGAATGCAAGAAAATATTACAGTGAACTCAATACAATTATTAAATGATTAAATAGACATTTTTTTTTCAAAAATAATAACATTGGAGACAATAAAACAATTGTTTGATTGTTTTATCAAAGGGTTGGGATCATCATTTATTTCAACGTGAAAGAATTTGTTTTTTGTTTTTTTTTACATCAGTTTGAAATTGTTGATATTTTACAAAAATGTGATGTGTTGATAAAAGATGATGAAGTATCAGGGAAGAACAAAGAATGGAAATACTTTTGTGATTGTTTTGAATAAAACTCTAAATCATAGGTAATCACACTCAGTCAATCAACACTCATAAACAAAGAGAGATTTAAAATTGCTGTAATCATGCTAAAGTATTCTCACTGCTCAATTAGTTAAAACGTCATCCATAAAATATTAGTTAATTAGAATATTAGTTCAAGTTCAATGTCTCATCAAATCTAGTTCTTCATTCTTAGAGGGTGACTTCCCCCTCCCCCCCCCCAAAAAAAAAATATTGCCATCCATGGAATCGTTAATAAAATCTAAAATCCTTTCTGTAATCCAACCATATTTGATACAAATAAACTTCAGCTTGTGCCTGACTTGGACACCAAGTTTAAGTCATGAAGGTCTAACAGTTTTTGTTTCATCGCCGTTCAATGATATGCAGTGACACTTTGGTGATCGTCTCATCAGTAAGAGAATGAATTTCACACTCACCGGACCTTAACCTCCAGATTTTTATCTGTGGGGTTATCTCAAAGATAATGTCTATCAAAACAATCCCTAGACTATTCCTGGACTGAAGAGGACTATTACAGCCAAAATCAGGATAGTACCAAGAGAGGAGTGTGTCAGACAATTTTGCATGTTGTACCTAGGTGGGCTTATCATTGAATGGTAATAAAACAAAGACTGTTGGACTGTTGGTGGACAAATCAGGCATAGACTAAAGTTTATTTGTACCAAATATGTTTGAATTGCATGAAGGATTGTGAATGTTATTCACCATTCTATGGGTGTCATTTTAAAGTTTATTTACAGTTATTTTGTATTTTTCATAGATGAAATACACTAAGGTATTTTATTTATGAAAATGAAAAATAACTTATTCAAAAAACAAAAAGTAAAAACACTTCACTTTACCTATGTACTATCATAATAGGCACACAATGATTTTCAAATTGACCCAGGGATGTGTTATAATTAATTATTCATAAAAAACATTAGTATTATTATTTAGTTAGGTGACATTTGACAATTTATTTATTAAAGTTAATAATTCAGAGTACCTGAGAAAATATTCAGTAGTCAATAATTTTCTTAATCATTTTCTTATGTTAATGTGTACGCTATTCTAAACTTTTACACATATTCTTGAAAAATATTCTATTTGTTTTTTTTTAGTTTTGGGTATTTTATTTGATAAATATTTCTGTTATAGGAATTAATTTGTTGTGTCAGTAAATAAATTACCAATGTTAGCCACCCGTGCAATACTGTTACATCGTGCATAAGGATAACAACAGATTTCAAGTACAACAATGTGCTTTTATGAATAGAATTATTACTAAGAATTATTATTAAGAATATTAAGCAGATAAGAAATTTTTAAATGACGTTCAAAAATATAATTTTAATTAAAAGAAATTTGTACAAATGTTTTCTACAATCTTTTTTCAAAGAATTTGATGAGATTAATTCTACACATGAATAAATCGTTTCATAAAATTGCTTCATTTTTTCCCCCTACTCAACCATAAAAGCATCTTAAATTTTATTGGATTCGAACTGGATAATGTCTGAAATTATTTTAAATGTAAACTGGAAATATTCAGTTTCATGCTTCTTTTTGGTAGGTCTATAGAAGGGAGTCCATATCAACCCAATTGTGTCTGATTACAATTTACAGAACAGTCCGGAAATGGTCAAACCATCGCCGAACAGTCAATTAGTACCGACATTAAATAAAACAACTTTTTCATTTTTTCCCTGACTTAAGACTTATCAACTTTATTTCTTTTCTTTACTTTTTTTTTAAGGAAATTTATTCAATTTTATTCATATTTTTGAGGGGCTAAAATAATTTAACCGTATCCCTAATCCTAACCTAACCAAAAGGAGTGCATTTCTGTTTTGCATTTGTTGCAATTTTTTTTTTTTTTTTTTTGCCATGAGGCTGTTCTTCGGAGGAACTGAACAGCTGCTGTCACCACGGTTAAATTCATTTTGTTTTTGTAGTCATATGCCTTTGTACATTTATTTATTTATTTTTTTTTGGCTTTCAAATCGCAAACTTCGGCCATTTCCGGTTTCTTCTGTAAATCACAATCGGAAACATTAGGACCGATATTGATCTGTTCCTATAGAAGCACCTTATTTTTGTATATCATTAAAACGTCCCTGTTTTAATTGTTTTTTATTTTATAAAATTTGACTGACAAAATATTTTTAAACCACGTCAGAATATGTTAGTAAAAATTAGATTTATATTTGATGTTGGGTTTAATTAGAAGTAAAATAGTTTAATGGTCATCACATTGGACGATCATTTTTATATATAATATAGTGATAAAAAATAGTTTATAAAATTCTTTTTAAATAGAAACTTTGAAAAATATAACAAATTACTAATTTTAAGCTCAGTGTAACATTTTTAACTAAAAAGGAAAAACTCTGAATAAATTCATTTTGAAAGTAAATAAATATGCTCTCTAACATTCTTGCCTCCATCACTCTTACTCTCTGTTTATTAGCAGTTGAAGGTAATAAACAAAGGAAAGAATAAAAAGATTGGAATAGTCCATTATAAACAAAAGGAGTATCGTCGTAAGTAGTTATACTATTTAAAGACAGAGCAGAAAACAACTACTTTTGGACTTTTTATTTTTATTTTTATTTTTAAAAAAGTGAGTTTGCAAAACCAGTTAAAATACTGGTTTTGCAAACTCACTTTTTTTTCCGATTCAAACCATCTCACCCGAGCTCAATGAATGGCCCAAATGGATCACATATTTTCTAGTATTATTAAATATGTGTTGATGAATAGAAACTTAAAAATAGCAATTTTATTTCTTATTAGGATTTTTTAATTGTTTCTAACTTGTATGTATTTCTTTTCTGCGAGATTCAAATATTTGACTATTTTTTCTGAGATTGAAATTTTTTTTAATTTTTGGAGTTTTTCTTTTTTTTTCTTTTTTAGATAACACGAATTGAAAAAAGTTTAAGTGAAACAAGTTTTAGATTTGTTTTCTTAAAAACGTAAAAACTTCAGATTTGTTTCTATTAAATTGAACCATTCAAGATATTTTTCAGTGAAACTGAAAATCTTTAGATTTTTTTTCTAAAACATTGAAAAGTTTCAGAGTATTTCTGTAGTGTTAAAACTTATACAAGATTAAAAAGCTTAAGATTTCTTAGTTTTAAGATATTTTTCTGTGTGATTGAAAACTTCTAGATTATTCTAAAGCAATTCAAGAAATTTATAGTGCAATTTAAAAAAAAAATGAAAAGTAAGATTTTAAATTTCAAATATTTTATACGAGAATAAGTTGTTTAAGATTTATTTTCCAAAATACTGAAAACGTTTCCATTTCTTGTGTAATTTTGAAAAAAAATGAATTTTTTCTTTTTTTTTATCCGTTTACATTTTTGAAAATTATTCCATAACATAAACATTTAACAATTAGGAATTATTTCTTTTTCTTTTTCTGAAAATAAAATTACTTTTTGGATTCCTGTACAATCATTTTTCATTCAGGTACAAATAAGAATGTGGGAAACATAACAAAAGGTGTGTGAACAAGATAAATAAACAACCAAGAAATACAGGTGTACATTTAGAGTGTAGACAGTACATACATATATAAACATGTGGGAAAGATCAAAACGAAAAATCTGTGAATGAGGTGAACATGAAAAATAGTGACAACAACAACAATCATTAATAACAATATCAAAAGCATCATCATCATCAATATCAAATAACAACGATTACAATGTCTACTGAATGAATACGAATTACTACAAACATACCACGTCTACTACTACTACTACAACTACAATATCTACAGTAAAAGTGAGTACATAAAGAATTACTATGTAATCAAAAACAACTACAGAGGTGGCATTCCATGTGTGTATTTTTTTTTTTTTTTTGCTAAAGTGTGCTACAATATTTAGATCAGATAATAGAAATGACTGCTTGCAAAGGGGGGTTCTGGAAGAGATCAAGTGACAGCATGTAGTGCGAAATGTAAAAGCAAGTTCAAAAACACAAAGCACCAATGACCACAAACATGTACAGCAGACAAATAGGCGCACCTACATTGGAAAGGTGAATAGTAAAAATAAATAATTGCATTTTGGAGATGTGAGACTAACAATAGAAAAACAACATAATAATAACAATACCTCGATTATTGACAAAGAAATTCAAAATAAGAGCTTAATATTTATTTATATACTGTATTACAAAAGTTTAGACCAACATGGTATAGCCGGTTTCGAATCAACACATGATCGCATCTCAACAATGGCTGATGAATGTCAATGAGACACGATCATGTGTTGATCACTTTTTAATTTGAAACCGACGGTGTTCTAAACTTCTGTAATACAAATATATATATATATATATATATATACATAAGTATTAGCTTTTAAAACTGGCTCCAAATTTCGGATCTACACTTATATACAGTGCTCAATGCCTTCTCAGACAAAACGTTATAATAATCGAATAAATTAGATGTTCTTTTCTAATTATTCATGAACAATGGTTTCACGCTTTGAGCGATCATCAAACGCCCCAAACATGTTGTGTAGGTGTTTTGCTTATTTTCGGTTTTTTATCTAAAACCGGAAATAAATCACCTATAAAAACGTGTTTGAGTCGTTTGATGATCACTCAAGGTGTGAAAGCACTGGTCATGACCAATTCAAAAAAAGAACACATAATTTATTCAATTATATGTATAGAATTGTTTGTTTTTTTAATATGCCATAACCATGGTTTTATACTCATTGCGACCTTTAGATGGCTTAATGCGCGAATTTGGGGTCAAATTCGAGTTTGTTTTGATTATTTCCATTCTATAGAAACCGGAAGTGAGAATAGAAAAAAATCAAAACAAGCTGGAATTTGATCACAAATTCGTACGTTGAGCCATCTGAAGATTGCAAAGAATGTGAAACCATCGTTATGGCTTATTAAAAATAGACATAATTCTTTTAATACTCCATCCGTTGCGCCGTTTTATCTATGATTGGAAATATCTTTAAAGTAGAAGGTTGCAATAGTCGGAGTATTTTTGTTAAGAAAAACAAAGCAAAAAAACAATCTGATATTTTTCCTCAATCATCATTTTTAAGTAAATTTTCATTCTTCTTCTTAAACTTTTTATACTTATCTCATTTTTATTATATATCCAAATCTTTTCATATCTACTTATACAAATCTCTTTACATCTAGTCTCTTTCTATTTATCTCAGACTTTTCATATCTATCTACCTCATGTTATATCTGGCTTTTTTGTATAATCATTTATCTTTAACAGTCTTTGAAAATTTGTTTATTTGGGTTGTATTTTCATGAGATTGATTAAAAGTAAACAGATTTTCAAAGTTCCATAAAAATATCACTCATGTTTGTTTTATTATCATTTCTGTTGATAATTTATAAATAATTTGCGCATTAAAATGTCCCTTTATAATCAGAAAATACATAGTTTTAAATGATTCAATGATCAATTTTAATGAATAAATTCATAATTCTTATAATTGAAACTATTGCATTTATCTCAGTTTTGGTTTCCGTGTTGTAAATCATAGCAAAAAAATATATTTTTACAGTCTAAAAATAGTTTCTGACTTACTGGGTATAAAAATGTTCACAAATCTTGCTGATTCCAAAAATGGTTATTTTTTTTCTCAATGACGATCCGTTCCTGAAATATTAGTCAATGTTCACCTACACAAACATTCATTGATAATCAAATTATATATATGAATCGTTAGGTGTATGGATAAAAACGTCAGGTTATGAGACCTGAAGGAAGTCTAATGTTTGAACTGTCCGATCGGCGGGTCAGTTGTATATATAGTCACACTGATGAATCTTAGAGAGACAAACAAGTGCTTGTCTGTGGATATAAATATTTAATTATTAAATTATATATATATATATATGTGTGCGTGTGTGTGTGTTCGTCTCCCACAGCTTTTTAATTGTCTTTTTATTTTCTGACACATGCATTACTGCCATAGTAATACATGGCCATTCTTAGCAATGTTACCCGTGCTCACAGAATTAATTTAAATCCGTTGCTAATTTTGATGGATTCCATTATCAAATATCCTAATTCTTCAATCTTTTACAAGATTTACTTTGATCGACTGCTGAGACCGAATGCTTTATTTATTTCATCAAGATGACTAGGCATTTCCATGCTTATAAATGATAGGGCTTTGGTTAAAAAATTATTTATAAAAAAAAAGAAAGAAACAACTCTGACAGTTATCAGTCCACTTCTATGACCTTGTGGCAACATCTAGAATATTACAAGACAGAAATGGCACTGTTAGGTAGAGTTATATCCCTTAGAGATATTTGATTTTAATGCCAGAGGGCGCTACTAGCATGCTATTATGTACCCTCACCCCCAATGAAGTGAGAAAATCAAAAACAAATCTCTCTCTTCTTGGCACAGCTTTCAAAATAGTCAAACATGTTTGACCCACTCTCATTCTGAGCATGCTTTTTAAAAACTTAACATATTTCCTGTAAGCCTATGTTTCTGCTGGATCCAACTGGCTCTCGGACTATGAACAAGAACCAAACGACTTTCTCATCTATCAGTCTATAAGTGGGGTTGCCACCATTGAGATTCTGTATATTAAATTTATATTTTCTATTACATTCACAAACTTTCACGTTTGCTTCTCTTATAACAACATATATTGTTTCGTTTTGTCATGGAACAATTGTAATTCTTGTTTAGATTTTGTTTCTTAGTTACTTTCTTTGTATACCTTCATGTATTACATGTCTTTCTAACCTCATATAATGATTGTCCCTGACCAACTGTAAATTAACTAAATGTTATTGTTGATGACTGCTTCCCTTCTATCTTTCCTTTCCAACACGGTGTCATATTTATTGATACAACATTAAAGACAACGATAATACACACAAACAATGGCTACCACAAGCAAAGAGAATAAATATTCCAAACACATGGTAAACTAAAATGATAAAGTCGAATATCAAATATTCCTACTATGTAATACAAATTTTTTATTAATTTATTGTCAAAATCGAACTCTCTAGTAACCATTATTTTTATTTTTACAAGGTGATTAGATTTAACTGAAACATTTTTATTAAATGGTATTTTATTCACAGTAAAATAACATTTAACTAATTGTTTTGTTTTCTTAGCTTTGGAAAAATATTTAAAACTTTTTTTAAAATCAATATTTTAACAAAAAAATTGTTTTCGTTTACCGGGCAACAATGATTATTTGTTAAGTTAAGTAAAAAGAAGTTTTTAAATATTTGAAATACACGGCGACCCCTCAAAATGCCACCCATGGAATCGTTAATAAAATTCAAAATTTTTATTGCAATCGAACCATATTTAGTACAAATACGCTTCAGTCAATGCCTGACTTGTCCATCAAGTTTCAGTCATGGATGTCAAACAGCTTTTGTTTTATCAGTGTTCAATGATGAACACAACTGGATACGACATCAAACAGTCTTTGTTTAATCGCCTTTCAATGAATTTTATTATGGATGGCATTTTCTGGTGGACATCATGTATAATTTTTTTTATTATTATTTACTTGAAGATTTTAACAGATTTGTAAACAAAAAAGCTTCACAGTTAACGTTTTAACAGTCTAAAATTATCTGAATTGTCTCAAACAGCACCCCCAACTGCTAGAGTTACGAGATGTCACGGCAGCTGTTTTCAAATATTATTGAACAGTTTCAATCCATTCCAATATCCCTTCAACTAGAGTCAATAGTCTCGATTAAAAATAAACAACAAAAAACATTCAAAATCACCTGTCACTTATATTATTCAATTTATTCTAACCAGATGTGTTTGTTAAATAAAAGTCAGTCATGTTTGTTTTAGGTATAAAAAAAAAAAAGAAATCGAATGCAAACGATATTTAAAATAATAATGCAATGGCTGGATGCTGATAATAGAAGCACATCAATAAAATATCCAGCAACAATATGCAATATATATATATATATAATATATATATATTATATATATATAATGTGTGTGTATTAAGACCAGAATAATTAGCTTAAAATATATTGAAGATAACAATCACAGTTTTCCATAATCAAAATGTACTTTCAAGTCAACACCAAGTTAAATTATTATTACTAATATATTATTATCACTATTCTTTTACCTTAGAAGGTATGCCTTTAAAGTAGTAGTAATTATTATTATTATTATTATTATTGTTATTATTTACTCACTAGGCGCTTTCTCATGAGTCATTATCAGTTATTGCTCACTGGTAATAGCAAGTGGTGTCTGCTGCATTGTGAGTGACAACAAGTCTCCTGATGTTAAATTTTGGGCTAGTATAATTTTGTTAGTTGAGAATAATGGGAAATAGTTCAGTCGGGATGAGCTTAGTTTACTCAGATGTCAGCTCGACCTCCAGTGTGCTAGAAACGGATGTGACGTCACATAGCCCAAGAGAGTGAGAGAGAGAAGTCGTCAGTTTACTTGGAAGCACACGCATATGAACTTGTGGTTTTAGAGATGTCCGGATAAGATATAATTAAGCAGTAATTATCAACCTCTCTTTGTCTAGCCCCCCCCACCCTATTGATTAGTGATTTTGAACAACAACAAGGCGAATAAACCTCTTCTTGTCTTCGTCCGTTTGTCTCATCTTAGTCCTTATTTTCGGGTTATGAACGAACTTGTTTGCAGGTGGTGTTTCCTCAGTTGGGCAGGATCATAGTGAGGGACGTCCAGCAAGCTATGTTATGAACATTCATGTATTTTAATTGATTGTTACTTGTGAGACATTAGAACTCCCCAAAGAGGGGAGGTATACGTAAAACTCAGATTTCCAGTACTCTCTGACCTAACCTTATGTGAAAAACACTGTTTATGCACCCACATCCAATCTGGCTACAACAACAGTAATGATAGTAGTAGTAATAATGATATTATAAAAAATCAAATAAATAAGTAGCAGTTGTGTCCCCTGCTTCTATGCCCACATTCCAAGAGATTAGGTTTGGCAGTGACAGAACCAACCAATAAGAAACCGTGTTCAATTTGGTGCCAAGGAAGAAGTGTTATTTTCTTCCTCTTTTTTCATCAACGACAAGACACTGCACACGTGATCTTCGTCAGTGTTTTTCAACCCCCCTTCCCCCAGCTGAACTCCTGACTGATAATGACACTATCTTCTGCAGTGAACAATTCAAGCAGATCATGGATGAATAGTGTCCGATTCCAACCACGCTGCACATACAGGCTATCTGGAAATGCTATCATAGAAAGGTGTCATTGGATAGTAAAATTGATTGCTGCATGAAAGAGCTGCCCTGTTATGGAGATTGTTGTGTATTGGTACAACGCTATCCCCAGGAATGACATGTCTACCACATCTGTGCTCACCAATTTGCTACATTCATACCAGATCCGAATGAAAGGTATTGATATTGAACTCCATACAGACCACCAAAGGGTCTTTACACGTTACAAAGAGAGGGGATACACAGTTTTGGGTGAAAAATACACAGGGACGGAGCATGTTGTAATTTAGACCAGATCGCATCACCGAAGTAAACAGTACGCCTCAGCACATGGAAGACATGCATCCATGGCTCGGTTTAGCACAGCTAGTGAACAACGATGGTGATCTATCATCAGAGAGTGTTGAATGGGAAAAACTAGGTTCTAGTGCAAGGATTAGTGATCCCATATCTGAGAATAAGGACGAAGCAGGACATACCTTTGTTAAGCTGCCTTATTCTACGACTGATTGAGACCCTAGTACATCTGATGATTCGTCCAGGGAGGAGGAAATAACTGTCCCACTATGGAGGAGTTTTAGCATAAAGCAACCAGCCACTCACTGCAGACTGTGATCATACGATCAGAGGGAAGTGTAGTAATAGACACGAAAATGAACACTAATCAGATTCAAAGCATATTAGATGTTTTGCATGTAGGACAACCGTTTTCCAGAGAAAAAAGAACTCATGTTCATAATGGCATAGTTGAGAACTAATTTGTACGTGTAGAGACCAACTGACTTTAAAAAAGACTAATTAAAAGTAGATGGGGAGTTGGGTTTTTGACACTGAGAGAAAGCTTGTGTTGGAAATGTTGTCAGTGTGCTGAAGTCTGGACCATCATTGCGATCGTATTAGGGCTATTTCTATTTACATACATCTTCGTTTTGTACAGCAGTCATGTTGGATGTCACTCTCTGATAAAGATGACAACATATATTAAAACTTGTTAGTGGCCTGCCGAAATCTTACCAGGCACACAGGAGACAGATACTCAAATCTAAGTATTCAAAAAGTTTTTACTTTGTCCACTGTTTTAAGATTCACTAATAATACATTCTGTTATCTTCATAAACACCTTTTCTTTTGTTTCCTTATTTATTTTACCGCTTCTTTCTCATTGTAACATTATTACCGCCTCTTTATCATTTGTATCATTATTACTGCCTCTTTCTCATTTGTATCATTATTACTGCCTCTTTCTCATTTGTATCATTATTACCGCCTCTTTATCATTTGTATCATTATTACTGCCTCTTTATCATTTGTATCATTATTACCGCCTCTTTCTTATTTGTAACATTATTACCGCCTCTTTCTCATGGTAAGATTTTACCTTACGTTGATAATAGCAAGCGATGAAAAGATATCCGATAGTGCTACAATATGACGTTATGAAAAACTGTGATATCCTCCACACAACAATGAGCAGGTATTTCTTTAAAGAAAACAAAGTTTGGGGTTAATAAGCAATTTGGATAGATTTATTTTCAAATCCGAGGAAAAAATAATTTTTTTAAAAATACGCAAGTATTTTTTTTTTCTCACCCAGTTCCACTTCTGATTAAAAGCATGAAAGACAATTAAGACAAAAGTTGTTTGTTTTAGATTTAATTCTTAAATTGTTACTTTTATCTGTTTTATCCTGCTTTTAAAGTTGATTTATTGAAGAAAATCTGATGTCCTCCAAAAACACATACTTTGTCTCCTTCGCTCATTCCAGTT
Organism: Sepiola atlantica; assembly: GCA_963556195.1. Classification (NCBI taxonomy): domain Eukaryota; kingdom Metazoa; phylum Mollusca; class Cephalopoda; order Sepiida; family Sepiolidae; genus Sepiola; species Sepiola atlantica. The sequence goes on along the minus strand of OY744524.1, from coordinate 163,117,619 downwards.
TATTTGTTTTGTTTTCAATTCAGAATAATTCAAACAGATTTATTTTTATATAACAACTCTTTATGACTAGCATTGGTAATTTGTATTTGGACTATTCGCACTACTGTTCTCATCTTAGTTGTTGTAGTCACAACGTTTCGGCCAATGGGAATTTGGGAATCTTCGAATTGAACTAGGGAACTTGGCCGAAATTTCATTTAATGAAAACATGGATTTAAAAAAGGTGTACACTCGTCTCATTATAATGGATATTTTGTGTATGCATGTAACCAAAACTACGTCAATGCATTTAGTTTTTAAAGTCTTATTTCGGATGATTTCATTTTTAAATTTTAATCATTTAGAAATAAAATCTTATATTATTTACACTATTGATCTATCCAAATAATACAATTAAAATTGTATTATTTGGATTATTCGGACTACTATTCTCATTTTGGTTGTTATTTTCACAACGTTTCGGCTGTAGCAGTTGCATGAGCAAACTATTTTGTATGTCTACGTGATCAGCAGTGAGATTGTGATTCAGTCTATGGATTATGTAACCATCGCCTCTTCATCGCATGGACAAACAACATGCCTACATGCAGTGAGATTCGTTTTGGCATGAAAACCAAATCCCATGATGAACAGGACAATTCAGTTTGTGGTTTCTCTTTAAGCTGACAAGACGTGCTTTTCCTGTTCTCAACCTGCGTCTATCATGAGCGGGTGAGATATCGAACTCCGGGATATTATTTCATCTAACCAACATGAATCAACACCTTGTACTATCTTCATTTTCTTCCTGTGTTCCCGTGAAATAAAACTTAATATCTATTTAGTTGTGGAGTCATTAGTTATTTCGTGGAAGAATGGTAATCCCCTTTTTGCTTGTGTAACATTTCTATTTCAGTCAGATTCGGCCAGACGTATTACTCTTCCAAGTAAGTTTGTCATTTTGATTTTCTTCTCGATTTAAACCCCAAACTATAATTGGCAACCATCAGAACGGCCAATGGGAATTTGTGAATCTTCAAGGTGAACTAGGGAACCTGGCCAGAATTTTATTTAATGAGAACAATCAACCCCCGTGGATAAAAAAAGGGTTCAGTTCGAAATTATCTCCAGGTTTCGTGCGTTCAAAATGATGCACCTGAAGGTCTGAGTTCACATTAACTGAAACACTGTAAATATAACAATTAAAATAAGAATAGTCACACACTCACTCACTATCTAGGTTTATCTTCTATGTTCCCTTTGACAAGAGGTTCGACGTTGTCCGGCTGTCCATATGCTAAGTCTCCAATGATCACAATTGTAGGGGATTGACTGTGCCCTTTTGCCACTGTTTACCGTCTTGCCTGGTGGTTTATTTCCATGTCTTCCTAGGGTGGCCAGCTTTCTTTTTGCTGTCCAGCCTTAGGTCTCTGCATGTGCTGATATACCCCTTGCTTCTTTCAACATGCCCAAACCAGCAAAGACGGTTTGCTCTTATTAGGATATTATTTGGAATGCACAATTTCTCAAATAGAGTGTCTGACCTAATGTTCTGGATCTGGTCCGACTTTACATTGCATATCCCCCTAATCATTCGTATTAGAATAGTAGTCCAAATAATCTCCCCAAAATCTAAGAACTCTTTAGTTATCATAATGGTATTTCATTGGAACGCCACCAAAATGTTCCTGTTTGCTAAACAATACATAAGTACATTTATATACATTGTTTTCAGCTATGTCCTCTTTTCTAGAAATATAATTATTATTTATTTGCAACCCACAGTTGAAATAATCTGAATCAACTCGATTGTTCCAATACTTTGCTGAAGATACTATGAATTGTAACAATGGTAACAAAAAACATTTGGCAAGCAACATAAAAGTCTTACTACAGAATAAAAGAACTTTGCTAGCCACAACAATTGCAAAGCAAAGTCTCTAGCATCTATCAAAATGATTTCATGAAAAAAGTATTCAAAACGAATGAGAATTTGCATATATATATATATACAGGGTGGCCCAAAAGTAGGTTTACAGTTATCATTTAATATTTGAAGGTTTTTAACTAGGTTATTCGAAAAACTTCAACCATATAAAAAATAGTTTAATAACTGTAAACCTACTTTTGGGCCACCCTGTGTGTATATATATATATATATATATATATATATATATATATATATATATATATATATATATATATATATATATATATATATATGTGATTTTATGAAGGCTTACCAAAGCATTCCTTTCAGGACACCAATGATCACCATTAAAGATATTTTTTCTTACAAATACTATTTATTCAAATTAAATGTTTTTTCCTACACGTGTTTCACTACCAAGCAGTTACTTGCTTGGCAGATCATCAGGGAAATTAAATGTCTGGAATACTGGTTTCAACTGCCGACAAAACACAATGTGGCGTTGTAATAGTTGAGGTCACTTAAGAAGAGAAGAGGAAAAAAATATATATATATATATATATATATATATATATATTTTAAGTAATTAATTTCATAAATTAATTTTTGTGTACATAAAAAGAAGACATAGACACGTGTTTCTTTTATGTACGCAAAAATTAATTTATAAAATTAATTAATTAAAAATATAAATAAAATTGATGATACGCCCGATTAAGGGCGATTGAATGCAGTCCTCTGCATATTCTTTAAAAAAAAATTTTTTAAACGCTTAGGGAGCGAAAAATAATAAACGAATACGTAAACATACAGGTGCTCAATCACTAGTAAAAACAAAATATATATATATATATAAATATATATATATATATATAAATATATATATATATATATATATATTTATTTATTCTGGTACAGAAAAATTAGTACAACATATATATATTTAATGCGTTTTGTGTTTTTTTCTTTAATATTATAGGAGAAATAACCACAGTCTTCAATTACATATGCATATATTTTTGTTTCAAAATACACTATACATGATTTCGATCATCCATCGATACCGTGGTTTAACAGAAACACAGCTCACAGGGCTAAAGAGCTTGTTTGCCATAACATCGACTGAAGAATGGTTACACTTGGCATCGCTAGCTCTGTGGGCTGAGTTTTTGTGAAAGCGAAGGTATCGATGGACGATAAAACTCATGTATAGTGTTCTTTGAAAAAAAAATATAGGTGTGCATATATATATATATATAGAGAGAGAGAGAGCTATGCAATTTAGGAATAATAAACAGAGGGATCAATTACATTTGTAAGAGCATAATGTATTTATTATTTGTAACAATATACAATGAAGATTCGATTAGGCATTGGTTTATACCGGCGGCTTCAGGAGGTATGGGAAATACACACAATTCTATCATCAGTCAGTAAACCTAATCCTTAGTTACACTCACCCACAAATCCAATATTACACTGGGTTTCATGCCTATGAGAGCCCATCATCAGGTGTTGCTTCTGTTGTAGTTCAGTTCTTATTGAGTCGTGTCATAACTTTAAAAATTCTATCAGTTCTGTTATATAATATATATATATATATATATATATATATTATTTTATATATATATATATATATATATATATATATATATATTATTTTTATATGATATACAATATTATATTATTTTTATATGATATACAATATTATATTATTTTTAGTTGATAATATACAATAACAAATCACTAACCATATAAAACGATTTGCTTTAGAGTCTGATGCACAATTCAGCCGATTGGGGGGGGGGGGGAGGGTTCTATCGTTTTTTCATCAGTCAACTCGCTAATGGCTACTGTAATGGTACTGAGTCCAATGACCACTCAAAGCATACATAGAACATGATAAACAAACAATAGAAATATAAAGAAAAATAATATTTATTAAATCAGACAAAATAAAACATAAAAATGTAAAATGAAGAATAAATAAAAATAGCAGATGAACAACGAAAAAATATAAAAAGTAATTAAAAAAAAACTTATAAATCATATCTCATATATCTTTTTTATTTTGTTATTCTTCATTCCTTTATAAGGTTTTTTACTTTCTATATTTTTATTGTTCATCTTTTATGTTTCTTTATTATTTTTTTTTGTTTTTTTGTTTCTGATTTATTAGTCTTTTATATTTCTATCATTTTGTTTTACGTATGTTTTCATTGGGTTTTCGTGCAGATCCGGTACCATTACAGTACTCATTAGGCGGTTGACTGATGAGAAGACAATAGCAAAATATTTCACCTCGAGTGCAAATCGGACTCAAAATCAAATGGTTGTCCACTTTGTTTTTGTATAGAATCACCTAAAAATAATATATATCTCTATATATAATTTCTTTCTCAAACAAGTTAATGTCATAATGTTTTGTTCATTCCTTATGACGAATATTCATTCTATATGCATTCAGTTGTCACACTTGCATACAAATATCTATAAAACATTTGAAAGAATCTCTTTGAGTATAATTTGGAAAACCAGAAAAGTTAGAAAATAATAAATTTTTGAAATCCCCCTCATATTTTTTTCAAAAATGTCTAAAATTAAAATATTATTTAAAAAATGGTTAAGATTAGTTTGTTATTTAAAAATTGTTACTATAAAATTCAAAAATTGTTAAAATTAAATTATGGTTAAAAAGTGGTTAATATTATTATAAAAATTAAATTATTAAAAATAGTTAATATGAACTTATTATTCCAAATTGTTAAAATTAACTCACTGATAAAAATGGAAAAGTGACAATAACTCAAAATTGTTAAAAATGGCATCATTATTCCTATTTTCAAAATCTTTCATTTCTTTAAATCATGGCAGTGTTCAGGTTTCTTCTTTTTTAATTTTTTTTTTTAAATCCATCCCAAATCTTATAAATATCTTTTATCAAATAATAGAAAATATGTGATATTTTTCACTTTCATATTAAATCTAATTAAGTGCAGACATAAACATTTCTATATGATAATGAAAAATACAAAAATGCACAAGGGGATATTTAAACGATCACATTGTGAAATCATTAAACATTGTGAAATACACGAATAAACAGTGACAGAACGAGAAACTTAAAAAGAAAAAAAAAAGAATTGTTATATTTAATCGGGCAGAGGTGGATTCCCAAAGCTGCTGTCTGTTGCAGTGACTAATTATCTCCCTTGTTCAAAATAATGATACTCAAACTTTTGTTTATCCTTTCCGGTTGGTTTTAGGCACACACAGAGGATAGTTCTTTGCAGTAGTGGTAGCTAAAAGAGTTCTTGCTGTGAATGTTTTACAGGAGGAAATCAGAAATCAGAGATTGGAGCTCAGTCGAGCACTTTCCATGGAAATAATGATAGAGTAGATAACAACTAGCAACATCCTTTCTGTGAAAACAGAAGCTGTACGAGACTGTTTCCCTGCATACTACAATATGGTCGTCTACAATATCAATAAATACTTGTCATAAACCGTCCTCATAAGTAATCAAATTTTGTTCATTCCATTCATTATTTTGAATCCTCTCATAATATTCTTCATCATTAAAGTGACACTCTATCCAACTCGAGTGGCTTTTAGCCTTTATACGTGGTCACTCATTAAAAACAAAAAAATACTAGATTTAAAACTCGATTTTGTACTCAATTACATAGCATAATGGCGTAGGGTCCCTATTTACTTGTCTCCCTGCGAGGGCAAAATTAGACACAGGGTCGTTTCTTTATGTTGGGGATATCCAGCTCCCTAAAAAGCAGGCCACTCTGAATGGGGCAAAAATAAAAACTTCCTCAGTCAAGAAGGATTTCTCTTCCTTCAACCAAGAACAGAACAGAACAGATACTATAGTTTGATCCTAGTCCATATGTCTGATGGCGTAGGGTCATTAACTTTAATAGGATCACAGAAAAATGGAGAAAAAAAATGTTTGTTCTAAAATTCTAACAGAATAAATCTTTCATTATTTTATTCGAACTACTATTCTCATTTTGGATGTTATTTTCACAACGTTTCGGCCGATATAACCTCCAACCTTCTTCAGGTGCATCTTGTCAAACTCTGGAATCTGTACAGAATTTCGAATAAAACCCTTTATTTAATCCACAGGTGTCGACTGCTCTCATTCCATCAGCCATGATCGGGTACAAGTCTTAAGTACTTAATTATATTCTTAGTATCGTCCGTACTGAGGATTGAACCTTCAAACTCCAGATGACTATCACTCAGAACTGATCATTACTTAGCACAAGAATAAATCTCCTTCAATCAAAAAACAACTTTCGAAATCCACCTTTTTGAATATTTTCTTTTTATCATTAGTAAAAAAAAAATGTTAGTTTGATTCTCTTTGATTTTTTTTCAACCTTATATTGACACATTCTCTCAAGAGTTTCTGACATCATTCTCAAACAACCTCTCTCTCTTTCTCTGCATGTATTTCTCTATTCGATGATGCAATAGTAATGTGGTTGAAAATACCATTTTCCTTTGGATTAGGGTCACAGAAAAAACATAATGTTTGACTTTGGCCTCTGAACTTTAATTTTGACCAGAAATTACTATCGAATTAGATCTTGGATATGACCTTAAACAGGGCTGGTGTTAGGAATTGCAGGGCCCAATTAGAAAACTGATGGTTGGTACCCGACTCTACATAGTAAAATTTATTTATGTTTATATTTCATATAAAAAAAAAACACAAACCAACCAATGAAAGTAGTATTTTGTACCTCATATAATAAAGAAAAGGGTCCAGCGCCAGCAAGGTCTTTTCAGTAATTTTTTCTCTAATTTATTATCAGAAATTAAAAATTAGATGAGTAGGTCACTTTTCGAGATCTACAGACAACAGCTGAACATCTAAAGCGACAGAATGGACCCCGAGGCAATGGAAAAGACCAAGAGGAAGGCCAAAAACCTGGGGGAGAGACGACTTTGACAGCCAACTGGGTCCTATGTGGTCACACCTAGCCAGGGACAAAACAAGGTGGAAGGAAACCAGCAAGGAGTTTCTCCTTCAGGAGTGATCAAAAACTCTAATGATCATCATGATTGTTTGCATAGATACTTTTACTAAACAAATGATTATTTAGTCCGTGGGGCTATAAATAAGCAAAGAATGCCACAATGTGAAAAATGAGACTTGTACAGAAGAGGGACTGCCTAACATGAGCGGCGTCTTAGACCACTTGATTCACGAGCCATACGTCCAGAGAAAACCAATGTTAAAAACATATAAAGACCATGTTTACAAAATATATGCCTACAAACCAATCATATACAAAACATGTACGGTTTTGGCATAAAATGACTTAATGACAGTTGACATACAATAAAATCCAACAATCGATCAATTAATTATTGAACTGACCATTTAAAGGCTTCAAAATCACTTTAAAATTTGCACAGCCATGGAGAAATGATTAACAGCCATTTTTTATCTATAGTAATGAAGGAATAAAAAGTCAGAAACAGTGTTTAGTTCGTAGCCTTCGAGATCTTAAATTTATTCTGAAGCCTTTAAATTAACTGAGAGAGTAATTTCTGGCTAGAAGTATTCTTTTGAGGCCAAGGTTTAGTATTATGGTTTATTTGTGCTGCTAAACCAAAGAAAAAAAGTATTTTTCGAGAGTACCACTATTGTATCATTTCTCTCAATTCCTAATAAATATTTAAAGATGATTTTAATGCAATTTTGTTTGCTCTCTTGAAAATGCGCAGCGGAGAAGAGGTTTTGGAGCAGGGCGTCTACCTGCCACCAAGCAATTCTATCTCAGGTGAAAAATTGCACTCAACCCTAAAAAAGAGGAAAGCAAAAAAAGGTACATCATAGGAATTGAAATGTTTAAAAGTTAAAGGATTACAAGCACATTTGTCTTATTTTTCTTCAATCATTCGGGATAATGAACACCATCAAAACAAAAAATAACACTCTCATACGAAAGCAGGGTTTTTCACTTACCTTATTTGCCACTGAGAAGAAAAGCAAGGCGGGATATAGATATTTATACGTACGTGTATGTATGTATATATAAAGGGAGAGTTAGCTTATCCGGACAGGGAGTATGGGGTATTTTATTTAAAGCAGTGGTTTCTTTCTAAAAAGTTATGGAAGCAAATTTTTGTAGCAGTTTTGGGAAATATTGAAAATCGGTGCATCTTGAATAAAATACCTGAAAATTTGGTGATTTTAATTGATTGAAAAAAAAATTAAGATGAAATTAAGTTTGCGACTTAAATTGATAGAACTTAATTAATAATACAAAAACAACTCATAATTTTTACGAGATCCTGTTAGTACTAAGTTCAGTGTAATTTATGTTTAAAATCAGAGAAATATATATATAATATATAGTTCGCATAAAGATTTATATAGTAGCTCAATAGTGTATAAATACAACTAGAGCTCTTATTTAACACAATATAATCCCAATTCATTCAAAAAACATTTTATTTACAAACAATTGTTTCTGCCCATATACACATTTACGGTATACAAAATTTACCAAAAATTCACGAAAAAGCTTCATCAGTGTATAAAACACCACAGTCAGACTGAAAAAAAAAGATACATAAATTTTGTATATAATAACTGTGTATATTTACGTAAAGAAAATGTTTGTTTGTTTTTTAATAAACTGGGATTATATCATGTTACATATAAGGGAATAGATTCCGAATTTTTTGTTTAAGGCATTTTTTTTTTAATTATTGCTCGATACAATCGTTTCCACTATAGTAAATCATACATTTTTCTTGTTTATTATAAAATCAAGGTATGTTGAACTGATTTCATCAGTGAAGTTTTAATACAATCCCCAGCCCCACCTCAAAAAATATATATGTATGAATAAAGTAATAACAAGATTTAACACATACAAGACAATAATTTTATTTCGATCTTAACTGGCCACATTCAGATCTGCAATTTATTCATAAATATTTTCACTGTATTTTATATACATTGATCTCTCATTTGATATATGTTTATATCTTAATATAATTATTTGAAATTTCAATTTAGTATTAACCTATAACCAAACTTCAACTCAATACTAATATATATATATATATATAATGTGAGTTATATGATATTCTGTATTTTATGTAGGGTTTTAAAGTTTTTGAGGTCTGACTAAAAAACGTAGAAACTATTCAGCTCCTCATTAAGTTAATAAACATAATTTAAATTTGTTTACTCAAAATAAAATAACAGTTGATATATCTCTGAAGCTGAAAATATCGAGACTCTATACTAAAATAACAAAACAGATTAAATTTTCAAGACGCACCAATGTAAGATATACCTCCCAAAACTTGAAAATGAAGCCTGGCTGCAAGAATTTCTTGAAATCAATATTTTGGGAATAACTTTACCTTCAATTGTTTATCTATATATTTTTTGAAGGAGATTATTTTTAAAAATCTTTCTTTCAAATTTCCTTCATTTATCTTTCAAATTATTTTTTTTGCTTCAATCCGGCCGTTTTTTTTTTATTCAAGCCAGACTTTTTTTTATTCAACTCAGCATTTTATTTTTATCCTGCTTAGAATTTTTTTTCTTTTAAAATTCTTATGGCATTGTTTGATTTTTGAATTAATTTTTGATCTAACATAGCATTTTCAATCTTCATTAGAACTTTTGTTCATATATCATTGTTTGATTTCCATATCATTTTGTTGTGGCCTTGTGGGCCGGTAATAAACAAAACAAACAGTGGTATAGTTCACAAAAGGGTATTAACAAAAGTATGTTACAGAAGTATGCGTCATGATTCTGGGGCCATAACTGCCACCAATAGTGGGATTTACTTCCTTCCCACTGAAGGAAGATGCGGCACAAGGCTGGAAGGTGGGGAGAGTCAAGCCAATGCCCCTAAAGAAGGAGCACTCTGACCTTTTAAAAATTGCCTGGGCAGCCCTGTCAACATTCCCCGGTTAGGGCACTTCAAGCAGTTAGCAATAAACTAACTCCACGCCAAAGAGAGGAGGCAAGGCCTGGGAGGGTGGACCTCCTAGGATTACCCAGGACAAATACCCCAGCCCGATAGATAAAAAGCCACCGAAATGATCCAGTTTCTGTCGGACTGATTGTCGAGATCGGGTTCTCGACTGATATGTGTCCGCTATCGCCACTGGATGCCAAATGAATGATGCCAATAGATGCCACAACGTTTAGTCGTAACTGTATTTATTGTGTCTGGGTAAGTCCATTTATTCCTGAGATAAGTAAATCAGCTTACACCATAATACATTTCTTTATTCCTTATTTTTATTTCTCAAAAATACTTTTTTCATCTCCCATAACATCTTGTCTTATTCACCATACCTTTTTTTTACCTTGCATATCCTTTTATTAGAATCATTCACAGTATTTTTATTTTATCCTTCAAAAACCCTTATTATATCTTAATATGTTGAAAATCATATAATCAATAAAAGTAATCAAAAGTAACCTCGCTTATTTTATGATTACCTCCCTTTTGGAGAACTCTTTAGTTGAATACGAAATTATGAAATGTATCGGCTATTTTAAGCAGAATAAAGCTTTCTTATGTCTTCTGTTATTCTCGTTTGTTATTACAGACAACTAAAATTAAGTTGTAATTTCAAGCAATCATCTTTGTTTACGAATTTATTTAAAAAATAAATATAAAAGTAAAAGAAATTTCAAGAAATTCTTGCTTTAATATTTGCTTTGACTATTTTCTATTTTGTGCAATTCTGTCTAAGCTTCAGACATTTATATTTGCAAGTGTTTCTAGTATCTACAATTAGTATTATTTGCATAAGATAAATGTTATATATAATTGGTCATTACAAATTTAAAAAACAAAATCAAGTTAAGTAACATTTTACATTTAAAAGTATACAAAAATGACTCAAAATTATTACAATTCAAATCCATGCAAACAATGCTGAAATTACTATACATTCGTTTTTCTATTATTATTACATACATTCATATAGTTTGCATGTAATTTACTTATAATTAAGGTCGGCCATTTATTCTTTCTCTTCCAATTCTGTTGGTAGCCAATGAAAACACTTGGAATATTGGTGATAGAGAAGGTATTAGTGGTGAAATTTACAATCTATTCATAATTAATCAAAATTCAGGGATTCAGAAATGTATCATAAAAATTGATTGACCGATATTTGCCTCATTTTCATTTTCAGCAAAATATGAATTCAAAAATATCGATTCAAAGAATTTCAATGGATTAAAATGAAAAAAGGCAAAATTATCAGTTATCTTCCTTGGACAATGTGAAAGAGAATGTGCTCTTCTGTCTGGAAGTAGGACAAGATCTATTCTTTTTTCTGACTGGTCCTTCAAGGCTGTCAGATATGCTCCAACTGATTGCCATCTTGACATGGCCTTCATAAACACTATATTCATGCCAAAAATTGGCTTATTTAAAAAATATATCTTTTTTTTAGTTTTTTTTTATGGCGGTAAAGCACTATTTTTTTAAAAATTTTTATTAATGATCAATTCTAGATGTTCTAGTGTTAACTTATGGTCTAACATTATTCAGTGAGAGTAATCTCCCTTTGCTAGTTTGTGATGCATATGTGTTGGTACGTGGCATTTTTTACATTTGTACTGATTTATTGACCAATCAGATTTTAATTATAAAAATCTATACATAATCTTGACAGTTTGAAGCAATAGATCACTAATTAGTTAGTTAGGTTGGTTCCACTTAACTTTGGCTTTAATCTTTATCTTGAAAGTTAATAGGAAAAGAAGGAGAAATAAGTTTAACTGTTGTTGATTGTTTTTGTTTTCTTATGAGTATAATTTGTTTTAAATCAGATTTTTCATTCAATTTTGTAACTGGAAGCATCTTTATTAGTGTTGGACGGCCTTGTTACTTTTTGCTGAACATCTATAGACCTGAAGTAAATAAGATTTAAATTTTCAAGTGAGAGCTTAGTTAAGACTCATATCCTTGTCTTTTATTATTTATCAGAAGGGTTCATCCACACAAAAGTATACAGCAAAAAATGTTATGATAATAAAAAAGACAATGATATGAGTCAACCTAAGTTTAAGAACACCTTAAACAAAACTTTTATGTTTCAGAATTTTTTAGATAAAGATTGATAATTTGTATTATTTGTATTATCTGAACTAATATTCTCATCTTGGTTGTTATTAACACAACATTTCAACCAATGTAACCTCCGACCTTGTTCAGGTGCATTTTTTCGACATACAGATTCTCAAGTTGAAAAAGATGCACCAGGAAAAAGTTGGAGTTTACATCAGCCAAAACGTTGTGAAAATAACAACCAAGATGAGAATAGTAGTCCAAATAATACGAATTAAACAAAAACTATTTGAAATCAATTCTTTTAGGAATTTAATGGTATAACTTCACAAATTAAAATTACGTTCGTAGGAATATTTCAGATGAGAGAGAGAGCAATTTCAGAATCATTTTTGCATGGAGTTGAAAGTTTCAAAGATTAAATTGACATGTCTTATGATTAAAATTATTCGAGATGACTAAACATTTGTGCTTTCTTTTCTACAGGGCAGACAACATTCTTATGATAATTCAAAACAGGATCAAAGGAAGAGTTGCCAAAGAAAGAAAGAAAGAAAGAAAGAAAGAGAAGAAAAAGAAAGAGTCAGGTTTGGATGATTTATGATTTTCGAACAAGAATATACCTCCCTCCCCCCAGAACGGATGCATAATGAGACAAATACTTGAGTGTGCCAGGCGATACAAAACTAATTACCATTTGATATCATTTGATATCATTAAATATGCCTATATAAAGTAAAGTCAGTCTCTTTCTCGACTTTGTCACCAATAGCTTTGTTTCTACAAAATTTATATTTGATTTTTGTTCGTCAGTTCTTTTGCTGTTAAGAACAATAAAATGTAATTCATTTTAATTGCAAGTTGCCCGTAGGTACAGCTAGTATGGTATAAAGGGTGTGGAATAGAGATTACACAACTGAAGTTATGGGCTTTTAGAAAAGTTTTAATTTTATAGAGTATAACTCCAATTAGGGTGAGGGTTCCTTAATGTGTGATGCAGGGGTTATATGTGAACCATGCCAAAAAAGTAGATCAAAAGTTTTTTTTTTCTATAAGAAATTATGACCTTTTGACCTTGATCACTCACATGAAAAATGTTGCAATAGTAAAGACTTAAAACCAAACTAATAATTAAAATAATATACATAAGATACATTAATAATACATATATCAATAATACATATAGCTTTATAAAGCTATTTTTGCAGTTTAAATCCATAAATTTGTGACAAGGAGAAATATTTGAAGTACAGATGGGTGATATAAGACCAAATCTGCAACCCCAGTCCTTTTCAAAGTTCAAAATTAATTTTCAAAATTTCCACAACTTTGGCAACAATTTGAATTGCTGATTGTTCATCCTTCCGTATCATAGAAATTAAGCCATACCCTTGCGAAAATTCTGATATTTTTACTTTAAAAAAATATGCGTTGGAGCTCAAAAATGATGAAACATCTAAAATAATTGGAAAACTTCCAGAATTTGAGTTTTAATTATTTTTATCTCCATTTATCGGTAAGATCATCAAATTCCGCTTCCACTGAGCTCTAAACCACTTTCAGATAATAATGTTTAGTCAAGTTATAGTCGAAACAGTGATTTTGTCTAATATGCCCAAATAAGGTAATTCAGCCTCAGACGCCCGAAATTAGAAGGTCTTAAAGTGATCAATATGTATTTATAGTATTTTTGGCAATTATGCATTTTGTTGTATTTAATTTTTTGTTTTAGATGGGGGTGTAGAAGAATACTTTATAAGGAGGAGCTTGCACCCCTTTTAAAATGATTTGGTAAATTCCATATTTAGACATTTTTGTTTTCGTTTAATTATTTATTAATTTGCTCCCATAAGTTTGTAAGGATGATAATGACTAAAATAAAATAAGTGTGTTTTTCTTTGTGTTCCGAGTTGGTAGGAAAGATCATTTTATCAAAACTTTGGCAACTCTTTCCTGTACAAAAAGCATCACAGCAATATAGTCAAAAAGAATTGATAGAATAGGAATAAAAAAAAAAAATACAAGACGATCACTACAAAAGGAAGGAAGAATTTTGGTCTCTGAACACCAGAAGATAAAATATTCCAGTGGCTAAAATTTTACCATTTTCTTTTTATAACAGTGAAAACACCACAAGTAACAAATTTAAGTCACATTTCCTTATAAATTATTTGCATATATTCTCGATAAAATACCCTGGCAACACATGTCTTTATAGATTGTATTGGAACATTAATGTATTCTTTTTATAGTACTAATATCTGTTCTTTTCTTATTACCTTACATGTTTCATGTCTTTCTTTTATGTTTGTCGTTGACAAATGTTTATGTGAGAATAAATGTATATGCATGTAAATCTGACTTTCTTCATTATTGTCCTTTTCGTTTTCTTTCGATTCTCGTGTGTGTTAACCTCGATAAGATGACATTTTTGTTTTACATTCAGCGCAAACATTTTGAACTGAATTTGAAATGGAAAAATGTTATTACATATTTTTTAATTTGCAAAAAAATTTGCTCATATAAAGCTTAGATATAATTATTTCGACAAAACCTTGCTTCAAAGATACTGATTTTATATATGTGTTATTTATATACTATACAATTAAGATCCCATTGAATGGTGCCCGGGTAAACAACTTCCTGCTAGTCCAAAACCTTAGCAGAACAATGGATCAGAACGTTCATCGACCATCAAAATGGAGAACAAGGATCTGGAAGCTTCTTGAAAAAAGAGTGAAATTGCCTCATCACCGTCAGTGCTAATCGTTCTTGGCTGGAAAAACAATAGTTTGGTGATCTTCACTGTGGAACTGTTGGATAATCACATATAGGTCTGATGAACAAAGATGATGTAAAAACTATATAAGTCCTCTGCAGAGACAATTAAGTGGACGAATTATATCAATAATCAGTAATAAAATGCACATATAATAAAATGCACTCAGCTTTAACACTATGTTGCCGTTTCACGGTATCACCGATCATCAGAAGTGTTTGTGGCTGGTATAAATCATAAAGATGAGATTAGAAGAATAGACAAGTACCTAAAATTTCTTTGTCTAAATATTCTAATTATGGAATTTTAGCCAGACCACACATAGCTATGAATTACTTTCATATATATATATATATATATATATATATATATATGAATTACTTTCATATATATATATATATGTATATAAACTAGCAGTGCTACCCGGCATTGAATAAGAAACCCTGCATACACCTGCTTCCATCCCTGATCTCTTATATTATCATTTTTATACTCATTTTAAAAAATTTCTATCATTTTCAATTTTAATTGGTTATGGGGAAATAACTTTAGAATTATTTAGAGTTATTTCCCTTGATTTCTTGAATGAAAGAACATATTTTTTTACTCCACAGTCACTAATTTCGTCCGTGGTGACCCCAAATGAATGAATATTTATTACAGGGAATTGTTTACTCAAACTTTGCCGAGGTGATACTGAAGCATATATATATATATATGATCTTCATAAGATCAGTGGGAGAGAACCCCAGCAGAGTGCTCGATTATTAAGAAAAATTCAAAAACAATAGCGTAATATTTATTTGTATATGCATTACAGAAAATCAGAACAACATTAGTACCGTCGGTTTCGAATCCGACAAAGGGGAACAGCACCTGGCCGTCTTTTGTAGATCCTCCTCAGCCTCTACTGATGACAACAGAGGCTGAGGAAGATCTACAAAATACAGTCACATGCTGTTCCCCTTTGTCGGATTCAAAACCGACAGTATCAATGTTATTATGATCTTCTGTAATATATATATATATATATATATATATATATATATATATATATATGGTTTATTGGTATGTCTTTGGTGGTTTCTGAGTTTTAGTCAGACAGAAGGACAACTGCTGTTTATATAGTAAATGGTATTTCTAATTCAGTCGACCTGAAAAAATTTAGAGACATAGGAATGGTTTGTTAATCCAACTTAAAAATTTACAGTGAAGCAAGGGTTGCACAATCTACATCCACACTTCTCCTGATCCCACAGTGGTAGGGAGAAATATAAGATGATAACGTGAAAATAGTGCTAATGTAGAAAATTTGAAGAATAAACTGGATTAATTCAAAAATAATAGTAAAAAAATGAATTTATAAGAATTTTGGAGGTCTATCTCATATATAAGATAATTTGATTTGTATATTCTTATTATATATTCTGTAAGATTGTAGGTGTGTATATATATATATATATATATATATATATATATATAGGCTATGTAGTCAAACTCATTTGTTAAGCTCAATGAATATTAGACGTTCCAACTGTACTAATTTTTAATTCTAGAGAAGTTATAAATTGAGATATTTCATAACAAAGACAAGGTTTTGTATCAAGCAAAGTTGGTCTTATTTTTTTTAAAATAACAGCTGTTTCTACATAGTCAATACAATCGGAACATCAGTAATAAAAAAAGTCTGATCTTATAGACAAATGAATCTTCAGATTTACAGAAAAAAAATGACTTTGAATATTTTTATGGGGAATCGTCCGTTTTTTGTCCTTTGATACATGCAGCGAATAAAACAAACAGTCTGCCATTGAAAAATTACAGAAATTTAAAATAAATAAAGATAGTAATATGAGGTTCAAAGATTAGAGTGAGTGGATACAGGTGTCCTCATACTTATGCAAATAAATAAATGGTTTGACTCTATTTTCCTCTCAATATGATAGAAGTCATCATAAAAAGGAGACCAAAATTCTTTAAGGATACAAAGAGATCATGTAATCCTAAAAAGGATTTTCGGAAGATAAAAGAAAGACAATGCAAAGAAGGAAAGGATGTAAGAAAAAGGAAGATGAAAAAAAAAAAGAAAAACGATTACAACCAATCAAAAGGAAGATTCATAATTTATGCAAAGACGCAAAAAAAAAAATCATAAATAAAAAGAATTTCTTACCTGGGAATTCACTAAAGCGCCGGTGAAATTTGGAAAAGAATTCACTGGGTCTCCGCTCGGATTTATGAGGTTGTTCACTGCATCGACGTTTGTGGAACTTACCAGCTACAAAATCGGTAGAGCGGTTCCAGTATTCCTTGGTTCCGTCCTTGTTGTGCTTCACCAAAAGTTTCCTGTCTTCGGCTAACAACGGGATGTTGGAGTCTTTGGTTTCGGTTGGGAGGGAATTCGGCATGCTGCCAATAACGGGTCTTTGGGAAGAATTTTCTTTTTTTAAATTGCTAAACGAACTGAGCATTTTGTCACCACCAGTGAAACTTTCCTCTGGTGATTCTAGGATGCTGGATGAAGGAGATGGACTTAATTCACCTGACGGTTGTCCTCTCTGTGGTGTTGTGACTTTTGATGAAATACGAGTGCTTGATCTGGGGAGGCTGGTCTGTTCAAAGTCTTGCCTCCGTAGTGATGCAGTTCGGCTGCCTGAAGTAGTGTCTTGCTGCATTTTTGAGGATTCGTTAGTCACTGTTGTGTCTGAGTTTGGAGATGGAGATTTGGAAGTGACAACAATTTTTGGAAGCTCTGAAGGCGTGCTGGCTTTACTCGTGGTATCGCCACGGTCGGATAATGAAAGCTTTTTCGGTCTTTTCGTCTCGCTGTCCTGACGTTTCAAAAAGATTGTGCTAGGCAAAGATCCTAGTTCCGATTCGTCGTCATTCAACTGATCTTCTCGTTGTAATTTGGCTAATTGAACCTTCTGAAACAATGTGTTTGTTTCATATATTGCAGTATTTTCGTCGAGTGCGCTTGTCTCTGAATCCATCCGCCCCCTTTTTGTCTGTTCTTTTATTCGGTCGATCATGTTTTTTTCACGAGGGGCTAATTTTCGGCTGTGTTTTTTTCTGTTGGGAGGTTCAAGTGGTCTCATCAGAGCCCCGCACACAGCCCCGTTCAGTATAAGAGCAGCAATGATATAAAGAGCATTTTTCCAGTCATATTTGGTGAGCAAAAACTGCCCTAGTGGTGCAAAAATAAATGCCCCAAATCCGGAACCACATACTGCCATCCCAGTAGCAATTGCTCTCTTCCGATCAAAGTAATAACCAACGCTGACGATGGAGGGAAGATAGATTAAACCGAGGCCAAATCCTTTAAAAAATACAAAACAGGGAAAAGCAATTTTTAGAAAACGTTTACTTGTTTTCACAAAATCTAAATAAATTATAATAATAATAATCATAAAATCCTTGTGTGCAGTGCTCAGGTGCACTACAACTCATCAAAGGTGCATGTACATGTGTGGGGAGACATCAGAATTTTTTAACACAGCTGCTAGGCGTAAAGGTCGGCTATATTTAGTTTAATTTAGTTTTATGCAAAGGGGGAAAGAGGAAGCCCTTTCTGAAAATTTCAATATCTGTGATTTGTGTGAAATTTTAACAATAGGTATTAGACACTTATGAAATATTCCTCAAATTTCAGTTTCTTAGCTTTAAAGGGTTTTTAGGAAGCATGATATAGGCACAACCTCCCTTTTGAAAATTCACATCTATCAGATTTGCATTATATTTGATCTTAGTCATTAGACACCAATTAAGCAAGATTCCCTGAATTTCAATTTCTTCTAAAACCCCTTAAACTTAAGTCTGAAAATTGGAATAAGAATTCTAGACATAAAGTTTAGTCGCATTATATATTGATTTTAATCTTTGTAAGGGGACATAAAAGTGGTGCAAAACTTCTGTTTGGTGGAGTTATATTTTATCCGTTCATTTTTTTTTTATATAATCGCCATTTATCAAGGCTAAAAACTACTTAAGGATAAGGGTTAATTAGATGGATAGATTGTCAATTGAATGATGAAAAATATTATGAGAGGATTGAAAATAATGAATGGAATCAACAAAATTTTATCAAGACGGTTTATGACAAGTATTTGTTGATATCGGATTTGAAGTCGACCATGTTGTAGTCTGCAGGAAAGCAGTCTTGTAGTAATGTGTTCTACAGATGGGAAGTTCTTGGAAGGAAACTTCATTGAAATTTAATTTGATGTTAAGCACGTGGAGAAAGGCAAGTTCTTTGCAGTTGTGGTAGTAATATAGGTTCTTGCTGTGAATGCATTACAAGGAGGAGCAAGAGACTGGAGCTGAATCAAGAACCTTCCATGGAAATAAGGATAGAGTAGAAAAAGATTAGCAACGTCTCTTCTGTGAGAAAGGGGATGTAGAAAACAGCAAAAATCATTCCCCACTAGATTGCGAAGTTGATTTTGTACTCTGTTAAGGCAAGAAAGAATACTCTGAGCAGCACCTCCCAAGATGTGGCAGCAGAACTCATCTTGGGACATATATGACTCTTATATATGTAGAAGAGAATTTGCATCAGGAGTCTGGTACTTTCTGGAGCAGTAGAAAGATCGAACCATTTTTCTAGCAACTTCACGTTGAAACATAATACCTATTAATGTCAACGGTTAATTGTATGCAATTAGTTGACCTTGCGTCACTGATTTACCCATAACTGAAGGAAACAGCTATGGTCCATATCATTCTCAATTGACTTAGTGTGTTCAGTTACGCACTAAATCAGATAGAATTTGAACTTTGACATAAATGTTTCCATATTCCGCAACAAATAGATTTGAATGGAGAGGGGGGGGGGGGGGTATATAGAAATGAAAACAAAATTCATAAATATACAATTGTATATTTGCCATTTATTATTATTTATCTACATAAGAATTCCGGAGTTGGACTCAAAACCAAAACAAAATAACGTAGAAATAAAATTCACTACTCAAAACAGACAGGATATAAACAGGTTATAACCAGTGCTTTTTTTTAACATAATTCACCCCAAACAAGGCAGGCCGCCACTGTAGACGTAAGGAGTTACTGAGAATTAGGGTGTAGCTTTTGGGTGTCATCCTAAGTTTGGAGCTGTGCAGCAAGATGTCTGTTCACATTAGTTTTAAACCTCTGCATGTCAATACAGTTGGGAAACAGGGAGCAGGGAGCAGGGAGGGAGTTCCAGAGGCCGGCAGCACAAGGAAAAAAGCTATTGAAGTAAAAGGCTCTCTGGCATCTGGGTACCTCACAGTGAATGGATGGGACTTAGCTGATTGTCGGCATGGTCTACTGTATTTATGTCGAGGAGGCACCAGAGCAGCCAGTTCATCGAAGCACAATCCATTGAAGTATTTGTAAAACAAGCACAAGGATGCAACAGTGCGGCGATGGGACAGGGGATGGAGCTTGGTGGATAGTGAGGAACCTATTAAGTTGGCGACTCTTTTTTGGACATTGTCTAAGAGGGGACGACTAATGGATGATGCACCAGCCCAGATGTGCCAACAATACTCCATGCATGGGCGAATGGTGGCTTTGTAGAGATACAGTATAATGTCAGGTGTGAGGAGTTTACTAGCATGGTAGAGGGAGCCCATCTTCTTTGCTGCAGCCTTGGCAATGTCTTCAATGTATTTGTTCCAATTCATGTTACCTGTGAATGTTAGGTCGAGGAGTTTGAATGTTGAACTCTCAGATAGGGTGTTATTTGCCGTGACAATCGGTGGTTGAAGAGGTTTCTTGTAGTTATTGAAGAAAAGGAGGCATTGTCTTTGCGGCATTAAATGTTACCATCCATTTATGACCCCAATCCACTACAGAGTGGAGGTCATTTTCTAAGGATTCTGTCATTGCCTCAGATATGTGCGCGTCCGTTTTACCCACATGACAAGAGTAAAGCGTGGTGTCATCAGCAAATATACCTATCTCAGACTCAATGTCATCAGGGATGTCATTTATGAAAATCAGGAACAATAAAGGTCCAAGGATGGATCCCTGGGGTACACCAGCATTTATGTCATGTTGCTTAGATGAACGGCCATCGAGGACAACCTGGATCTTTCTTTTGGTTAGGAAGGATCTAATTATGTTAAATATTTGCCCAGCAATACCATATGAGCGTATTTTTAGAAGCCCTTCATGCCATACCTTGTCAAAGGCCTTGGATATATCAAGCGCTAATGCCCTAGCTTCACCTGCCTTGTCCAGTGTAATATATATGCATTCAGAGATGACCGTTAGGATATCCGCAGTAGATCGTGCTTGTCTAAATCCATACTGGCGGTCAGAAAGAAGTTTAAGATTAACTAGGTGCCAGACTATCGCTAGATTGATTAAGGATTCAAAGATTTTAGCAAAGATCGGGAGTAGACTGATTGGGTGGTAGTTCTGAGGATCGGTTCTATCACCAGAATTCTTGTAAACTGGTACCACAGAGGCAGTTTTCCAGCTATCGGGAAAGCAAGATTCAGCTAGGCATTTGCTGTAGAGTTTGGAGAAGACAGGGGCCAGTTCAGCAGAGCATTTCTTTATTATTATTACTGGTATAAGATCAGGCCCACAAGCTTTGGAGGTGTCAAGGTTTTTTTATGGTGTCCCTGACCTGGGATGGGGTGATGACTAGGTTTTCAAATGTGGCTTCGGTCCACAATGGGAATTTAGGGAGGGGATGGTTTGCTGAGTCTAAAGTGGAGTTTGAGGCAAAACGCTGAGCAAGTAGTTCAGTCTTGTCAGTTGCTGTGCAAACGACATCACTGCGGTTTGATAGCAGGGGAATCGTTAATTGTCCATTGTTCACCACACTATTGTAGATTTTCCAGAAATCGCGAGTACCTAGTTTCTGTGACTGAATGCGTTTTTTGGTTATCTCTGTATACCTTCTCTTTGCTTGAATAAGAATTGCTTTACAAAAGGAATGATTTCTTTTGTGAATGTATGTGAAAAAACAAGGAAATGTAATAACAAGCAGTCAGTCATCCTCTTTTCTTTTTCTATGAACTCTTCTTTCATGTGCCTCGTTGGTATATCTTTCTTTCTAGCTAGCCATGTAAGCTTAATTTAAATTACCTCCCTTGAAAATTAAAATATTTTATGACAGGTTTTAGTAATTTATTCTTTTTTTATTTAACTACTTTAATTACTGTTAATATCAACAAACTATTGCATATATATATAGGGAAATAGGACAATAAAATTACAAATGAATAACACCAAACATTAATTTATTATAAACTGTTTAAAAAATAGTTATGCAAATTAGGCATTGAAATAGCTGTCTATGGGTATTTCGTCTGTACTATATATACGCTGGCATGTGTTGGACTGACTCAAAAACAAACAGAATGCTAGAATCCAACACAATAACATAGAAATAAAATTGACTATTGAAAACAATGTTATTATGGACAATAATACAATTGATTTTTATAGACAGGATATAAACAGTTTATAACCAGTCCTTGAATAAGTGCTTGAATAAGCATTGTTTTACAAAAGGGATAATTTCTTTTCTGTCTGTATGTGGAAAAGAAAAACAAGGAAATGTAATTATATGCATAACAAGCAGTCAGTGATCCTCTTCCTTTTTTCTACGAACTCTTATTTATGCCGCGTCAGTATATCTTTTCTATGTTAGCTTAATGTAAATTATCTCCCTTGAAAATAAAATATTTTAACAAAGGTTTTAGTAATTATCCTTTTTTATGAAATCAATTATATATTTATGACATTTAGTATTTGGGACGGGTATTCTTCTCTTAATATAATAGATCGTGCAACAGCAAAATTTAATTAACTTTACAGTATTTTTGCAGGCAATAATGTTAATATGCACACAAGGTGTAAATTATTGGAATGTGGTGTCTATTCGAGGCTCTGATATGGAACTCTAGTATGGCATCTCTAGTATAGCTTGAGCAGCAGAGGATGCAAGGAGACATGATTCTGACATACAACATCAGCAACAGGAATTTAAATCTACCTTTCGAAGAGTTTTTCACCCCAGCGCCAAATTGCAGTCTCCGCAGGCACCCGCAAAAGATGTACCACCATTGCTATCATCTCAATTAGTGCTTGTGCTCCATGAAAGAGTCAGTCAGAGGAGGTCATGACGATGACTACCATATCCAAGTTTAAAAGTTGCCTTCGACAAACATTCAGACTGTATGTGGATGTAAATATCTTCTACCTGTCTCTTTACATGGCTTGTTGCAGTTTGTATTTTTTTGCCAAATAAATTTGATATAAATAACAAAGAATTAAGTAATCTTGAAGTCTGCTCATTTCGACTCATTACTGGGACACATGGCAAGAGGAAGATTGCCGAAAGAACACAATTACGAAAGAGATGATGTAGATAACAGTTTCATGAGCACTGTAATAACAAGAATCGTTAAGAACAAACAAGTGTCAGGTATAACCAACGCAACAACTAAATCTTGTGATTTGAACACATAGAAATCAGATTGTTAGTAAGAAATGATAGCTTATGAAAGACTGCCAATCTATTTACTACTAAAATTCTGAGAATATTGTTTGTCATCTTGCTTGTCACTGTGCACACTTCATCTGTAATTGCATAAGGAAATTTGGGCTAATGCTGAGATTCGCATTAGGGACAGATTGCGATAAAAAAAATTTGGTGCTTATACAGATGAGGGTACATATCAAAAACGCAGTTACACAGGTGAAAATCGCAGTTCCAAATAAATTAACCGGAAAACTCTTTGATATACTTATGTATCAGGCAAAAATAGGTATCTATACAAAAAATTAGAAAAAATCATTGAGTAAAATTTAAATTAAAAATAAAAATCAGTTTTATCATATTTTACGAATCCACCATAGAGCGATGTCGGAGGGGGGGGGGGGCATAACTCAGTCTGTTATATAAACAAATAATAAATAAATGGCGATGAGCAAAATACGATAAAACTGATTTTTATTTCTTATTAAAATTCTACTCAGTAATTTTTCCTAATTTTTGTTGAGGATACTTATTTTTGCCTAATACGTAAGTATAAACAATAGTTTTTATTTGGAAATGCGTTTTTCATATGGCCCTCATCTGTATAACAGCAAAAATATGCAATAAAAATATTCTTTTTTGTTCTCTCTTGATGTATTACTCATCCTCAAAATCAGTTGTTCATTCCTCGACTCACTGGGGTAAAATTGTGACTTCCTCTAAAATATTTCATTGAGTCAGCCTAGTATAACACAAGGTCGTTCAATATTTGACCCCAGTTTTTTCGCATATTGACCCTAACTGGTGTATTTAATGCCAAACAATATCTATTGTAGACAATTCATTCAACATGATAAGCTATTTAACTCATAATTGGAGAGAAATCAGTAGTTCATATCTTTCTCGATAATATAGAATGACCCCTCCCCCCACAAAATGCCACGAATGGAATCATGAATAAAATTCAATATCTTTTCTTTAATCTAACCATACCAACCATATTTGGTACAAATAAACTCCAGTCTATGCCTGACTTGTCCACCAAGTTTCAGTCATGAATATGCAACAGTCTTTATTTTATTGCCATGCAAAGATAAGCCCATTTGGATACAATAGGCAAAATTGTCACACTTCTCTCTTGGCTCTGTCCGGATTTCGGCTGTAATGGTCCTCTTCAGTTCAGGAATTGCCTGGAGATTGTTTTGCTAAACATTATCTTTAAGATAACCCCACAAGAAATCTGGCAGTTAAGGTTTGGTGAATGCGTACCTCCTTCTGATGAGATGATGATCAAAGGTTGTGAAAAATTATCAAGTAAAATTTAATTAAATTTAGAAAGCCATTCTTAACATGGGATGAGGGGGGGGGGGCTTTGTTAACTCCTAAGTACGACATCTTAGGAGACTTACCTTCCCTGTTTTACGTAATTCTTCACAACTGTGCTCTTGTAGTGGTGAATCGTGCAAAATACGATAACATTGATTTTTACTTTTAATTAAAATTCTACTCAATGATTTTTTCCTAATTTTTGGTGAGGATACTTATTTTTGCCTGATACATAAGTAAATCAAAGAGTTTTTATTTGAAAATGCGATTTTCAGGAGGGAAGGCGAGTTATGGACTGGCATCAAAAAATGTTTTCACAAATTTAGAAAAGAAAAATTCCAACTCACCACCGACGCATCCATATAACACAATCAAAATATCCACATTTGGGGAAAGAGTTGCAAGAAGAAATGCAAACATGCCAATTACACTTCCTACGATGACAACAGGTCGACAGCCATATCTATTTGTAAAGGCACTTACAATTGGCCCTGCAAAATAAAGAGAGAAAACAAAATATAACAAAATGTAAACTGAACACATTTCAAATATGTTGATGGGTAGCTATCGCTATTTATACAAAGTTAGGTATGTGTATGTTTATATATTTGTATAATATTCACTCCTAAACTAATTAACCGATCATTATGAAATTTGGAAAACAGCTGCTAGTCGTAAGGATGAGTAATGTGGGCTATATTTAGTTTAATTTAGTATTACACAAAGGGGCAAATAGGGGGTTGAAGCCTTTTGTGAAAATTCAGATACCTCCAATTTCTGTGAAATTTGAACAATAGGTATTAGACATCAATTAATAAATATTCCCCAAATTTCAGTTTCTTTGGTGTATTTTAAAGGGTTTTAGGGGGCATAATATGAGAACAACTCTCCATTTGAAAATTCAAATATTTCAGATTTGCATTACATTTGATACATAGTCATTAGACACTAATTAAGTAAGATTCCATGAATTTAAATTTCTTAAGACCCCTTAAGCTTAAACCTTAAATTTTATACATTTTTTACAATCAAAATCATGTAATGGATTTTGATTAAAATTGGAATGAAAATTTTAGACATAAAGTTTAGTCGCATTATATCTTTATTTTGATCTTCATAAGGGGACATAAAAGTTTTGCAAAACTGTTGTTTGGGGAATTAATTTTACCCATTTAATTATTATACTAAAGCCGAGTTAATCAACGTTTGTTTTCCGAAGTTTTTTTTTATATATCTTAATCACACAAAATACATGCTAAAATATTTCTCAGTTTTAAAATTGAGTTATATTTGTAAAAATCTTCTATTTTAATTGTTCTAATTAGTTGCAATTTGCAATTAACTCACCAAGTTATATATATGTTTTATAAGTTGTATGTTAATATGTACCTGTTGCATATTATTATGAAACAGTTAAAATAGTTTTTGTTTTTTTTGTTTGTGAAATCCAATTTAATTTATTATTAATGGAGTGTCGGTATATGTCTGTCTGAAGGCTTTTTCCTATATATTTTAATCACACAAAATGATAAAATATTAATAAGATTTGGGATTGAGTTTTAATTCTTCTGGTTAGCTGTAATTTGCAATTAACTCACCAAGTGACTCATCTCTCACTAAGCTTCCATCTATCACTTTCACTGTATATTGCTTGCCCGTCCGATCTTAGTTTATCTAGTTTCTATCACTCTCGCTTGCATAACTCTGTCTTTTAACTGACGAAGGTAATAAAGAAAGGAAAGAATAAAGATTGGAATAGTCCATTATAAACAAAAGGGAATATCATCACAAGTAATAATAATATTTAACCCGTACCTGTAGAGAGAAAGAGGAAGATATAGCAAGGAGAAAGTGACTCATTTTGGATTTTGTCTTTTTATTTGTTTATACTTAACTAGCTTTGCAAACTCACTGTTTCTTGATTCGAGCTAAATGGATGCCCAAATAGGTCACACTTTTTTCTAGTAAAATTTTAAAATCGCAAATAAAAGCAGATTAACTTTTAGCAAATAATCTCCTCTTGCAACTAACATTCATTAGGAGGGTATGGTTAAAAGTTAAATGAAATTGAACATTCAGCTTTGGTGTGACCACACGTGGAATTTACATCATCTGTCTGGAAACCCTATGTTGCTTAGAACAATGACCGCATAGTAAACATTCAGAGATATGCAACCAAGCTAATACCATCCATCAGATGCCTGCCATACTCTGAACACCTTGCTACCCTGAGTTTAGATTCATTGAAGCTCTGACGTCTAGCAATTGACTTGGTAAACACTAGTGTTGGGACGATTAATCGGAATCGGAAAAATAAGAACATTTTTGGCGGTATCAGAATCAGAAAAATTTTAGCCTTATTTCCAATTCCGAAAACGATTCTTTTAATTTTTTTTCATTTTTAAACTTGATTTTCTATTGCTCATACTAATGATAAAATAATAAATATTTATTCATTTTAAACTACCAGTATAACTCAAATTTATAGATCATAATAACAAATTTAAGTAAAAATTGTGCACTAAAAATGACACATGTGGATAAATAAGAAAAAAAATGGCACAAGTGAAAAATATATATTTTTCACTTGTGCTACTTTTTCTTATTTATGAATGAAAATCTCACAATGAGTTTATCAAAATCTTGGATACAATGCATAAAGCGAAAAACTTTTAATAAATTTGTCAAATTAAAAAAAAAATGATATCTACATTTAAAAGTAGATGAGGACTCTCCGCTAAATCACTTCACTCATCCCCAAAGAAGTAAAAAAGACGATTAGGCGATTTTAGAATCGTAATCGGTAATTGTGTCAGAATCGGTAATTGTGTCAGAATCGAGAAGTTAGAACAGAATTGGTAATTGTATTGGAATCGGGGAAAAATATTGAAATCGTCCCATCACTAGTAAACACCTACAAAATTATGAACCATCTTGTTAACACGCATAGACACACCTACTATGTCAGAAAACGGCACAGCTCCTATGACTTTCAGAAACATGTTTTCATACCCAGAATTGCTGAAGCATGAAACAAATGCATTGGTTGTTGGCTGCTGAGACACTGTATCCTTTAAAACTTCCCTAAAACAACACCTTATGTCCCTTTCCTCCATACATATGAACACCTGGACATGGACTTTTGATGAGTTGTAGCAAACGAGAGCACTGTACACAATCATTCCATTATTATTATGACAACAAAATTATATATTTGATTAAATTCTTACATGGAAGAGACAAAGACGTTGTGTTGGACTTCAGGTCTGACAAGACTCGACCATATCCGAAATGTCAAAATTCGCCACCGTTACGGTGTTATATCCAATCTCGAACAAAATGCAAGAAAATCGTCCGCGCTATTACAGTGGTCCTTATTTCGACAATGAAACCTGGTTTCATTGAGTTGAGTTTTTTTTTGTTTTGTTTTTTCAACTTTTATTCACCCCAAAGAAGGCACATTGCTACTGGGACGTAAGGGGCTACTATTAGGGACCATGCCTACAGGGGCACTCTAAGTAAAGAGTTGAGCAGCAAGATGTCTGTTCACACTACATTTAAATTTCTGCATGCTAGTACAGTCAGGGAAGCAGGAAACAGGGAGGGAATTCCAAAGTTTAGCAGTTCAAGGGAAGAAACTATTAGAGTAGAAAGCTTTCTGGAATCTAGTGCCATCACCTTCCCCCTTCCCACATCAATTACGGGCAAGTGTATAGAGGCTTGATCTTTGTATGGATTGTAAGACCAACTCCTATAATATTTTGAAACAAAAAGGGTCGTCAAATGAAATGAAAATAAAACCCTTCTATAAACAATATAGATATTTATTTAATTAGCCTACACCTTTGGGTGTAGGTTGCTAGAAGTTTAGACAGTGAAGAAAGGATTAAAGTAATAAAGTTCATTGGTTGTCGTTTTTCTTTGAGCTGTCTATCTTCCTCCCAGTGGAGAATAGCCTCGCTCGGCTGTCCAGTGGACAGAGGCAGGACAGAGAGCACGTCTTTCTTCGTTGGTATCGGGAAGCTCTAATTGCTGTCTAAATCTCTAAGGGTCTGGAAGTAGTTCTTGAAAGGTTCATTAGAAAGCAATATGTCCTGGAGTCTGACTGGACTGCTCTCTGCCAAAGGAAGTAAATATTCGTGTTTATGACTGCTACAAGTGTGAAATTTTTAGGTACCACAATACATGTGTGAATATTGTAAGCAACAATCTTGAAACTGAGTCGGACTCTTCACTAATCTCTGGACCGACGCATTTTACTACAGCCACGGTCATCTTTACACGCGAAGAACAAACATCATCATTCATTTACTCACATCCTCGTCAGGGTAAGCATGCTACACTGTTTTGACACTCCATCAGCAGTAGAGAAAAGGCTTTTGGTGTAATCCCTTTCTCAACGCTAATGAAAACACGGACTAAACTATGAAATAATGATTTCAGTGCATTGTTTAAAACCAGCCTCAAAATGTTGCTTTATGTAAGGAACATAACTGCAATCAATATAAGGGAGATAACTGCAATCAATATAAGGGAGATAACTATGAACAATTTTCTCCTAATAGTGAACGCGATAGGCGTTTATTTTGATTATTATTCATTCTTTTTTTTTGTCATTTACTAGAAAAGTATAAAAGGTAAAAAGTTATGAAAAAAAAGATGTGTTGTTCCCTAATTTATTTTAACGTTAGCAATTGCGACAAAAAGTAATAAATATTCGGTTGTCTTCCATTTTAACGCTCAACATAATTGACGAGTAAAAAAAAATTTAGAAAATATTTAAAAATCGGAAACTTCAAATTATTATTTTCAATATGGTTGCACGCATTGCTAGTCGATATAAAAACTGGAACGGAATCTAGAATATGTCGGACGAAACGAAGTAAAGTATTTTAGTGGGTTAAAAAAATGTGTTACAAAAGCACAAGAATTATGTTGTGAAATAAATATTTTTTTATAAATATTTTGTTTTAAATAAATTATTTTTATATAATTGAATTATATAAAAATAATTATAATAATTCACTAAAACACTTTATGTTGTTTCGTCTGACATATTCTACATTCCGTTCCAATTTTTATATTAACTAGCAAAACATGCAGCCATATTGGAAATATGCCAGTGTATCAACTTAATTAGGGCTTGTTTACTAGTTTAAAAATTTTTTTTTTTTTTCATATTTCATGTGTAATACTAAATTAATTTTAACGCCAATACGTTCAGCATGTTATAATCTTTTTTTTATATATAAATACAATTTTTAAGCTACTGCATATCGCCTTTCCAATAAAATTATCACGTCGGGAAGCAAACCATTTACCATTAATGGATACTGAAATTTTTATTAAGATCGAATAATTTTCTGATTTTTAATTGATTTTTTTTGCAATCCAGGATAATTTAGGGGTTTTGTTGTTGTTTTGGGTTTTTTTTTGTTTTTTGTTTTTTTGTTACATAAACATGTACTTTCACTTTCATGGTCCTCCCTATTTTTAAAACTTATTTCCTTCCCCAAAAAACAGTGCTGCTGGTGGTGGTGGTGGGGTCGACATTTCTGACTCATGGGTCGGCGTGCCTGTATTTTAACCCTTATGACCTTGATCGTCTCTGTCCTTTTTTCTTCTCTATGCTGAGATGGGTGGGGTTTTCCTTTTTTAGCAGTTGGCCTTGGCGATGATGTACTTAGGGACCTCTGATGTAACCCAAGTTGTCCCCCTCCCCCTTTTCAGCCAAACTCTGTTGCTGGCGCCAATTTTAACTCAGTTCCAGAAGCAGGTCCTTAGAGTGAGGACATGTGTTTTATACTCCGTTGAGAAATCAACGTATTTTTGAATACCCCTTTTAAGTAAAGAGAACACAATCTCTAAAAGGGAAAAAATTCTACTTGAAGATTTAAAAATAAAAAACTGTCCTTAAAACAGGACTTTTTAGTTGTATACCGCCGTTTGCGGAGTGACTGTTTCTAAAAGGAAAAAAGATATTTTCAAGAAAAAAAGGGTATTAGGGGAAGAAGACCCTAAAAATATTTAAGTTGGTGCAACCATAAGAGGTTAAATCGAACAAGTTTCTGGGAAAGAGACTCTCAAAGAGGAACCCCCTTTTTATGTAAAAGGAAAGTGTTTAAAAGGCCAAGATAAGTTTTGAGAGGGAAAAACGGGACAATTTGTAGAAAAGACTTTGGTTCAGAGGTCCCTGAAAAGAAACTTTGTCGGCTATAAACTTTGTATGTAACTATTTTTTATTTTTATTTATTGTTCCTTCTATTTGAACCCCTTTATTTGTTTTTCTGAGAAAAAAACCCTGTGTTTATTCTTAGTTGGAGCACAATATTGTACCTTTGTTAAAATAGTAATCCTTTTTTAGTTATCGTTGTGTCTAACGATATTTTTGCTAAGTCACTTTTTTGTGACTCCTTTTATTCCTTTATTATTATTATTATTATTATTATTATTATTATTATTATTTCGGTTAACTTTGCAAAATAAAAGCAGCTAGCTTCCTTTTAATGCCAATAAAGCTGGATTGAATCACTGCCGGATCTCCCTTTTACTTATTTTTGACCTAGTAAATTTTTCCTTTATTCTATTTCTACCACCGTGTTATCCAAATGTCGGATTTTCTGAACGACAGCAAAATTTCGACATTATGGTTCTTTTCTAGAATATTGGCTTCTTCAAGAAATACTGGTTATCTTTGGTTTAAGAGCACAAATGAACCATAATGCTTGACTTTGATCTATAAACTTCAATTCTAGTCAGAAATTACTTTCGAATTGATATTTTAAAGGATTCAAATTTCCCACAGTCACTATAAATATCGTGTCGGACATATTTGCATTTTTATATATATATATATATATATATATATATAAATGGTGATGGCATTGATTTCTTCTTGGACATGGGGAATTCTAAGGTGACTTTGAATCCTTTGGAATGTTCATCAAAAATAATTTCTGACATGAATAAAAGTTTATAGGAGAAAGTCGATTATAATGGTTTATTTGTGCTCCTAAACCAAAT
This sequence comes from Sepiola atlantica, assembly GCA_963556195.1. NCBI lineage: Eukaryota > Metazoa > Mollusca > Cephalopoda > Sepiida > Sepiolidae > Sepiola > Sepiola atlantica. The sequence goes on along the minus strand of OY744524.1, from coordinate 163,086,003 downwards.
ATAATTCACTGCTAACTGAAAACCTTTCAATCAAATTGTAATGTTATATTTCTGTATTTCTGCTTAAAGGAATGACGACACACTGGTATATGAAAATATAATGATATATCTTTATTGTGACGGTGAACAAGCGCGAGTTAGTGAGGAAGGAATATGCGCACACAGGAATTTGACAGGTGTTATTTTTTCAAGCCCAAATTGCCAATCGACTGACGTTATCAATTTAATATTATATAACCACGCCTCCACCTGTAAACGCTCACTAGGGCGTTTATTCAGTGACGGAGCATTTTCTTTCTGCCACTAACTTTTACAGGTGGTTTCAATCAACAATTATTTTATTTCTAACAATCCACCATGTTTGTTTTTCCCCACCAGGTAGCTTGAGTTCAAGCAACGATTATATTATTTTCGACAATCGATCATGTTATGTTGTTTTTTCTGACCAGGTACATGTCTATGTCAAGTGCATCTACTCCTGCCAGAGGTCCTTTTCAATACACCCGGCCTGGATATTTAACAATATTATGTAGACTTGTACACTCATTCATGTTTCCTCAAAATCCAATAAAAGTTCTGATTAATTGTTGTTTACTTTATAGAGGATAAGAAATTAGTCAAAGTATTGACAAAGTCCATCCATACATAATAGATCAACTTTATTTATATCTTAATGGAACAACAAAAAGAAAAGAGTCAAGAAGAGTTCAAGGGATCTAGATGAAGAAAGTGTTGTTTTTGTTTGTATGTGTGTGGACTTGTATGCGAGTGAGATTGTGTCTAAGCTGTTGCTATATTTTAGCTGTCCATGACTGTGACTTATGTGGTTTGCCAAGATGCCAGTAGCCAAGGAGCTACAGCCAGAGTTCGATTGTCAGTCAAGAGTATGTGTAGCAGTTAGCAACACCTTGTTTTCACTAACATAAGTTCCTTGAGCAAGTTGAGTCACTCACTAGCGACAATGTTTGGGTTCTCACTTATATAATCAATGCGAACTGGTGCCCGGCTCCCACAGCAAACCCTTTCTGATTGTATATAGGCAATGAATCGAGATTGCGGATTTTGATCGAATTGACCCATCAATATTAAGTATTTCAACCAAACAAACATTGAATATTTCAGAGATCGTTACTCTAACACTGTTGTTTTGGCTAAGATCAAAGTGTAGTATCTGTTCCGATGGATACTGCACCCCATAGACTGGTATTGTCTTGGCTTTCGGGGCTTGATTTATGCCGGTCTATGGGTCTGTCCTGTGCAGTTCTAGGAGGTCAACCCTCCCAGGCTTCGCCTCCCCTCTTTGGGGAGGAGTAAGTTTATTGCTTACTGTCTGAGGCGCCCCTACCGGGGAATGCCGATGGGGCTGCCCAGGCAATTTTTAAACCCCACTTTCCCGACCCGACCTTGGGTTACATCTTACTTGTGGGAGTAAGATAAAAACTGGCCTTGTGCCTAACTCCTGGAGAGGAGTAAATCAATACTCTAACACTGTTGTTATTGGTACTACTGGAACAGAAGTCCCACAACATTATTCAAGAAGTGTTAATCGCAGGTGGACCACATATGCTTTACTTGTTTTTGTTGTAGTATTTTTTCATCTTTTGGCATTATCAATTACTAACTTTATATGTTGTATTGATTTCACTTCGATTAGCTATCGGAGATCAAAGGGCCCCTTCCTGAGGTAAACATTTGATTTCCTTATGAGATACATAGATATCCGAGTGTTCATTTAAAGTTCCCCTCTATACTTTCTATACCTTGAGTAAATAAAGCAGTGAAGAAGAATCACATTTTCCTCTCCCTAATCGACCAATTGTTATAGCTTATTTTTGTTGTGGTCTTTGTTTGGTTTTACTGGATTCCAGGACTAGAATTTATCTGGTCTGGTGGAGTATGCAACATAGTGTGGTTACTTGACAAATCCTTGTACAGAGAGACCGAAGACACTCGAGGACGGTGTCTAGTAGGCATTAGTACTGTGATTAAATGTTTTATACAAATGATTTTCCAGTAAGAGTTACTCCCCTTTGCATCTAAATGCTTGACACAGTTATTTGATAAAGATGTAAGGCTAAAAATCTCATTCAAATGCAGAGAGACCCAAGTGATAACTTTTGCTGAAAATAACCATTTATTTACAGTCTCTTTGCTCATCTCTTTTTTAAATCAGTAACCTCATGTCTTTTTCCGGTGCTTTTTACACTTTAGCGGATACTTTAAATAAAACAAATTGAGGAATATCTGTTTGATGTCTGTACCTGTCACGGGTTGAATTAATCCTATACCAAAAAGCACGTAAATTAATCAAGTAGTTTTTTTATAAAAGAAAATTAAATTTTAGCCATGTACGAAAGTTTCCAAAGGGAGATTGAAAGTTTTAAAAGGGAGAAAAGTTAAATGTATTTCATTTTGTCTTATATAATACGTCTGTGTTATCTTTCAGAAATTGTGTTTTTTTTTTAAATTGTGTTTTTCATTTTAAAAATGGGGAAAGTTAAATGTATTTCTCGACGTCACGTGATCAAATGGAGCGATTTTCTAAACCTTTCAATCCCCCTTTGGAAACTTTCAAAATGGCTGTCCTCTTCGTACATGGCTAAAATTTAATTTAACAATCTACCAACCAACGTTTTTAACAATCTACCAACCGACGTTTTTAACAATCTATCAACTAAAGTTTATATTTTTTAAGAAGAGAAGGGTTAGTGTAAGTATATACTATCATTTTGGTGATTCTGCAGTTTACGGACCGGGCTATATTTTTAGATAGGTTTTTCAAGTTAAATTCAATTTTTACGGTATCTTTTGTTTATTAAATTGTTAGATGAAAGTATATAATAGTTAATCAACCCCCATCTCCCCATGTTAAGAATTGGTTTCTAAATTATAACGTTATTATCTCAGTCCGGTTCGTAAACTGCATAAGTACTATTATTTTAAATGTTCTAACTCGGTAGACTGATAGTAGTCTGACTATATAATAATAGTAAAAACTATGAAAAAAGATAAACTCACGCAAACACAAAGCTTATTATATTGAATTCCAAAGATAACTTATATTGTCTAGGGTTCGGGAACAAGTTCAACTGTTACTAAATAGTTATTTTAAATAAACGTTTAATCTATATTATTTCTAATATTATTGAAAAATTATTATTTAAATAGAAAATATAATCAAAATTATGAAAGCTTCAAAATAGTTTTTTAAGATGCATCTGCTCATTGCATGATGAATATTGTATTTCAAACTTAAGCATGACAGACCGATGAAAATTCTATTTCAAACAGAAGCGTGACAGACCAATGAAAATGTTATTTCAAACAGAAGCGTGACAGACCAATGAAAATGCTATTTCAAACTAAAGTGTGACAGACCAATGAAAATGTTATTTTAAACTGAAGCTTGACAGACCAATGAAAATGCTATTTCAAACTGAAGTGTGACAGACTAATGAAAATGCTATTTAAAAATTAAACGCAACAGAAAACTTGGAAGCAGCTGATTAGACAAGACCGTACAGAGTAGGATTTGGAGACAGTTGACCTGCCGAACCGTGAGGACGAGAGTGAGCTTGTGAAATATCACAAGCGTCTGACTTCTGGACAAGGGAAAAGTGACATTAAATGTATATATATATAGAAAGAGAGACTGATGAAAATGCTATTTCAAACTGAAGCTTGACAGACCAATGAAAATGCTATTTCAAACTGAAGTGTGACAGACCAATGAAAATGTTATTTCAAACTGAAGTTTGACAGACCTATGAAAATGTTATTAAAAACTGAAGTATGACAGACCTATGGAAATGCTATTTCAAACTGAAATGTGACAGACCAATGAAAATGTTATTTTAAACTGAAGCTTGACAGACCAATGAAAATGCTATTTCAGACTGAAGCTTGACAGACCTATGAACATGCTATTTCAAACTGAAGCGTGACACACCTATGAAAATTTTATTAAAAACTGAAGCATGACAGACCTATGGAAATGCTATTTCAAACTGAAGTATGACAGACCAACGAAAATGCTATTTGAAAGTGAAGCTTGACAAACTGATGAAGCTCTGATTAAAATATGTGGAAGCCTAAAATTCAAAAAAGTTTCACATATTTTTTTTATTATTATTGACTTTTCATTTTTATTTTAAAATATGGTTTTAATTTATTATTTACATTCAATGTAAAATATCCTTGACTTTATGTCTGATATTAATTATTTACAATTCTTCCTAACCCCGAGGTAAATTTGTTTTGCAAAACCGTCTTGAGAAACGGTCTGTTTTGAGAATGAAACATAAAGTCATGGTCTGTTTTAGCAAAAGTCTCTGCTTATTGTAAATTAAATTTTGTTTAAAAGAAAAATATAAGAAAAAATATTTAAATATAATCTGATTCTTCTATTATCTATCTTCTATCTATATATATAAATCTCAATGTCTATGTGAGTACTTGTGTGTTCCCTAAAGAAAGAAAGGTTAGAAAATCTACATAAAATTTAAAAGTGTATTATGTAAAATTTACCAGGGAAGACAATGGGAATGTTCTCGAATCTCTAAATGCCCTCCTAACCTAAAGGAAAATATGAGGGTCGAACCTCCTTTAAAACTTCAAATATATCCTATTTCATGAAATTTATATCATATGTATAAAATTCTCTGGGGAAGACAATGGAAGTGGTCCCGAATATCTATGTGCTCCCACCTCTAAGTGACCCATGGGAACAGAACCTCCTTAAAATACATGGGTCCCTTAAAGGTGGGGACATATAGATATTCGGCACATAGACGGTAATGTAGAGATTCAAGACAACTTTCCTTGTCTTCTCCGGAGAATTTTATATATATGATATAAATTTTATAAAAATAGGATATATTTGAATTTTTAAGGGGGTTACGCGTTCATAGGTGCACTTAGAGATTAGGGAACACTTTCATTGTCTTCCCCGGTAAATCTTACATAAGACACTTTTAGATTTTATGTAGATTCTCTAACCTTTCATTCTATAGGAAACACACAAACATCACACACACAGGCATTGGATTTTATATATATAGAAGATATATAGAATACTTCTACTGAAATGAGTTTGCATTTTTTGCAGTGTTTTGTAAGATAAACATTCATTTTTGGGTTGATTTTTTTCCCCATTTATACCTACAATATATTATTTAGTGAAAATCAATAAAAATGCATTTTCACAGCTATTGGCCGGATGATGTCTATATTTAACCTATTGTGTGTGCAAACTCTCTGAAATCACCTCTGTTACCCTCTTGATACTCATTCTAAAGATTATGATTCACAGAAGACATATATAGCTCTTCATGAAAGAATAGAAAAATCTAGGCTGCTAATGATGATGGACTCTCCAGTCGATTGTGATGTGTGAGTGTCCGAAAGCAAAATCAGCTCTTTTTTCTTTCTTTTTTTTTTTTTTTTTTTTTTTTAAATGCTTAAAATGTGTGTGGGACTGATCGAACTGAGTATTGTTGTTAGACTGCCACACAAAGATTTGTTTTGAGTGGTGAAAGCTTGTGTAGCACCATCCACACTTCTTGGAACTGCTGATACACACAGTCGGTGCAAAAGTTTGCCACAGATAGCATGAACATCAGATCTTAAGTTTTACATCAGAGTTTTCCCTCTCCCAGATGCCTGTCTTAACAAAGACTGAGGGTGCATCTAACCCAGTGGTTTAGCCACGCCCCCAGAGACTAATGCATATGTAAAATATATATAGGCATTAAGATTTCCCTTCCTTTGTAGCTTGTGCTGATGGCATAGTGGGTAATGATTCCAACTGTTGACAAAATAGTCGGTTTCAATTTCAACTTGAAGCACTGTGACACAACCAAAACAGTTTGTGGATAACACACACACACACATATATATATATATATAAGAGTTTGAATTACCTACTAGACACCATCCTTGAGTGTCTTCGGTCTCTCTGTACAAGGGTTTGACAGGACAACCTGACATGAGGATACTTCCCCCTGCAAGTAAACCCTGACCAAATATTCAAAATAACATAGTATTCGAAGCCCAAATAAGATTCCCTCGACACGGCTATACACGGGCTTACACAAGGAATGGTGCACCTTCTTCAAGTAATGTTATCTCAAGTAACAGCACTTAGCTGGATACTCCACCAGACTAGATGAATTCTTGTCCTGGAATCCTGTAAGACGAAGAGGCCACAAGAAAGATATCCTTATGACATAGTTAACTGGTCAATTGGGGAGAGGAAAATTAATGTTTTTTTCTTCTTTACTAACTCGTTTGACAGGTAAAGGGGAACTTACTAGAATATTCGAATATCTATGTATCTCATATAGAGATCAAGTGTTAACCCCATGAAGAGGCCCCTTTATTTCTGAGAACTTCGACTGAAGGAAAATGAAACAAAAACAATATATATATATATATATATATATATACAGGGTGAGCCAAAGTAGGTGGACAGTAAAACACATTTTTTTGTCGAAGCGTAAGAGGCAGACTTGAAATCTGTAAATCAAGAAGGAAAACAGTTTGAATATTTGCGTTGATAAATAACATTTAATTTTCATTAATATAATTGTTTTATTACATGTAATTGTACGTATAAGTGATCTCTAAATAAATGTTTTTTACTGTCCACCTACTTTTGGCTCACCCTGTATATATATATATATATATATATATATATGAGCAGCATTTTTTAATTCAGTATTACGGACAACTTATTAGCTTAAAAGTTTTGGTCTGGAACTAGCCGATGTATTTGCTGTACTCGTTGGATGGATCCGAAAGTACTAGGGTACACAACGAGTACGACAAATACATCGGACAGTTCTAGCCCGAAACTCAAAAACTAATAAAAAACTTAGAAAGGATTAAAGAAAAGATATGCAGACACAATTTTTCCATAATTATATATATATATATATATATATATATATATATATATAAGTTATGAAAATATATTTATGGCAATTAAGCTACACAGAAGATTCTGCGTTTCATCCCCGTAAAGAATCATCAAGCATTTTAGCCTGACAATTCCCTATGGGGATAAAATGCAGAAGCCTCTGTGTAACTTAATTGCCATAAATATATTTTCATAACTTACTACCTAGCTCTACTCACGTACTGAGCACTGTTGAAGTAAATACTGAAAATTGATACATAAAAGATTATATCTCCTTATAACATTTTATGTGGATACATGAATTATATATATATATATATATATATATATATATATATATATATGGTGAGTAAATGAAAATTGATAAGACCTGCAAATGGAAGCAAATCGATATCTTCAGTTGTTCAAAACAAGGAGAAGTTTAGTTAATAAAAAACATTTATTTTTCTTCTCTTTCATTCCTTAAACCAGACTTTTCAAAGATTAAAATCTTATCATCAGAGGAAAAATTATGATTGATAAGTTGACAGGATAGGACTGTCAAAGTTAAGTTTACCTTTTAGTTATAATTTACATATATATATATATATATATATATAAAGGCATGACCACAAATATTTCTGTTGTAAGATGTTATTGTAAGAAATAAATAATGAAAACAAGTTAATTACAGATCGCTATAACTCACCGTTTTGTTTATTAAAGAGTTTGTTTCCCACCCACCCCCATTGTAAGATTGGGAACTTTCGGCAAGTCCTATATAGATATGCCCATTATTTAAAAATGTGTGCTAGAGTCACATTGCATTTGTTTAAAAATTGGTTTCAACCGTTTTTTTTCTTCTTTTTTCTTTTGTCTTCTTGAATATATTTAATATAGTAAACCCAGTCTCTTTATAGTTTCTTTGTCATCGAAAGCTTTCGTCCCAGAAAATCAATGTTTGATTCTGGTTGATCAAATTTTGTGTCGTACATGTGCTTCGCAAGAAAAAATTTAATTCGTTTCAGAAATTATTTTATCCGACAGGAATTATTTTCAAAATGACGTCACCATAAAAATAAAAGGGAAGTAACTCTGTATTGGTCAATTTAAGTTTTAAATCTGTTTTCACCTCACATAACATAAATTGTTACTGTTAAACATGCTTAATGATTTTCTTTCATAATTACATTCAATTCGGGCTTCAGAGGATGTTTTTCAGCGTTCACATACCCCCTCGACAACACAAATATCAAGAAGCCTTCTGAATGTGACCTCAGTGTTCAAGAAGGCCAAGAGTGTCTTGGCATCACTCAGCAGGATCTTTGTTAGCCATTCTCCAACCATCTATTTTAAATTGTGACCACACTTAGAATTCGCATTATCAGTCTGGAACTCCTATCTTGCTCAGAACATTGACTGCCTGGAAACTGTTCAGAGATGTGCAAACAAGCGAATATGCTATATCAGATGCCTACCGTACTCTGAACACCTTGTTTCCCTGGGCTTGGATTCATTGAAGCTTCAACATCTAACAACTTACTTGGTGAACACCCAAAAAAGTATTAACCAACCCTGAGCACCTTTTTCATCTCCAGGTGCACGTGCTTACAAAGTCATAAAACCAGATATTCTCCTAAACACAAGAGAGGCCTCCATTCAGTCTCGAGATACAATGGATAACCCCTGTAAGGGTATCTGTGCTGGGAGTAAAATTTGAAGCAATTGTTGCTCAATCCTCAACCAAACTTCGCTTGAACATGCACTGCTTGAGTCCAGTGGCAAGGAGAAGTCCAGGACGACTGGAAACAATGCTGAGATAAGCAGAAAGCTCTCCCAAATACAGCACCAGACAAGGCATGAAGCCACTTGATATGTAAGGAGCTAACAAATAATGAAAGATGATTATCGCAAAGACAGGAGATGTCTATTGGTCTTAGTCTTGAAAAGACCAAAGCAATCGGTAGGAGGAAAACAGTTAGCAGGAAGAGAGTTCCACAACCTTGCAGTTCTTGGAAAGAAGATACTGGAAAAGGAGCTGTATTACAATGAGGTATCAAAACAGCATATTAATGGAGACAAACAAAACAAATAAGCCAAACGAGCTGGAACAAAGGAAGCAGGGAAATAGACACACAATTCTGAAGAACACATGCCATAATAGTATTTATAGAAAAGTGAGACTAGCAACATCACGTCTGTGAGAGAAAAAGGATGCAAATGGTCACCCATTTAGTACTGACTAGGCTCAACATCCCTTAACTTTGGTGATCTAATGAGAACCTGTGTGTCATCATGATTACGCACAGTCTAATAATACCTGAATTCTTCTAGTCTTTTTCTCTCATTCCTCCTTGATTGTTTTTTTTCTACTTTTTTCTAGCTAACATATTTACAAATGCTTGCCTTAAAGACACTTATTGAAATCTATATTTAAGATTCTACGCCTATACCCCTATTGTCACTAGTAGTAGTAGTAGATTTTATTAGCTCAATAAATTTATTTATGATCCCCTCTCACTACTTACATATTCAAAAGAGGTTGGACAAATCTTCCATCCTAGAATTCTTATTTTTCTTCAATGATTGATATTTTGTTGGCAGATAGATCGTCTATAGTGGCACATGTTGCGCTCGTTCTCTGTTATGAACATGATTGATTCGTTATTGATTGCTGAGATTTCTCCTGTTTTTGATATTCTAAATAAGTTTGTTCAAAAGCTTGTGTTGTTCAATGGGGATAAGGGAGAAGGAGAGAAGGGATGTGGAGGAAGAAAAGATGGTGGTGGTGGGTGGGTGGTGGTATCTTGGGGGCGGGGGGGAGTCTTTTAAAAACTGCTTTCTCATTTTGGTCAGAAATGTGGCTAATATATCTCCCCCCCCCACTAGCCCTCCTCTGTTTATGCCGTATCTACAAACGCATCCAACCGAGACTAAACAAATATTTTGCTTTGTTCGCGGCTGAATTCAACTGAGTGACCTCCAGCTTTACAGATTCGAGTTGAGAATTTATTGATCTACAGGATTTTTTGTTGTTATAATCCAATATGTCTTGATGCAAAATTAAATTATATTTCAAAAATCATTTAAGCATATCTTATTTAAAACGATAGCAGCTACAATCGTCGTCATAGTCAGCATCATCATCATCATCATCAGTTTAACGTATGTTTTACATGTTGGCACGTGTTGGACGGCTATTAGAAATTGACTTCCAAACTAACCTATCTTTGGCCGGGTCTTTATTTATCACTTTTTCTTTAAAATGCATCCCTATCACTTCCTCCCACATTCTCTTTGGCCTTCCGATACCAACTGTCCCTGCTACCTCAACTGTTCTACATCCATTAAAATGTAATGTAAGATTTATTTATGATATATAAAGGTAACCCTAACCCAAAAATGCCACCCATAGAATCATTACTAAAATTCACAATCCATTCTGCAGTACCACCATATTCGGTATAAATAAACTTCAGTCTATGCCTGACTTAATGTTTCTGAATTTTTTAGATGAAGATTGATAATATGTATTATTTGGATTATTCAGACTACTGTTCTCATCTTGGGGGTTATTCTCACAACGTTTCGGCCGATGTAACATCCGACCGTCTTCAGGTGTATCTTGACAATGTCTCTTATTGGTGAATGGTGGAAAGAATATTTTTGTTCTTTTTTCCAACAAACCATAGTCGTTATAATTCAAAATGTGTGATGTCTTTATGAAACGGAAAAAGCGTGATATCGTTTCCATTTTCATATTAATTCTGTCCATACCGATTTGATATAATGTTTCTGAATTTTTGAGATGATGATATAGATTATTTGGATTGTTCAGACTACTGTTGGGTGTAATTCTCACAAAAAGAGTGAATCCTCCTACAAAGATACAAAAGTGTCTGTCCTGATGGAATTGGTATAAAGTTGATGAAGTCAAAAAGCAGGCATAAAGCAGGCTTCATCAACTTTTTACCAATTCCGTCAGGGCAGATACTTTTGTATTTTTTTTTTTTTGGGGGGGGGGGTATTCTTCTCACTACAAACGAACCTTTCTCTAGGATCTGAATATCCCTATCTCCTTGAATTGGAAATTTCTACAACTCCGAATGTATGAAACACTTCAACCGATAACCCGGAACTTACCCCATGCTTAAATCCTCGGATTTGTTTATACAAACTTCATACACCTCTTCAACAGTGATTTTCTTTGCTTTTATATCTTTTGCATTCTTTTATATTTTTATACTTTTTCAAATGTAAATTTTATTTTACTGACTTATTAGTCAAATTTTCTTCTGACGATAAGATTACATCTTTGAAAAGCCATGGTTTAAGGAATGAAAAATAGTTTTTATATATCAACCTTGTTTTGAACAATTGATGATTTCATAAATATTGCATTTTACCCAATTTTTATTTCGTCTATCGAACATTAACTATTCAAGATATAATTTTTATCTTTATTTTCCCCATTTCACACACACACACACACACACACACACAATGTACGTTTTATTTGATTTGATTTATAACTTGATAATTATAGGAATTAAAAAATAAGAATAGAAATGTTAATAAGGGGTTCAGGGCTTGGAAGAGAAGTGCAGAGGAGTCTTCATTGATTCCTGAAAAACGTCAGGGGTGCATTAAGGGAGTTAAAGACTATTCATTTAAACAAATTTATTTAATTAATGTCACTTTATTTACATGCACTCTCAGCCAATCAATGCTGAGTACATCATTGGGCTCTACCTCAAAAATTGAACATTATAAAATGTAAAAAATAAGAATAAGAATGGTAATATGATGTTATGGGCTAAGTGCGAAATGGCACATGGTTCTTCGTTGAATTCTGGGCAATATCAGGTCATCTTACTAGCAATACAATAAAAATGTGGAAACATAATATCATTATTATTCAATAAATATTAACAAAAACAGTTTTGAAATTTCACAATTTTTGTGAGGACCCACATCCTCTGAGCATGTCTCTTTATGCTGTAGCAATATCTACTCTTAGGGGTGTTAAAAACGGGATTTTCTATGTAAGGCTAGATTAAGTAATAAAAGGGAATTTTCCATTAATGGTTAAGATAGTGGTAAAGCTGATATGTACAGTGTGTTGTGTCATGGTAGGAAGCGATGTTGCAAAGAGGTGAGATAGATCTTGTCTTTTGAGTGTTTGGCGTCAAAGCAAACAGGCATCCTTTTTGAGGCACTTCAATTGCTCCTATAGGGGATGACTGGAAATATGCAATCAACTTGCTGTAAAATAGAGACGACACTACCCATTAAGCTGAATACCTACAACATGTCAACACAACTACAGTTGTTTTCTGTCGATGAGACAACAGGTAATCAGTTGTGATCAAAAGGATTCCCCATCGAAAGTTACAAACTTTTCATTAGTCTCATGTAACGTTACAATGCAGGAATATTTTTCTCTTTGAGAGAAGAAAAACAAATCTCAAAATGATAATGACTTGAATTTTTTTATGGAAGTCGATCCAGACAAGGCATGAAGTCACTTGATGTAAGGAGCTAAAAAGAACTAAAGATTAATAACGCAAAGACAAGAGATGCTTATTGAAATTAGTCTTTAAAAGACCAAGGCTATAGATAGGAGGAAAACAGTCAGCAGGAAGAGTTTCCCAAGGCTGCAGTTCTTGGAAAGAATCTACTGGAATAGGAAGATATATAATAACGAGGTACCTGAGCAGCGAATTGATGAAGACCACTAGACCAACGAGTCAAATGAGCTGGAAAAAAGGAAGCAGGGACTAAATCAGACAATTCTGAAGAACACATTTCTCTGCCAATAAATTACCAGATTTCAGATCATGAGCATTTATTTCACAATCAATTGTTTCGAAGTCTCCAAGTCTTCTTAGAAATTCGGTCAGCAGAGATAGCCGGAAGGACAGATAATGATCAGGTCTGATCTAGACTAAAGCGCAGTTGAATACTACTTGCATATCTTGATTCTAAAGATTTAATTCTAAAGCACTTTGTGGTAAATCCGTTGCACTTAGTACTGAAACATTAGTCAGTCAATAGCAGGTTGAAGAATGCAGATAAGTGGGAAATAAGACATATCCAAATAAGCAATAACAATAATCTATATATTAATATGCTAGTATTGTACGTCTACCTCTAGGTGTCACTCGTCTGGCTACAACCACAGCAAAGAACTACTTTCTTTCTCTCTGTACCAAAAAGCAAACAGAACTTCCACAAACACAGTTTCTTTCCTAGAACATTCCATTTGTGAAAAAAGATACGAGTCTGCTTCCCAACCGACTACAGCATGGTCATCTTCAAGTTTATCATAAACAAATACTTATTGAGCGATTTTCTTTGGAAAATAAAGTCCTCTTAAATAATTCTCTGCCCATTCCACCTACTGTTTCTAATCCTCTCTGAGATGGTCATATTTTCCAATCATGTTCGGTGTATAATACAACTGAATCAACTAGTTCACATTTTTATGACATTGTAGAGACCATTTGTTTTCTGAGCTAGTTATGCCCCTTGGTAAGAAGGTTTAGACTTCTTTGGTGAAAAGGAAGATCCCCAAATCTTGTGAAAATGAGTGTTGGTTGGGAACTCTTGCGCCACATGTTGTTGAGAATTAAGACAAGATTTTTTTTTCCTCATTTGCTGGCGAGACATGCTACAGACAACATCGGCTTCGAGGTACTTCCCCCTAACAAAAAAATCTCATACGAAAATCTAAGTCTTCACTTTATCGTTTTACATGCATTTTTTATTGTACGGGAACAATGTATTATGTATGTTTAATCTTAAATCTTACTTATCTCGCTTTACTGTCTTAATACTTTGTCCTAGACAAACTATTAATAAATGAAATGTCTTTGTCCATCACAGATTTTTATCATCTTTTACCGTCTATGCGTTACCACTGTCGACCAAGAGAAGAGTCTATCAGGCATGTGTACACAGTGTGATGATATATGGAAGTAAAACCTGGCCAGTGAGGGTTAAGGGCATGCGTTTGCATGGAGAGAAATGATATTAGAATGATACGATGAATGTGTAATGTGAATCTTAAAGACTTCAAGTTAAAGTATGAGGTTAAAATTTTGTTCTGGTGGGAGAACTCCATATTTTTGAGCATGTTGGAGATGTGGTTTGTAAATAGTGAAAGGAAGAGGAAGAGTAATATTTTCAAAAATAACTTGAGTAAAGAGGGTTATCAGACACGTGATTTTAAAATAAAACTCTTTTAGGTGAAACCATTTCAGAAAATATATTTTAATTTATACGTGAACATTTTCAACAGTCTAGCTGCTGCTGCTAATAATAATAATAATAATGATGATAATGAGGAGGAGGAGTTGTTACGCCCGAAAAATGTCACCCATGGAATCATTAATAAAATTCACAATCCTTTCAGCAATCTGTCCATATTTGGTACAAATAAACTTCAATCTATGTCTGTCTTGCCAACATGTTTCAGTCATGAATGTCCAACAGTCTTTGTTTCATCACCGTTCAATGATAAGCACACCTGAGCATGGCGCTAAAAATTGTCAATAACTCTGACATACTCCTCTCTTGGACCTGTCCTGATTTTGGCTGTGGTGGCTCTCTTCAGTTCAGGAATAGTCTTTTGATAAACATTATCTTTAAGATAACCTCACAGATGGGGGTTACGGTCCGGTGAGTGTGAAGCCCATTCAGGATAACACCTCCTACTGATGTATCCCAGCATATAATTGGATGGTGATAAAACAAAGACAGTTGGACATTTATGACTGAAAATTGGTGGGCAAGTCAGGCACAGACTGAAGTTTATTTGTACTAAATATGGTTGGATTGCAGAAAGGACTGAATTCTATCCACGATTCCGTGGGTAGCATTTGAGAAGGGGGCACCCTGTATTATCAATAATTAAATAAGTTGAAAGTTTTGGTAAACTTCAGTAGGTATCCCCAAAAGTGTACTGTCTCACCACAACAGGTACCGAATTGTATAAAAAGAGTGCAATCAAATCATTAATGTAAACAGATGAAGTGATGCTTGCAGAAAAGGGATGTAATTATTTTTTACCTTTGTTTAACTTCCCTCTCCTTTATAATTAAGCCCCATAAGAACAAATGAAAGGGAAATATTTCTTGGCCATCGATGGGCAAAGTATGCAACATTTATCCAAATAAGTAAATCAGCTTCCATTTATGCCATGCTAGATGCAACCATTAAGTGGTTGCAGCTGGCATTATTGATGAGGAGGCAAGAGACCACCCACTCATCAGACTAAGTTTGCACTTAAATACTACATTGCTTATATAATCTGTAGCATGTCTAAAATGGACGCATGTTTGACCGTAAACTTGTTTGCGGCCACTGGGTAGAATTTGTCAGATTTAAACTCTGGACCATGACTGTACGACCTCTACAAGCATTGATTTATGAAAATCGAATTTTCGGGACTTATGGAAGATCCTAATGGCCGATAATATTAAAACTTTCATCATCCATCATCATTATCATCGGTTTAACGTCCGTTTTACATGGTCGTATGTGTTGGACAACTTTAAGAAATTGACTTCCTAACTAACCTATCTCTTACAAGGTCTTTAATTGTTATGTTATCATTTGGTTATTAATTATTAAATTTAACTTTTAAAATCACATTTCAAAAATAATTTGATAAACAAAAAACAAACAGCATAGTTTCAAAAATTAAAGTAAAATGGGATAACACTGTGTAGGCCATCATCATCATCATCATCATCATCATCACATTTGGTTTAACGTCTGTTTTACATGCTGGCATGCGTTTGACGGTTTTTAGAAATTGACTTCCAAAGTAACCTATCTCTGGCCAGGTCTTTACTTATCCTTCTTTTTCTCAAGTTTATTTTTATCACTTCTTCCCATGTTTTCTTTAGCCTCCGCTGTAAACAGGACCTGCTACCTTAACTGTTCTACATCTACTGACTCAAGAACTCTCATCCATTCTTTCAAAGTGGCCATCCTTCCCGAATAATATATTTAAAAATGTAAAGAACCTGACATAAAAAATAATATTAAATTAGGTTGTTACATCTTCAATCATTAAGTATTATTGCATGTATAAAAAATGTTATCTTTTTTTTATATATTCAAGTAAAATCTTAATATATATTTTTAAACGATCGATTCAGTTATTGTGTATTTGTTTAGCACTATGAAAACGATTACTTTCCAAATGCACAAATATTTGATGTTATCTGTAGTAAGGATTGAACCTTAAACCTCTCCAAACTTTACAACAAATGCCTTGCTGAATCTTGCTTCCCTGATAGCTGGAAAATTGCCTCTGTGGTACCAGTGTTCAAGAATCCTGATAAAAGAACTGACCCCCCCCCCCCAAATTATCGCCCCATCAGTTTACTCTCGCTCTTCGCTGAAATCTTTGAATCTTTAATCAATCTAGCGATAGCCTGCCACATTGTTAATGCTAAACTCCTTTCTGACCAACAGTATGGATTTAGGCAAGCCCATTCTACTGTGGATATTCTAACAGTCATTTCTGAGTGCATATACCATAAACTGGACAAGGCAGGTGAAGCTAGGGCGGTAGTGCTTGATATATCAAAGTCCGGCATGAAGGTCTTCTCATGAAAACTAATTCATATGGTATTACTGGACAATTATTTAATATAATTAGATCCTTCCTAGCCAAAAGAAAGATTACAGTTGTCCTTGATGGCCGTATATCCAAACAACATGACATTAATGGGGGTGTACCGCAGGGGTCGATTCTTGGACCTTTATTGTTTCTTGATTTTCATAAACGACCTCCCTGATGCAATTGTGTCCGAGATGGGTATATTTTCTGATGACACCACTCTCTACTCTCAACATGTGAGTAAAACGAATGCACACATATCCAAGACAATAACGGAATTCTTAGAAAATTACATCCAGTCTGTAGTTGAATGGGGACATAAATGGATTGTAATATTTAATGCTACTAAAACAAAGCTCCTTTCCTTTAACAATTATAAGAAACCTCTTCACCCACCGATTGCCATGGCAAATAGCACCCTACCCGAGAGTCCAACATTTAAACTCCTCGGCCTAACATTCACAGCAGGTAACATGAATTGGAACAAATACATTGAAAACATTGCCAAGGCTGCTGCAAGGAAAGTGGGCTCCCTCTACCGTGCTAGAAATCTTTTCACATCCTATATCTCTACAAAGCCACCATTCGCCCATGCATGGAGTATTGTTGTCACATCTGGGTTGGTGCATCAACCGTGAGTCTCTCCCACTTATACAGGTCTAAAAAAGAGACTGTAATCTAATAGGTCCCTCATTGTCCACTAAGCTCCAGCCCCTGTCCCATCGCCGCAATGTAGCATCCCTGGGCTTGTTTTACAAATACTACAATGGAATGTGCTCTGACAAACTTGCTGCTCTCGTGCCCCCTCAACGTAAATACACTCAACCAACCCGACAATCAGCTAAATCACATTCATTAACTATGGAGGCCCCAGATGCCGGAGAGCCTTCTACTCCAATAGCTTCTTTTCTCGAACGGCTAGCCTTTGGAATTCCATCCCTGCTCCCCTAACTGTACCAACATGCAGAAATTTAAATGCAATGTAGACAAAGATCTCGCTGCACAACTCCTCGTTTAGGATTCCCCCTCTAAAGTTGGCTCTTCATTCACAGTAGCCCCTTACGTCTCAGTAGTAACATACCTAAAAGTTTTTAAAAGAAAGAAAACAAAGAAGACTGTCGCTTAGAATTGATTGTTAATCAACGTCTTTATCCATTGTATCAAGATGAGGATAGTAGTCTGAATAGTCCAAATAATACAAATAGAATTTTACGATTAGCATTGGAAAAATTATGACACACAATTTTTTTTCTCTTTCTATTTCATACGTTATAATAGAATATTTTTTCATGTTACAGGCAAGAAACAGAATTTTTAAGAAACGGGCATACACGTATTACTTTAGATATAATTTTTCTGCATGATTATCATTATATCATCACTATTTTATGAGTTTAAAGTGAATTTTATCCACTGTTTAATTGGGTTGTATGTAGTTTGCAAGATTATTCCATCGGGTGGTATTTTATACGCTGTATCAAATGGTCTGTTCTAATAGTGAGGTTATCAGATAACATTGTGTGCATGCGCTATTGTTTCAATTTTGAATCGGCTGTCAACCAGCACTTCTACGTGATGGATAGAATTTCTCAGAGAGTGGAACTATATCAGTAACGCATCAGAAAGCCAACGGGAAATTCAAGTAATCTGTGTGAATCAAAATATAAATGTTGACCTCTTTTCAGTCTCAAGAAGCAATGGATTCCCCCTGTAAAGGTGCCTGCTCGTTGTGTCAATAGTGAAACAAAGTTTGCGCAGTCTCCAACCGCACCTCTTCTGACCCAGCATTACTTGAGTCCAGTGTCAACAAGTTCAGGACAACTGGAAACAATGCTGTGATTAGCAGAAAAAGACTGGTGTTATTTCAGAGTTTTCCTTCCTTTAGACTAGTTGCACAACCAAGGCTTGAGAGTCTAGTCTCCCCTACTATTTAATCCATAGCTGGGCGGAGGATATATGAATTAATACTTTTCCCAAAGGTATTAATGAAAGTGATACAGTAACACAAACAGAACTCATAGCCCGCACCTGTAACCACTACACCATGCCATTTATAAATAAGAAAATAAGAATCATTTACTCTAAAAGGCAAAGTTAATTATGACTTGTTATTTACTTGCCTCCCAACAATGGCTGGATGTGACATAAGGTCCTGCATATTATGGGGTGTAACCATTACTGAACACTACATGAGCATTCATGGCCGGGGTAACAATTATCACTAAATATTTGCCTACGTCTGGAAGGATGGTCTCCTAGGACTGAGAACATAATGTTTATCAATATAATAATACGCTAAGGCAATTTCATGTTTGTACAGACATTATCACCCTCCACTTCTTTTTTTAAAAAGATGGGATCGCCCGATCGCCGAAGATGCAATGCAAAAAAGTCATTTTTAAAATTTCGTCTGATGCTGGTGTTTTTTTTTTAATGTGAAACTCAAACTAAAATACACTTTCTTAATCTTTGGGCTCGGATCAAAATGTAGTATCTGTTGTGTCCAAAACTGGTGCAATAATATTGTGAGGCCTGTGTTTGCGCCGGATGTCCATAGAATGAAAATAGGTCATAAACTCTTACAAGGGTTTTGCATATAGACCCCCATAACCAAATATATTCTGAAACTACATTAACCAGAATACTTAGATAAGTATGTTTCAGTTTGAACAAATAAGCTATAATAATATTGTGAGGTCTGGGTTCGCGTCGGACGTCCATCGAATGCACAGCAGCAATATATAACAGATGAAGGGCACAACTGTGGAATTTCTGCTAGTAGAAAGTTAATTGTGATTTCAAGATAAAATCTACACCGACTTAAGATGCGTATTTGAAACAGAAAATTTGGAACAAAATCTTTGAAACTGAAGAGAAATTCTCATTAGAAGAATAAAGTAATAAATGTTAATTTATTTCTCAAAGACGATAGCTACAGGATTACCAAAATTAAATGCCACCCACTCATGGAATCGTTAATAAAATTTACAATCCCTTCTGCAATCCAACGATATTTAGTACTTCAGTCTATATCTGACTTGTTCACCATGTTTCAGTAATTAATATCCAACATTCTTTGTTTTTATTGCCATTCACTGATATGCTTCAAATGTGTACCTCTGCGTTGCAAGCATACCTTGATATGACTGATTTGGGCTGTGATGTAAGTTAAGTAATAGTCTGGGAATTGTTTTGAGATAACCCCACAGATGAAATCTCAATTTCTACTGATAAGACGACCCCAAAGTGTCACTGCATATCATTGATTTATAATAAAACAAAGACGGCTAGATATTGATGACTGAAACTTGGTAGATAAGTCAGACATAGACTGAAGTTTATTTGTACCAAATATGGCTAGATTGCAGAAAGGATTGTGAATTTTATTAACGATTCCATAGGTAGCATTTTGGAAAGGTCACCCTATACATGGTTGAAAAGGTTGGTATTCAATTATATATATATAATAAGTCATTTGGCGCTGAAGAAGCCATTGGGTTGAAATCTTGTAAGAACTGCAATATGATTATTACCTCAGCCAAGAAGGTTATGTATTTTTTCAAATTTGTCACTATGCTTCTTTGTATATAGCCTAGCATCTACACCGCTTGACCAATCGTCACCAAACTTGGTTAAAATATCGGTCATGGTCTAACTAAGAACTGACTTAATTTTGGGGTATCTAGGTCAAGGTAAAAAAATGTAAAATGTAACACTTTTCGCAATAACTTTGATTCTCTTCATCATAGGGACTCGCTACTTGACCCATATTGTAGTTAATGAAGTCCCACATCTTATATGACCTTTACCATTACAGGTTCGATCATGGTCGAAATTTTAGGGAATTTCAACTTCCTAGTTTTTCAAATTTGATGTATGGACCTGGTGCTCTTTGATAACAGTAGCCAACATGCAAAATTTCAGCCTGATATGATAAATAGTTTTTGAGTTATCAAAGTTTCCATGACATAACTTCCAGAATGCTTCATACAGTATGAAGTAAGGCCCAGATGAGACTTTGGCCCATCCATACATTGTCAGGCAGAGGTATGCAGTCTCATGACTGACTTATGTTCTTGTTATTTATGTTGATTAACATAGTTTGTATTTGTTACTATAAAGAGGAGAGTGCTAGATATTTGGTATAGTGCGTATGGAGATCTATGTTTGGTGAGTGTAGACATAGTCAATAACATATGACTAACAGTGTCTTGAACCTTGCTTTCATCAGATCGAATGGTATGGGGCATTATGGGAAAGGAAATCTAGTTTGAACAAGTTTATAGTATATTAGGAGAACACTAAAATTAAGTTATGGCCGCACATAAAATATGCTATCTAATTCTAATCGATAAAACTAGAAGAATACCCGTCCCAGGACGGATAAAATTAATTCCCCAAACAGAACAGTTTTGCACCACTTTTATGAACCCTTACAAAGATTAAAATCCAGATATAATGATACTAAACATTATGGTCTAAAATTCTTATTCTAGTTTTGATCCAAATACATTACATGATTTTGATTTTAGAAAATGTCTAAAATTTAAGGCTTAAGCTTAAGGGGTCTTACAAAGAAATTGAAATTCAGGGAATCTTGCTTGATTGGTGTCTAATCACTATGGATCAAATTCAATGGAAATCTTAAATATTTGAATTTTCAAATTCGAGGTTGTGCCCATATTATGCCCCTAAAACCCCTCTAAAATACTGCAACGAAACTAAAATTTGGAGAATATTTATTAATTGATGGTAATATTTATTAATTCATGTCTAATACCTATTGTTAAAATTTCACAAAGAGCTCCACCACTTTTTACCTCCTTTGCATAAACTAAATTAAACTAAATATAGCCCACATTTGGACCCTTTAAGCTGTTCCCAAATTAATAATGATCGATTGATTAGTTTAGGAATGAATCGTTTGCATACAAATATATAAACATATACACATACCTAACTTTATAGAGATAGCGATATGGGGAGAGTGCTCAATACCGGTGATAGTGCACAGATTGTATGGATGCATGTGATTTTAGACGTGTCCTAACATCTCTTATAAGAGGCTCTGACAGTCGGTCTGTCATGCTTAATTTTGAAATAGTATTTTCATCGTTAAACGTACAGATTGAATATCTGTTCTTGTTAAAAAAATCTTTTAATTTTGAATTTGAATAAAGAATAACATTCTGATTGTTAGAAACTATTATGACAAATTGTTGTTTTCTATCAATTGAATGTTCTGATTAAAAAAAAAAAAGTCAATGTATTGTCTATTACAGTAATCCATAATCCATTATATAAAGCCTAGTTACCAGAGTGAGGGGGGGAAGAAATTTTTAAAGAAAAATGTTACACACACTTTTTAACTCCCCTATTCTGTTGTCCATGCCTCCTGGGCCACGCCGAGTAATCATGCTAGTCCATTATAAATAGGAAATTTCGTTTTATAAAACCAGTAAATGTTGCTTTCAACTTGAACACCTGATCTGCAAATCCTTTCGCAACCTAACATCAAACACTTTCCATCCTCTATACAGAACTCTGGTACGGCCGATTATTGAGTATGCCATCCAAGCAACAAATCTTTATCTTCAAAAATATATCGTACACCTGGAGCTTCTTCAATGGTTGGCAACCAGAATGGTGACAGGACTCTCCACGCATACCTACAAAGAGCGTCTCAAAAGACTAAATCTATTTTCACTTGAGCAGTGCAGGGCGTGAGAAGACTTGATTCTGCCATGCAACATCATTAATGAGAATTAAAATCTATCTTTCAAGGAGTTTGTCACCCCAGCGCCAAGTCGTAGTCTCCGCGGGCACCCGCAAAAGATGTACCACCATCGTTTTCGGCTCAATAAACGAAAAGCAACATTCTCTATCCATGTTTCTGTGCCGTGGAACAACCTACCAGATGAGGTCGTAACAATGACTACCATATCCAGGTTTAAAACGGCCTTGGACAAACATTCAGAATTCTGTATGTGGATGTAAATAGTTTCTACGTGTCTCTTGACATGGCTTGTTGCACTTTGATATTTTTTTTTCTTTGCCAAATAAATTGGATTTGAAACGTGTCTAAAGCAAATTCTAGTCTGGATGATCTCACAGATATGTACTCTTATCGAAGTATATTTAACCACATTACTATTGACTACTCTTGTTAGCAACAATCCTAATATGAAGAAGATTGATTTGGATTTACAGATTAACTAAACTGTGATAATCTCAAGATGTCTACGTACAAATTAAAAAGTATCACTCAACTAAGATGACATTTAAATTTGGTCATTATCTTTATACTAGTGCACACCCTTCATCAGAGGGGGGGGGGGCAAACAGTTCTTGGTGATATTTAAAAATACCTCCCACATACTTTGGACAAAATAACTTCGCTGCTGGCTGCTGATGTGAAGCTATTCACACAACTTTATATTCCCTTTTTAAGCCATTAGAAGAAATATTTATTTATTTGAAACGTTTTTGTTAGTTTCGGCGATTTCACGCTTTAGTTTACCCTGGCGATTTCACATTTTTAGTTTACGAACTCCGCCCATTTTTGATCTACGTCATACTGTCAGTCAATCTCTATCTTTATAATGTTTAACGGCTTCACTGTATTGTCCGTGACATAACAAAAATAACACACTCTTTTTGTCATTACTTCTTTCAGTAAAGCCAAGTACATTCCAGGGACGGGGGGGGGGGGGGGCATCTGATGCCCCCCCCCCCACTGGCAACGCCTATGAATACGATCTCACTGCAATGTGTGCAAAGGCTGTGATAGCTCATCACCACCATCATCATCATCAGTTTAACGCCCGTTTTACATGCTGGCATGAATTAGACGGCATTAAGAAATTGACTTCTAAAGTAACTTATCTCTGGCCACGTCTTTGTTTATCCTGCATTCTCTCAAGTCAATTTTTATCACTTCCTCCCCTGTTTTCCTTGGCCTTATCCTATGAACTGAACCTGCTACCTCAACTGCTCTACATCTACTAACCTAAGAACTCTCATTCATTCTTTTAATCTCGAAAATTCTGAAACAGTAATCGTCAAGTTTTTTGTCATGTATGTGTGCTGGTAATTCGTTTGTCAATTCTTGAAGAATTAAAAGAATCATAATTTAAAAAGACTTATCATCATCATGTTCGTTTTAACGTACATTTTACATGCATTGGACGGCTTTAAGAAATTGACATCCAAAGTAACCTATCTCTGGCCAGGTCTTTATTTATCCCTCAGGTCCATTTTTATAACTTCCTCCCATGTTTTCCTTCGCCTTCTCCTGTTAACAGAACCAGCTGTTCTACATTTACTAACCCAAGAACTCTCATCCATTCTTTCAATGTGGCCATACCATCGAACTCTCCTGTTCTGCACACATATCCCTATACTGTCCAGATTTAATCTTCCTCCAGGGTCATCAGGTCTAAGCCTGTTTTTAAGATTCACATGACACATCCATTGTATCATTTTCATATCATTTCTCCCCATGCAACACATGTCCTCAACCCTTACTGGCCAGGTTACACTTCCATACATCATCACACTGTGTAGTTACCAATATAAAAGCTTTGGGACAAATAGTTGACAGTGAAAATGTGCCACACGAGTCACAAACAAAACCATTTCACAAAAGTATGCCCATCATAGTCTAGTCGTCAGCAAGACACCATATGGAACACTGAGAATGAAAGTGCCATTATGGATACTCTTATTGCACATGAGACCTTCTATCCAGGAACCCTAACCCTATGCATCAAACAAGAGCTGCTGCAAAGAGATAGAAGCAATAGTAATTCAATTCTCCTTATATTCTAACCGAAGACGCACCAATAATATCTCTGCTACTAGACTTAACACCAGACTTAGGATTTACCATGATAGTGATGCCAACGTATGCATTAGAAAGCTCCAAAAAAGAAAGTTCAAAACATGGGTCTCTCAAAGAGAAACTTAATCCCACCAAAGAAGAATGTGCATGATGTGTGTGTGTGGAGGGAGTTCTCCCTAGTTAGTCTGTGAGGGTTGCCTGCCTGTCACATTTGTCGTAGGAGGAAGATAAACAAAACAAGCACTGTATTATGTAAAAAAATAAAATACAAATATTATGCTGCAGAAAAACAGCCTGCATTGATGTATACACATTACCCCCATATTTCTCCAACCCCACGACAGTGCCCCAACCCCGAATTTAACTCAGTATTACATGGTACTTTACCCACAGATTCACAGCATCATATGTTAAACCCTCTCTCCCATGAGTTCAGGACTAAACCAGACAAAACGACACAACTACTCTCTAGCGACCATTAAAAATGTAAACAAGCTTATTAGGTGCATGCTAGATCATCATTATCATCATCTTCGGTTTAACGTACGTTTTACATGTTGACATGCATTGTAGTCTATCTCTGGCCAGGTCTTTATTTATTGCTCTTTCCTTCAGGTCCATTTTTATCACTTCCTTCCATGTTTTCCTTGACTTTCCCCTGTGAACTGAACCTGCTACCTCAACTGTTCTACATCTACTAACCCAATAACTCTCAGCCATTCCTTCAATATGGCCATACCATCAAAGTCTACTCTTCCGCACATATTTCTCTATATTGTCCAGATTTAATCTTCCTCTGAGGTCATGAGAACTAAGCCTGTCTTTAAGACTCACATGACACATCCATCCTATCATCATTCTCATATAATTATCTCCATGCAACGCATGTCCTTAACCTTCACTGGCCAAGTTTCATTTCCATATATTATCACACTGTGTACACATGTCTGATGCATTCGTAACACTCTGCTGGTTAGTAATGGCAGAAGTTCCCTGAAATTACTCAATCCACTTTTAATTCTTGCAATCACACTAGCACCTGATACACCCTGTTCTCCAATGGTATCACCAAGGTAACAAAACTTATGAACAACATCAATAACTTTGCCATTCACATATATTTTCTCCACATCTGAGTTCTCATCCATCTCCATTGTCTTACACTTCTTGCACCCAAATTGGTTATCCTCTCTCAACCTACCAGTAATTCTATTGCACTTCTTGTGTATTCAATGCTTACAGGTACTGCAAAAAAACGAATTGCACCCAACTCCCTTTCCACAAACTGAACAGGGGAACTTTCTTCTTTTGGGGAGCTTTCAGACACTACAACCACTGATCATCACATTGGTCTTGGACACATTCACTTTCAGACTTTTACTATTCATTAAAGCTGTCACTAAGTGTGCTGTTAATTCTAACACAATTTTGAGCATTTCTGTACATTGCTTGAACAACCTTGACCAACCACTCGTTTACGCAAAGATCACCAGACAACCTCTATTGGCACTCTGCCAAAAGCTTTCTCCAGATCCACAAAGGTAAGATACAGATTCTTCCTCTTACCAAGGTACTTCTCTGGCATTTGTCTCAGGATAAATATAACACCAGAACTGCCTTTCATCTATGCTTATCTGACTTTTTATTTATTGCTCAATTATTCTCTCAATCACTTTCAGAACCTGATCCATCAATTTTAAGCCTCTGTAATTACCTCTATCTAGAGTTTACCTTTTACCCATGTACTAATTCACAAGTGTACAAAGTTCTGTCTTTCGAGATAACCTCTTCTTTTCTGATCTGATTTGTTAATTTGCCATAACTGTCTTCAGTGATAGCAGCAATTTCCTTCATATTTTATAGGTGCAATTCCCAACGTCAGACATAACCCTACTCTTGTACCATACTAATACTTCAACTGCCTTTAACAACTAAGAAAAACTGTCTAGAACAGAAAAGATTTGCCGTATGCTTTGAAACTTAGATTCTACAATGCACTTGTTGTTCCAAAAGCCACATATGTTCCTGAGACTTGAACATTAAAAGCAGAGGATGAACTCAGGCTCTCTGCATTTTAAAATGACTTTCTTAGAACCATTGTCAGCAAAACCGGGATCACCGTAGGATAACTCAAATTAAAGAAACTCTTGGGTTTTGAAATGACATTATCAAGGATATCAAGAAAAGAAAAATGAGCTGGTTTGGCCACGTTGTCAGAAGAGGTCCTGAAAGCAATGTATGCCGAGCATTCAAGGAAGAATTTCCTAGTAAAAGACCTTGTGGTAGGCCTCCAAAGTGCTGAACTGATCATATCAGCAGCAATGTAAAACTTCCTTTGCTAATGGTGAAAGGATTGTGTATCCAGAAAGTGTGCGAAGATCCTTTGAGGATCATGCAATTAAATCAAGTACCATACAGTTTCAAGGAGCAAGTGTGAACGGACCTTTGGAATGTTGTAAAAAATAGTATCATCACACCAGTACCCATTGGTACACTTAACAATTTGTGTAGCACCATGGTTATCACCTCCAAGAAAGATGGCAAACTCAGGAAAACAGCAAACTACTAACATCTAAACACCCAATACAAACGAGAAGCGCACAACACTAGTTCACCATTCCATTTAGCACTACAAGTACCACCTAACACAAAGAAGACTGCTGGATGCTGTAAATGGGTACCACTTAGTTCCTCTGGGGGAAGAATCACAGCTACATCATTTTCCTCAGAGTGGATACATTTCATGTATCTCAGAATAATCCGGTGATATTTAGCAACTGGTGATGCCTACACATGTAAATGTGACAAAATAATCAAAAATGTTGCCACAATATCAGTGGTAACAGATCATCATCCACTGAGAGGAGTATTTTCATTGTTTTTATCCTCTTTTTAAAAATAATTTCATAATCAAATTTAAACTTTAATTTCACCATTCGCAGCTTATTTGGTAAATACATAAGTTTAATAAATGATGTGAACATGATTGTTTGTTTTGGGGTCACACACACACATACTCAAAATGAATGAAATAAAAAAAATCATTCATTAATTAACCAGGCCAAAACCCATTCGCTCTTAATTAACCTGTAAAAATACTCATATATTAAAAAATAGAAAGTTTTGAAAGTTATTTACATGCAATAATTTTATAAATAAAGATTAAAACATTATCTTAACAATGGTGCCTTAAGACCTACTTTTCCCTTGGACGTTATCTGTATTATTCTACGAGTTTAGCAGTGAATAACAATCGCTTGTTTGGGATAGCCACTGTCTCCTTTCCACCACATACAAGTTGGCGACGCTTTGACTGGCCTGATTGGTGGTTATCACCAGAGTATAGTGAGCGATTGATTGTTGATATCAGCTCCACTATTTGTAAAGTCTGTTTATGCAAAAATTTACTGTTAATGATGGGCCCCAGACATAATATCAAAGTGTTCTTTAGAATTTTTTCCATTTTTTCCTTTAGGAATTGAACGATCACTTTTAAAACTTTAAAAAAAATTATTTTCCGATAAAACCTAAATATTTGCTGTTAATTAGATAATCTAGAGTTTTTTTATTCGTTTTTTTTTCTTATATTTTGCTTAATCAATCTCAAAAAAAAATCATTTTAATTAGGCTCATTCGCTGAATGCTGAATATTAACTGGAAGCAGCATGTAATCAATGAGGAGGTGTGGAGGCGATCTGGATACAAACCTGAGCAATTGATGCAGACTTTAATGAAAAGACAAATGACTTTTACCAGCCATATATATATAGACACAAAGGACTCGAAAATTTAGTTCTTACTGGTAGCCAGTGGGCTGACCAAAATATAAGTTTATGGACAATATGTGTAGGTGGACAAACCGTAATGCAGTGGGACTATTTCATTCTATGGATAATAGGACAATGTGGAGAATCATAGTCGCTGATGCCTTACGAAGGTAGGGTTGTCCATGACGATTATCTTAATCTTTATATTCAGATATTATTTTCACACAATTAATGTTCCTATGTTAATTATGAATAATTATAATGAACCAGCCCATTTGGCATACTAGTTAGAGTGCTCACTAATGGGCCGGGAGACCATCCAGAGTTCAATCCTTGGTCGAGTCACACCAAAGATTAAAAAAAATGGTACTTGATGACTCCTTGCTAAACACTCTGCATCATTAGGTGTGGATCAAGGACATGTGAGACAATTCAGGGAAAGGAGTGACGCCCTCCCCTACAGTGTAGTAGCCAATGAAAAGAGAGCCTTCGGATGGCCCTCGACTATGGTCGACCTACTTACTTATGTTAATTATTGAATAATTAAACGATAAACTCTTTTTTTTCTATTAACTGTGAGATGTGATGCTTTCTATCGACAAGATTACATATGATTTGTCTGATGTAATAATCCTGTATTAATTCTATAATATCCCGAGGTGCATTATTATTATTATTAGCAGTAGTAGTAGTAGTATTGGCTCTACATTGGAGGTTAGGTTTAGGAAAGTGAAACTCTTCTTTTAACCAGGTTAAATCTTTTTGCAGCAAATCCATTCCAACTTAATTTGTTTCCTTGACATTTTGTGTGTTTTTTGTTTTTTTTGTATAATATTATTATTGACTTGATTTGCGCTTTGTATAAAACGTATAGAAATACAAAGTAAATCAACACCATTATTTGACTTAGATTTGAAACCCAAGGAATTTCTACCCAATAACAATGGCTCAATTTACTATATAATTACAAGAGTAATGAGCATGCTTCTCTTATTCCAGAGGAACAGGAATTTCAGATTTTTTTTAAAAAAGTGTATTATTAGTATTATTAGTGTGAACAAATAATGTGTTGGTATCAAATAGACTGTCGGGTGGAATTCAGGTGATTCTACAAAAGTGAATGAAACATTTTGCCGAGGGGGGAAAGGCGATTCATAGAAAAGAAAATCTGTATACTGTGATCATAAATTGAATTATTTTAATCTATAAAGTTATCTTGTCGGATGTTAGAAATTAGCATCGAATCTGGCACATGTGAAAAAAATTATATAATCTCTTTTAATAGTAACAACATATAAAAAATGAAATACGTTATCGCGCTCGTCAGAGCACATGCCATTGAAGTACTTGTAGAACAAGCACAGGGACACAACATTGTGGCGATGGGACAGGGGCTGAAGCTTGGTAGACAGTGAAGGACTTATTAAATGCCGTAAAACTCAACAACCAAACCACCAGTAATCGCTGTTGAGCAATGTGGTAAAAACCACAAACAAAAAGAAAAAAGAAAACGAAATACTAACCTGCACAGAGGTAGGTACCTGCCAGTACAGAGCCCACTAAAGAAGTCTTGCTCTTTGAAGCTTTGAAATAGTTAACAAATTCGTCCATAAACACTCCAAACGAATACGCAACGCCATCAACAATAATATTGCTGATGAGCGATGCTCCAACAATGACCCAACCCCATCCTCCATCTGGAGGGGTTGGGATGAATGTGTCTGCTTTGTCATCCACTACGTTTTCGGGCTCCGGTGCGGTTGAATTGTTCTGAACTTTCTTTTTTCTCTCCATCTTGTTATTTTCTGTTGTAATTTCACAAACGAGCCATTAGGTGAACACTGACAGACAGAAGGACTGCCTCTCTCAGGGACATCAACAGTAATCACAGCAAAGATCTCCGCAGCTCCTATGTCGTCCTAATTTTCTGCTCACCGGATCATTTACTTGACAGCAAAGACGATTTTACCTATAAATGTAAAACAGAAACACCTTGATTCATTTATTGTTTTCAGTTTTTTTTTTTAGGTTTTTTTTTGGGGGGGGGGGGGGTCGCTCCAAACAAGACATATTGCCACAGAAGCATAAAAGGCTATTGTGATAGGGGCCAGATTTATAAGGGAAAACTCAGGTGAAGGAGTTGAGCAGCAAGATGTTTGCTCACATTATATTTAAATTTCTAGGTACTTATGCAGTTTACGGACCGGGCTGAAATAATAACATTAGAACGCTATTATTAACATGGGGAGGGGAACTTTATTAACTATTCTGTACTTTCACCTAACAATTTAATAAACAAAAGATAGTGTAAAACTTGAATTGAATCCTATCTAAAAAATAGCCCGGTCTGTAAACTGCGTAAGTACCAATTTCTACGTGTTGGTACAGTTGGAGAAACAGGGAGCAGGGAAGAAATTCCAAAGGTAAGCAGTCCTAGGAAAGAAGCTATTAGAATAGAAAATCTTACGTCATCTAGGGACCTCTAAGTGAAGGGGTGTGATTTTTTTGCTAGTCGGGTGGTTCAGGGGTTGGCATAATGGTTAGAGTGTTTGCTAATAGGCTGAGAGATTGTGGTTCAATCCTCGCAGCGTCATACCAAAGGCTACAAAAATGGAACTTGATGCCTCATTGTTAAAGATTTAACATAATAAGCACGGGTAAGTAAAGTAGTCTAGAGAAAGGTGTGACGCCCTCCCCTACATCTCATTGTAGTAGACAACAAAAAAGGAGCCTTCGTGTCACCTTGAACTACGGTTGATCCATGTATGTTTATATTTTAAGCCAGAATTCACTACAACATGGTTATAGATTCTTATCTTGTATATCACTTTCAATCCAATTATACAGACACAGTTACCACATTTGAATATCATACATACCTAATGGTTATATATATATATTTTGGTACAGAAAAATTAATACAACATTCGTACCGTCGGTTTCAAACATGGAAGGACTTAGCTAACCGGCTCTCTTCAGCTTCTGATATATATATATATATATATATATATATATATATATATATATATGAGTGTTTATGTAGGTATGACTGTATAGTTTGGTGTGTGTGCTTATGTTTAGGTTTATACATGGATGTGTATTTCATTAAAACTATTGGTGCTTCTGTATTATTAGGGACAGATGAAATTCATTTTCAATTTAGAAGAGTTAGTTGAAAGGGGAGATAATGTAAACTGTGTTTTTGTTTTTTTTGTAACCAAAAGCCATAAGGAAACTCAGGAGAATTAGTCAGAAAATACATTTTTTAAAGGGTACTTATGCAGTTTATGGGCCGGGCTGAAATAATAACGTTATAATTTAGAAAGCCATTCTTAACATGGGGAAGTTGGGGGTTTGATTAACTATTCTGTTTATTAAATTGTTAGGTGAAAGTGCAGAATTGTTAATCAAGCCCCAACCTCTTTATGTAAAGAATTGATCAAGATGTAGCTTTCTTTAGAGAAAAAAAAAAAAATCTTTATTTAACATTTTGGTAATTTGGACAAAAGCAACAAAAAGATGATTGTCATAATGTTTGATATATTCCAATGTTGAGGATATTTACTGTGTATGAACAGTCACATTTTATTAATTAGGGAAAAAACAACAAAAACCTTATTTTCTATGGTTTTTTCTATACTCAAAGTCGAGGGATTTGATTTTTTATAAGCATAAAAATGAAAATGAATTCCTCATTAAAAACTGGCTATATAATGAAATGAACAAACGAAAAAGCAAAACGTTGATTCGTCAACTAAAATAATTATATATTACTGAATAATTTGAAATGTTTATTTTGGGATTTACACCTTTATTATTAAAGACAGAAAAAATAAAAATAAAAAGTTAATGAAGTTTTTTTTAAATATATGAATCAATTTTTTTTGTAATTTAGAAAGATGAGGTGGGTGCGGGGGGGGGGGCTTTTCTTTTTTAAAATAAACAAACGGAAGTTATTCTGAATTTAAAACTATTTTCATCAAATCGTTTAATTAATATTTATACTGATAATAATAATAATAATTTTCATATCAAGAAAACTATTGTATATATATATAAGAAAATAGGAGAATTAAATTACAAATGAATCGTATAGAATATTAATTTATTAGAAACTGTTTATAAAATAAATATGCAAATGAAGTATAGCCTTGAATGTGTTTTGCAAGTTTTCCGATCAGTATATATATTGTGTATTTGAAAATATTGTGTTGTATTATTGAATTAAATGAGTCTAAGGTATTTTGATATAAATATAGTTCGGATAACTGGAAAATAAACTTGTGCATTTATTCATTTAGACACTAAATTTTCCTTCTATTTGAAACATGATTCATACTTAATTTACATATGTTAGATACTTTGCAGAGAATGCTGAGACATATGAAACTGATTGGTTGAAAAAGATCACATGGGATTGTAGAGAGGATACTTTTCAAATGAAAGCAAGTTAGTGACTGGGTTCGGGGTTGTTTGCTTATGGCCACATTGCAAAGAGAATTAACTGTGTAACATCCTAGGAACTTATGATCCAGCTGACCCACTGGTGATGATGATTGTTGAAATAATATTCCACATCATTCATACTCATCGATTCCTTACCCTATGCAGGATGTAGTTATAAAAAAAGAAACACAAGATGATGACCCATACATGGTTCACTCATTGAGTCGAAATGTAGCAATAGTTGACGTGGATGTGTTCAAATAGTGTTAAAAACGGAATTTTCCACATACGGTTAGATGACATAGAAAATCGGAAAATTCCATTAGAAGTTTAAGATTAGAATTAGAGCTATGTGGTCAGGATGTTGCTTCACAGACAGGAAGTCTCCAGTGACATGTAGTAGATAAACTGATAAAATCTTTCTCTTTTTTTTTTTTGAATAGCGAAAGAGAGTGGTAATGTTTAGAATAGCTGCTTCCTCCCCGTAATGGGATGAGTTGAGGGAAGACCCACGGGTTATTATAGAACATCAAGGTATACATGTATGCTGTAAATAAGAATAAAAACCCCAAAAGGAATTGTTAAACCCCAAATGATTTTGTGCTATTATTATTAATAACTTTTACAACCACTGCTATTAAAAAGAAGCCGACAGGTGTTAACAACAACGGAAAGGAAGAGGAGAGACTGAACTGCTACTATGTGTCATTAACACAACAAGACTTCATCTGTTTACATGATGAGCCACTGTCTAGATAATCTGCCGGAGACAAGAATAGGCCAACTGTAGTGCTGGAGAAATAAAGCCACTAAGATGATAGTCGAAGAAAAATCTGAATATTATTTGGCTAAGGATCGTCCAACACACAGAAACGTTTATCGATACTACAGTAGAAACTAGTATCTTGAAACTAGTAGGGGTAGGTAAGGAAATGAAATTCAAATATTACATAACCGTATAATAATGTATGTATTTAATATAATTTTAACAATTTTTACAAAACAGTTAAAAAAAGAAAAAAAATTATTTACAGAAAGCTAACAAATAAACTGTTAAGTTTTCTTGTCCAATATTTACAATTATTGATTTTTATTGGGATGTAAATAAATTTATAAGATTTATTGGAGAATATTTTTGTGGACTGTTTTTTGTTAATATTGAATATCAATTGCTGAGCCATACCCTAATCCTACTTTCAAATAAGGAAAATATATTTAATAACTTTTGCATTAAATGTGTTAGGTGGATATACACCACCTAATAATACTTTTAAATATTTTGTATTTAAAGGGAAATTGAATATTTTTATAATTAAAGGGAAATAACTCTTGTACCCTAAAGTTATTTCTCTTGCCAAGAAACATTTGGATTTGACCAGAGGATAACAAAATAGAAAAATTCAAATCGAGATGCTTACTGAACTCAGCTTAGTTAACCTCCTCATTTTCATAGTATTTCTCCCAGTTGCAAATAGTTAAATAAATAATTATTATTGTTGATTTCCATAGAATCGTTTTCATCCATTTTATTTCTTCATATTTGTGTCTTACCACTCACAAAATGAAAACAAAACTTCTCACCAATGAACTAATCAATATTATCAGTATTATTAAGATTGGAGACATTGTTTTAGTTAGTAATATAATTAAACATTATATTTATACAGGATAAGCATATAGAGTTAAATTAGACTACCCATTAACTGCTGAGTCACACCCACGACCATTATTTGTTCTACTTCAATTTCTTTCGAAAATTCATAAACTGTGTTATATCTGTTAAGAAATTCTTGCATAACTGAAATAAAGTCCTTCTGGATAAAAGGAGGGACATAACTAAAACGGGGGCATAACTCTATATTCGTCCATGTAGAGTTACTTCCCTTTTATTGGAAAAATAATCATATTTAGGAAAAAAACGGAATAATTTTTAAAAAGAAAGCAAAATAAATTGCAAGTAAATACACTATCATGCAACGCCAGGCCATGAGTTCTTCTAGTTATATTAAAATGATATTTGGAGAGAAAGGAAAATATCCAAATCCACTAATTCCTACCCAAATGTATTGCTAGTCTCAATTATAATCAAATTAACTTTTAACCTAAAAAGAACAATTTGGTCATGTCCAGTTGGCAATTTGCTGATTTTCTCCCAAAGGCAAATTGGTATCTGAAAGCATTTTCACTCCGATGACCTTTCAGTGAATTTGTCCTAATTGCTAACAATTCATCACCATCCTCCATACAACAAAAATATTGACCCAATAATTTTCTTTTTCTTTCTTTTTGCACCATAAATTATTGCATGGTAATTCAAGATATTTTTAGTATTTTATTGCAACTTCTTTTTTCCATAATTATTTTTTATCCGAGTTTTACTGATCAATAGATTTTTATTTCAATTTATCCGATTTCCAATTGTCTGCTACTTTAATTATGAAACAAAAACACATTTGCAATTTTTGGTTTCCTTACAAACTTTATGATGGCAACAAACATTTATCATAGAAATAGAACTTATAAACATATTACTAGGTGTTAAATACATTGACAGATTTTGTTTAAACTTGTGCAGGTCTCATGTTTATTATTATGATTATTATTATTATGATTATTATTATGATTATGATAATGATGATTATTATTATGATGATGATGGTGTGTGTGTGTGTGTGTGTGTGTACGTACTCACTAGGAGTTCTCACACAGGTCATCATCAGTGATTGCTCACTGATAATCACCGGTGGTGTTCTCTGGAAGTGACAACAAGTCTCCCCAGATTTCTAGTACTCTCCACCTCTTTCGGTAATTATTGCAAATGACTTTGCATTATCACAACAAATGGTTACCATTGATTTCTCACTGGCAAACGACCTTTGGTCTTCTCTGGGATTTGGATGGCAATAAGCCTCCCCAAGGTCCCAGTCCTCTCCGCACTCTTCCAGTGGAGGTCTGGTTAGTGCTCTCCCTGCTCAATCTTCAGACTCCAGGGAACACACCGGTTATTATCAGTGATCAATCAATGATGATCTGTGTGAGAACTCTTAGTGAGTTGATGATAATAATAATACTACTAATAATAATAAAGTATATATATATATATATATATATATATATATATATATTGGAATGCAACAATAAAGTATATATATATATATATTGGAATGCAACAATAAAGTATATATATATATATATATATATATATATATATATATATATATATATATATATATATTGGAATGCAACAATAAAGTATATATATATATATATATATATTGGAATGCAACAATAAAGTATATATATATATATATATAGAAAAGAGGGTAGTGCAGTATTAGTGCAGTTCCAACGAGAGAAAAGTATATATGTAAAGGAGTAAGGCTACCAACATTTGTAGAATGTTTTTTTCAACATTTATTTATTATTTTGTTGTTTTTTTCAACATTTATTTATTATTTTACCATTTTATGATTTTATATATAACGCGTTTCAAGCGGTGGCCCGCTTTCATCAGATATGAGAATCCATTTGAAGAAATGTCTTTCGATTCGAGCAAATGTTGTTTTATTTGTTTTTGCGCATGCGTGGGTTTGCGGGTATCTTTGATTTTTATTTTTATTTTTATTTGTCATTTTTCCTGTTTCTCTTGGTCAAGTGCGTGTTACTCATCCATGATCCATCGGTCATCCTAGCTTTCTAGGGTGCGGGAGATTTTCTTTTGAAATTTGATACTTTTTATTGCTTTTTGTCTCCAAAAGTTGAAGTGGTGTCTGCGCGCGCGTGTGTCCGTATGTGTGGTCTGGTCTCGAGTCTTGTGAATAGGTGGGCGATACATACACACACACAAACACGCACACACAATATATATATATATATATATATATATTGGAATGCAACAATAAAGTATATATATATATAGGAATGCAACAATAAAGTATATATATATATATATATATATATATATTGGAATGCAACAATAAAGTATATATATATATATATATATATAGGAATGCAACAATAAAGTATATATATATATATATATATATATATATATATATATATATATATATATATAGGAATGCAACAATAAAGTATATATATATATATATATTGGAATGCAACAATAAAGTATATATATATATATATATATATATATATATATATATATATTGGAATGCAACAATAAAGTATATATATACATATATATATAGTTATGCATACCCTGCGTTGCCAGGTAAGGCTTTTACTTGTAATTTATTTTGAAACTATGCAGTTTTTTCGCCCTAACTTTTATATTTTTTGTTCAAACGAAAGGGAAGTATGTTTATAATGGACAAATACAAAGTTACCTTCAATTTATTTTCAAATGGCAGCTATACGAAAATAAATCCGACCAGATAAATTATTTTCTAGAAGTAATAAATTTCAAATAATTTCTTTCAGAATACAATTTTAAAGCATATAAGACCGGAATAACAAAGATTCAAAAAAGTTATTAACCATCTCAGCAAAAGCAATTTATTTAGTGACAAGAAATATGGATTTCGTCCTGCAAGATTAACTGTTGATGTGCTGAACCCTAAAATTTGAATCTCGGATCTTAGTCACTACGACACCTTACCAACTGAGTTAACTTGCCTGAACAGAAGAAATATATATCGCTTTTAAACGATTTTTTTTTTAATGTTTATTTGTAAATTCAGGAAAAAAATTTTTTATTGAAATCGCTCTAGACACTTGATGAAAGAAGCTAATCCTAATAATAAAAAGAGAAGGGAAGCTGAAATGTAATGTGAGTCTTAAAAGGGCTTAGTTCTGATGACCTCAGAGGAAGATTAAATCTACACAGTATAAGAAGATGTGTGCAGAATAGGAGACTTTGATGGCATGGCCACGTTGAAAGAATGGATGAGAGTTCTTGGTTAGTAGATGTAGAAAACTTGAGGTAGCAGATTCAGTTCACAGGGTAAGGCCAAGGAAAACATGGGAGGAAGTGATAAAAATGGATCTGAGGGATAAATAAAGACCTGGACAGAGATAGGTTACTTTGGATGTTCGATTTCTTAAAGCCGTCCAATGCATGCCAGCATGTTAAACGTACATTAAACCGAATATGGTGATGATAAGTCTTTTTAAATTACAATTCTTTTAATTCTTGAAGAATTGAAAAACGAATTACCAGCACCCATACATGACAAAAAACTTGACGATTACTGTTTCAGAATTTTCGAGATGAGGATTGATAATTTGTATTATTCGAACTACTATTCTTATCTTGGATGTTATTCTCAGAATGTTTCGACTGGTGTAACCTCAGACCTCTTTTAGGAGCATCTTGTCAAACTCAGGAATCCGTGTGAAATTTCAAACCCTTTATTTAATTCATGGGGGTAGGTTGTTCTTGTCCCATCAGCCATGACCATGTAGAAGTAGGTAATTTTTATTTTATTCTTAGTTAGTATCGCCTGTAGTGAGGATTGAACGTTCAGAAGACTGTTATTTATAACTGATTGCCACTCAACACTTTTATCCATTGCACCACATGTCCTTCATTTTAATTCATCTATGTATTTGTTAGAACACAGCTATAAAAATTATACAACAGTCATTTTCTTAGTTTGGTAGCCTTTTAGTATTGAGTAAAAGTTAATCATTTTTTGTAAAAGAAAAAAAAACATGATTATCATGTGTGTGCTGTAGCAAGCGGCAAAGTTAAGTAGAGAAATCCGAGCTATGACTTTACCTTATAATCGCCCGTGCAAATGACAGAGCCGAATATAAACTCGATCAATCGTGCCTTCAGCACTTTGCTTGTGGCACCTATAACAAGCAAGTCTCAATTGATTTGAATTTGTTTTGATTTTTTGATTTGGTTCAGTCGGTCCCCACTTGATTTGTGGCAGTGATCTTGTTACAAAACGATTCATGGTTCCAATCGCAGTCAGTCTCCATTTCATTTGCAGCAAAGCAATTCAAGACTTTTGATTTGCAACATTAGTTTTACACTTTCCAATTCATTATTTCAGTAATCCTTCCAAAAGGAGAGTAGAAAGTTGACCTTGTTTTTTTTTTCTTTCGGCAGCCCTGTAACTCTCACCTTCCCTTATTTTGTCCTTTAGTCCTCACATTCCATGAGCAATGTTTCTAACAAAGGGGGAAGAATTGCTGTTTTCTGGGTCAGAATCTATCCATCTAACACTTATCGTTGGCTAGTTTTTTACCTTGAGGTAGTATATTTTTAGCTCCTTACATCAAGTGGCTTTATGCCTTGTTTGAAGCAATTGCCATAAAAAAATTAAAAATTATAAAAAACTGCATTGATTTTAGGTTATGAATTAACATGTTCTCTCATTTTCAGTTTTTCTGCAGCCGTAGTCATTGAGAAAGATAGACATTATGTATAGGATGACCTCTATATGCAGTTGTCAGTCTGCAAGCCTTAACAACTTTAGTTTTTTTTAAGGCGTCGTCATTCTCCTACATGCAGCATCTATTACTGATCAGGCTCAATGTCAACTTGGTGTGTCAATGTGACTATGGCAGTATATCTTCAGTAATGGAAAGTTGTTTTCATGAGATGTTATAAAATATTTTTCAATAGTCTATTGAAAGTACATAACAAATTAGCAAAATAAATCGAATGATTTTTGAGTTGGTTGTTCCTATTTTCTTGGCTCCCCATGAGGGCCAAAGTAAGACACAATGTCAGATCACAAAAAGGTGGCACTCTGGATTGGAACAAAAATTTAAATTGCCTTAGTCTGGAAGAACTTCTCCTTCACTGACCGAGGACAGAATAGACAAAGTGTAGCATCAAAACAGATACTACACTTTGTTCCTAGCAAAAAGGATTTGGTTGTTTTGAATTACATTTTTTTCCTCTGTCTCTCTCGCCTCTCTCTTCCTTATTCTTCTTGATTGTCTGACGATGATACTCTTGCCTCTTCTCTCTCTCTCTCATTTGGTTTTGGTATTTAAGGTGCTTTGAATATCCCGGACTCTAGGGTTGGCAACACCAGGCAACGTCTCATGCCTGCTCTCCATGCGGTTGATACCAATCATGTTGCAAGCAATCAAATCACTTCTTACGCACTCAAGCCAGGTTTTCCTTGCTTTTCCATGCACTTTCGTGCCTGGGGTATCCAGGCATGTTATTGAGTAGATGCAGGAGTTGGCATGCTGTACATGGCCAAGCCACCTGAGACACCGAGCGTATAAGGCATTCAAAATCCCACCAATACTAAGTTTCTGACAGAGCACAGCTGAAGGGATGCTGTCCTCTAGTTTGCTGTCAAACATCCACCTGATCATGGCACGGTCATTATACTGAAACTGTTGCAAATCAAAAGTGTTTGGGGCCCAATATCACTGCCATGCAAAACGGCGGAGCGAACACAGTCCGAAAAAACCTTGCCCAGAGTCGTGAAAGAAATATGCCTTGATGTAAGGATTGGCAGCAGTTTCCTGAACCTTCCCCGAGCAACACAACAGTGAGCAGTAATAGTATGTTCGCAACGAACACCAGTATTTAATATGAATCCTCATATAAGATTACCAGTTTCATCAAGGCAGAGGCGAATACTTTCTCAAAGAGATCATTTAAAGTGTTGGTGAAAGTATGTGTCCAAACAGCACAAGAGAGTGAAATCCAATGGCTAGGGGAAAACCCAAGACAGCCACCACTTTTATACATCTGCAGAGACTTCTTTTCATCAAAGAACTGCCTATCATGTCCCGCCTTATACATTGATATTTGATGTTCTAAATGGCTGTTAACCATACCAGTGGGTCTTGTTTGTTTTTTTTAATCTACTGAGTCATAATTCTTCTAACAAGTCACGCCTGGTCGTGGTATAGGTTTAGTTATCAATATCCTGCCTGTGTAACATTAGAGTCGACCAATTCTTGTTTACAGCAGATTATCTGGATGGTGGATCATCACATAAATAACTGGAGTCTTGTTGTATTGATAACATGTAGCAGTAGTAGACATCACAGTGATGTTGATCTCTTTCTTTTTCTCTTTTTTTTATCATAACTGTCTTCTTTTTTAATAGCAGCAGTTGCAAAAGTTTTTTAATAATGATAACACACGATCATTTGGAGTTTAATAATTCTTTTGAGACTTTTCTTTTTTACAGTTTACATTCATAATACTCGGTGGGATACCCCCCCCCCGAACATCTCAGACATGTCCGTTCTCTTTTGTAGTTCAGAAAAAAGAGAAAGATTTTATCAGCTTATCCACTTGTATTGCTGGAGAATTCCTGTCTTTGATACAACATCCAGCTTAAATTTCTACTCTTAGATTTCTCGTGGAATTTTCTGCTTTTCTACTTAATGTAACCCTTATGTGGAAAATTCCGTTTCTAACATTGTTTTAACACGCACATGTCCAAATATTGCTACATAAACAGCAACTGGATTACATTGCAGTAATGCTCATCGAGTGACCGAACACTCATGTAATCACATGGTAGTATTTATACAAATCTAAATTTTTAAAAATATTTTGAGCTTTTTCTTGTTATTATTGTTGCTGTTTCTAATTATTTGTTTTCAAAAGTTCCATTATTTCAATATT
This sequence comes from Sepiola atlantica, assembly GCA_963556195.1. NCBI lineage: Eukaryota > Metazoa > Mollusca > Cephalopoda > Sepiida > Sepiolidae > Sepiola > Sepiola atlantica. Next base: position 163,044,828 of record OY744524.1, on the reverse strand, counting down.
TTCTCTTCTCTGCAAAAAATGAATTCAATTTTGACATTAATTTACATTACAAATCATGTACACTTTTACAACACCCAGTTTTAAAGTACATCCGATCGATGGAGAGGCCCTATTTTTGGGGAGTTTAGGGGAGTGTGGAGTCACTTCTTAGTTGTCATTACTTCCAGGTCCACTCTAACCCAGAGTGATCATACCTATCTATGAGTTGAATGGAAAGGCTTCCCTGGGTATGGCATGATGCTGGTATACACATACATTTACAACATTTATAACTAGTTAAGACAAACACCATGAATAATTATTTAAAAACGTTAAGAAGTTGAAGCATAAAAAAACTTTTACCAAATAACCAGATTTGGCATTAAATAACCCGAAGGGGGTTGATATCTCGTTAAAATGAAACAAATAAAAAAAAAAAAACATAGTGATATGTTCATTGTTCAAAATACAAGGATTTGTACACACACTCAAACTTGCATAGAAAAGAAGCCGGTGACGATAATAAGTATACAACCAAAATGGCAGCTTGCATTTTATTGATTTTGTTGTTTTTATCGTTTATATTAGCGTCTAGTATCTACGAGTGTATGTGTCTTTGTCAACATTCCTTTCTGCAGTACTCTCAGTATATTTATTTGTTGTGATGACTCACTCCACGCTTTGTGAGCGTCCTAGTTGGTAACTCCCTTTAGTAGGCAGTCGCGATATACGTGTATTATCAGAAATCTCTCTCTAAAGCTGCTACTTCTAACTCTTCTTCATCTGCCCTTTCGTTAAGATGCATATTCGAAATGACCTTTTAAAAAAACAGTTTATTCGGTAAACATCAGTTTTCTCTAGATTTTATCTCACAAGCAAAAGGTAAATGTTTTATGTGCGACATTGTTCACAAGCTCCTCTTTTAGAAATGATTGTTATTTCTTAAAATATCTTGAAAATGTAATTCTTAACATTTCCAGTTTAGTATATTGGAGATCCCCAGGGGACTAGACAGTTCGTCTAGTAGACGATCCGCGATCGTCTAGATAAAACGTCATAAAGGATCTCTTCCCTCCTCCTCCCCCCCCCCTCTCACTCTGATTTGATGCACTGTTATCCGCCATCTCTCTGTGTTAATGAATGATGTCATCCTCTGTGCACATTTATCCTCATCCGTTTTTGATGAATGACGTCACAGAAGAGTGACAAGAAAACAAGATAACAAACATACAAGATACACAAAGTTTTCGTAGTATACTAGAACTTAGAGGTCTAGACGTTCTGCTGGTAGATGACTCGTAACCATTTGGAAGTGTCATGAGTTGCCAATATAAAGGATCCCTTCCCCACCTCTCTTTCTTATTTGATGGTTGACATCATCATTTTCTGACATCGTACATGATGACATTATTATTTTATGCCCGGTTATCCCACATCTGTGTTGACAGATGACGTCATCCGTTTGTGATGTCATCCAAATGATGACGTCATCAAGTGTGCACGGGGGACAAACAAGATAAAATAACAAGCGAGATCCACAGAGTCTTGTATATAGATAGATTTACTTTGAAATTCTCGTGTAATTTTACGAATTTTAAAATGTCTTCTTCGACACGTCCTTGCATTTTTACAAGGTTTTCTGTCGGTCGGTTTGAAAAAGCATTCCCATCAACGCACAGATTGAATGGACGCATCTTATTCTAGATGCGTCCAAGCATCTCTATAAGAGGCTCTATCTGTTGGTCAGTCTGTCATGTACGTTTGAAATAGCATTTTCCTCGCTAAATGTACAGATTAAATGCGTCTCATTTTAGATGGCACTAAGCACCTCTATAAGAGCTATTCTATCTGTCTGAACGTCTGTCACAGTTAAGTTCTTTTTTAAATAGCCTGCTTAAGTTTGAAATAGTATTCTTAGATGTGTGCAGGCATCTCTGTCACACTTGATTTGGATTATTTTGATTATTCAGACTACTGTTTTGGTCGATGTAACCTCCAACCTTCTTCAGGTGCATCTTGTCGAACTCAGTAATTTGTACTGTGATAACTTGCTCTTGTCCCATCAGCCATGACCAGGTAGAAGTCTTAAGTAATTCGTAATTGTATTCTTAGCATCGCCCGCACTAAGGATTGAACCTTCAACCTCCAGAAGACTGTAACTTAGAACTGGTTATTACTTAGCACTTTTATCCGTTGCACCACATGTCTTTGCAAACAATTCTAGTATGAATTTTAGGAGGTGTATCTGTAAACCCACTTTCAATTCAGTTGAGAAAGTTATGAGTATGTAAACAAACATACACAGATGAAAAGCTATGGATATTTTATATTCTAGCTTTTATGTTTTTAGCAATGCACGTGTTTGCAAATATCTTTCTCACACGGGAGATCGCCATTTTGCGTAGCGTGTTATGAATAAAACACACGAGTGTCAGAAGAAAGAGAAAAGGACAGTGGTTGTAAGAAGCAGTTCGATTTACATACACATGGATATTTATTCACAGAAACAGCCATTCGAAGACAAATATAAAAGGAGGATACAAAACATGTAAGGTGCTGCATGGTGTAATATACAAGCGAAGAACAACAGAAATATGTACTAAAGAAGGAATATATTCTGGTCCCAAATACAATGAGAAAGAACACATGCTGCTAGAGTTGAGATCGAGAACTATGCATGAGGAATGAATAAGTAAATATTTGTGTTGTGCGTTTCTGAGAGTTTGGGGCTGCTATCAGAAGATGTAACACAACATACTACAGTTTTGGAAGACATGTTTCTCTGAGGAGTTGGACGTCCACTTTGAAGGACATGCTAGAAAGAGGACAGTCTCGTTCTGAATTTCCCATGCATGGGCAGAACAAAGTTTATTTAACTTCTGGAGAGCAGAGCACGTTCTCTTATGTTGGCGATAATAAATAGAAGGGAGATAACACAAATAATTCTGAGCCAACACAGGCATCATATATTATTTATTTATTATTATTAGTGTTGAGTAATTAAGAATACATTGGATCAGTGATTGCTATATAGTCTATTATTAAAGTGCAATATTTGCTTTCATTTTTAATACATACATAGATAGCTTGGAATTTAAAAATAAAAACAATCCCAGAAAAATGTTCTTCCCCTGGTTTGAAGTCACAATTTTTAGCATGCATATAAATGCCACCAGATTTATTAACCTGATACTTAAAACATATTGTGACATCAGATCATATTGACAATACAAAGCCATCTTTTTTTATTAAAAAAACCCTGAATAATCCATGATAAAGACTGTGTTTTTTTTAAGTATCAAATTTATAAATCTGGTGAGATGTATGTGTTTACTAAGTAACGAAGGGAATAACATTTTTCTGGGATTGGTTTTATTTTTACATTTTAAGCTTTCTATGAAGTAAAATAAAATGATGCATTAGATCAAAGTTTAATGTCATGTCCTAGTTTGGAAATGATCGACGTTGTTATTTTTTAAGAGGTCTTAATTTTTCCAATGTAATATACCGACTTCTAAAATATCTATTTGTAAAAACCATTTCATTTGACAAATTCTTAAATGTTTTTATTATCACACTGTTCTGTAATTAAACATTAATGCACTTAAATAATCTATTATTATATGAAAACTGAGTTAGTCAACGTTTGTTTCCATAAGACTTTTTCCTATATATATTTTAATCACAAAAATACAATATTGCACAGAAAGACACAACACAAAGTAAGTAATATTTACTAATTCATTGCTTGTGTGTAATTCTCCAAACAAGGCATGAAACCACTTGATTGAAGGAGATAAAAAGAATGTAATATGATTATTGTGAAGACAGAAGATGCCTATTAGCCTTAGTCGTTTCAAGACTAAGGTTATAGGTAGGAGGAAAATAGTCAGCAGGAAGAGAATTTCACAAGCCTGCAGTTCTTGAAAAGAAGCTACTGGAAGAGGAGGATGTATCAAAACAGCGAATTGGTGAAGACCACTAGACTAAAGAGCCAAACGAGCTTGAACAAAGGAAGCAGGGAATAAATCAGACAATTCTGAAGAACACATGCAATAATGGTACTTATAGAAGTGACAGAGATTAGCAACATCATGCCTGTGAGAGTAAGAGGGTGCCAAGAAAAAAAAAAGGCGGGACCAATTAAATTACAAATTTGGGGTGTAAAACGTCTTTCCTGTCCTTTCGGGTCAATTTACTCTTGGGGGAAGGAGTTTGTGATTCTTGGTTTCCTCAATTTTCCCGGGCAACGCCAGGGCATGGGTCTGCTAGTTGACAATATTTTCTTTAAACTACAATGAATTATTGACAACATGAAACCATACTTATTCAGTGAAGATATGGCTGAATCCATGATAAAATCAGTGTTTTAAGTATCACGTTTTTAATTAAATACAAGAAACTTACATTGTCACTGGCACTGACATTTCCACAGAGTACAAACAATTTAGTTTCTCACCAATCATCCGTTTGTTTTGATATTTTAGGTCTTATGATGACACTAGTAAAATGTTTTGTTGAGCCTACGTTAAATGTCTGTAGGTAGTGTAACCTTTTGTTTTCCATCTCCTATTTCCTGCTATTGTTTATATAATCACTCCCCGCTCGGATGCTTTTTGCCTTAGGTTTAAATATCAAATGCACAACGAGGTTTTCCTCTAACGATTGAATTAGTTTATCTCAGAAAGACACAACATGATTGTTTATATTTCTTCTTTACACCAACCTATCCACTCTCCTTCAATGCAGTGATTATAGGAAGCCTGGAAATAGCTAGGAAAAGTAGATGAGACCATGAAACCTTATTAAATGTTTTTTGTTACTTCAATACACCAAAAGCAAGGCACACTGCCACTGAAACGTAAGGGACTACTGTGCTTTAGGGGACAGATTTATGGGGGCATTCTAAGTGGGGAGTTGTGCAGCTAGATGCTGGTTCACATTACATTTAAATTTCTGAGTGTCGGTACAATCAAGAAAACAAGGAACAGGGAGGGAATTCCAAAGGCTAGCGGTTCGAGGAAAGAAGCTATTAAAGTAGAAAGCCTTCCAGCATCTGGGGACCTTTATATTGAAGGGGTGTCACTTTGTTTCTTGTCGGGTTTGCCATTAAGGAGGAACAAGTGCAGCAAGTTCTTGGGAGCACATTCTGTTGAAGTACTTGAAGTTTTCTCACACGATGGGGGGAAGCCCACCTTCTTTACAAAAAAAATTGACAGTATCTTCTATGTATTTATTCCAATTCATGTTACCCATGAATGTTAGGCCAATGAATTTGAACGTTGGACTCTCGCGAAGGGTGCTATCAGCCATGGCAATCGGTGGTTACTAAGGTTTCTTATAATTCATAAATATTGTAGTAAGTAAACTACAAATGCAAACCAGGTCCGACGTGAATTCTATTGCACCTTAATTCAATACAAAGAAAACAATGAATATCATACATCGTAAATAAGACATGTACTATGACACTCCTTTATAACATCCCTACTCCTTTACAGGCCTTTCTCAGCCATATTGGAAAATATCTGCCAAGTTCAAGCCTCTGTCCAATCACCACAGTGTTGCATCCCTGTGCTTGTTTTACTAGTACTTCCACGGAATGTGCTCAGACGAACTTACTGCACTTATACCTCTAACTAACCCAACTAGCAGAAAAAATCCCATCCCTTCACTGTAGCGGTTTCCAGATGTCTGAAAATGTTCTACTCTTAAGATAGTTTCTTCCCTCACACCACTTGCATTTGGAATTCCCTCCCTGCTCCCCACTTCCCTGACTGTACCAACATGCAGAAATGTAAATCTAATATGTTGCTTTACATTTCCCCACCTAGGTTGCCCCCTATAAATCTGGCCCCTAATCACAGAAATATCTTACGTCTCAGCAACAATATGCCTTGTTTAGGGTGAATATAAGTAAAAAAAAATTTAAAATATACCTATTGCACATACGATTCTAACCCTGCTTGTATTTTGCTGAATAAAGCTTGGATAACTCATCTTCCGAGTCTTAGGCTGTATGCTTGACATCTTGTTAAATAAAAATAGAAATAGTTCAATTAACCCTTTTCAGGTTATTTAATGCTGAATGTAGTGATTTTGGAAAAAAAGTTTTCATGCTCAAAGTTCTTAATATCTAGATATTTTCAAGTATATTTTGTAAATAAATAGTCTCAAAACGATAGATTTGACTCATAGATAGGACCCTAACAGGCACTACCACTCCTGGCCAGAGTGGACCCGGGAGCAATCACAACCAAGGAGTGACACAACACTCCTAAAATCTCCCAAATTGTAGCTCACCACTGGATGAAATGTATAGTCATACCTAGGACCAGGTTCGGGTAGACAGTTTGATTTGTTGCTAGGGTTGGGAAATTGGGTAGGCAGAAGAAAGAGAAAAAAAGATAGACAGAGCTCGAAAGGTGGATTGCAGAGTGGTGAAACACCTTACTCACCAGTGTCCAAGGCAGTTTAGTGTCATGTCTTTCAGCTAATAGATAATCTATGATAAATACGAAATTTTCGAATATTTACACATCCATGTGGAAACAAAATACCAGAATCCTCCCCAATCCATGATGTGACACATTGTCAAAGCTTAACATGGGAAATCCAGCTCCCTCAAAAAGGGAGCACTAGGACGGGATCAAAAATAGTTTTGATTGGACCTACCGGTATTCCTCTGTAACGTATTCGGCACTAATCCAATCACCCCTCCAAAGGAGGAAATAATGTATGGGAAGATAGCCTCCTGAGACCAATCAAGCAATCACTTCTAGTCCAGTCTGAAGACAGAGCCACCCAGCCGGAGGTCAAGGGTGAAATGAATGGTGCCCGTAAATGACAAATGACAATTGCACTAATTCTAACTGAAATATTATTTAAATACTATTCTTAATGTGTTTAGAGATTAATTGGACATCTAATTTGCCTAAAATATTGTTATCAATAAATGTAAATTATTTAGTGATCAGAAGTAATTTATAATTTTGTTTATTCGGATAAAAACAGTTACTGATTGAAAAGAATAATTTTTAATTGATTTATTCTGATAAAATGTTTGATCTGTTTTTTTCTAATAAAACATTTATTAATTTAAAACAGTAAGTTTTAATTGGTTTTATTCGAATAAAACACTGCTTAAAAAATTCAATTTTAATTGGTTTTATTTTAATAAAACGTTTACTGATCGAAAAGAATACTTTTTAATTGTTTTTATTCTAATAAAATATTCATTGATAAAAAAAGAGTAATGTTTAATTGTTTTTATTACAATTTAAAGTCTATAACATTTTTGTTCCAGTTGTGCTGACGTGCAGAAGAGGGAGACTTGAGAAACTCAACTTAGCCGGGTCTTTCGATGTTTATTTACGAAACAGTGATTTTCTTGACAACAGGCCAATGCAAAGAAAAACTTAAGCTGACCTGAATCAACCCGTTTCATTGGTAAAACGTTTTATAATATCCTACACAATGACACTTGACTCAACACAGGACATAATCTGACTCTTAATTTGTGTTCTTATATACTTAGAATACAGTATGATCTAATAAAGACATTGAAACAAAATTATAAATGCATGAAGTGTAATCTTTAGAAAGTTAATTGAGCAATAGGATGATATTTATTTGTATACTAGTGGTATCCGTTGTCCACATGGATCTGTGGCGCAATGGATAAAGGTGTTCATCAACAATCAGATCTAAGTGACAGGTTGAAGATTCAATCCTTACTACTGGCGAAATAACTAAGAATAACACAAAAAATTAATATTTCTACCTGGTCGTGGCTGACGAAACAAGAACAATCTACCCACAAAATAATGGGTTCAGTTCAAAATTCCGTATAAGTTACCAAGTTTGAAAACATACACCTAAAGAAGGTCGGAAGTTACAATGGTTGAACCGTTGTGAAAATAACAACTAAGATGAGTGTATTTACTTCCCTCCCACCACAGACAAGCGTACAAGAGGTGGTACACTCTGGCGCTTTAAAAATTGCCTGAGCAGCCCCGTCGGTATTTTCCCAGTGAGGCAGTTAGCTATAAATTAACCGCTTCCCAAAGCAAGTAGGCAGGGCCTGAAAGAGTGGACTTCATAGAGCTAAACAGAACAAATACCACAGCCAGACAAAAAATAAAAAAAAGCACTGCCATCACAATGGCCCAGTCTCTGTTAAATTGATTGTCGGGGATAAATCTTCGATTGGTATGATTGGTGGCAGAAAGGCGACAACTTTCTTCAACCAAGATGAGAATAGTAGTCCGAACAATCTATATATTTTGTTTGAATTTTAATATCAGAAAAAATAAATTTCTGCTGTAAATAAAATAATCTAAACTATTTTAGCTTTTAGGTGTTTTTACTTTCTTTTATTATTTTGTGCATCGTTGACCTAAATAAAGTGAAAAGAAAAACAAAACTCTCGATAATTCCTGTGAGAAGCAACCCATCTGCCAATTAAATGAAACTCGATTATCGATGTTTCTTCTTTAAATAAAGATAAACTTTTAAAATAAGAAAATTGGAAACATGAATTAGGAATCCTGAGTTGCAGTAAATTCTCAATTCAAGTAGGGGTCACCAGTGTTGGAAAAGATATTTATCTAACAGCCCTGTACTTCGTAGATCTCCCAAACAGAAATATTAGAAATACTAAGATACAAAAAGGAATTACAAGTACAATTTACAAATTTATTACAGTTGACAAATACAAAAACAAACGGCAACACAACTTTATATATAATAACACATATAAAGCACAGTTAGTATTTACCTTGGGATAGGATCCCTAATTGTTTGCCTCCCCACGAGGACAGAGTTAGACACAAGGTCGTTTTTTTAATGTGGAAAAAACCAGTTCCTCCCAAAACGGGTCACTCTGGATTGGGACAAAAATTTATATTGGCTCAGTCTAAAAGGATTTCTCTTTCACTGATCGAGAACAGAAAAAATTAAGTGTAGTATCAGATCAGTACTACACTTTGTTTCTAGCCAAAAGGCCAAGGAACCTTTTGAGAGAGGGGTAGACAAAGGGGCATAACTTGCTCTTATCATGTGACTGGTGTAATCAGAGATTCGTTTCATCTCTACAAAATCTTATTTGATTATGAAACATACTTAATCGGTTTTCTACATTTTTATGTTAAAAACATCAAATATTTTTCAGAATTTTTATCAGTGTTGGTGAAAAAACTAGTATAAAATGTAGAACATAAAACAAACAATGCATGCATAGTATTTACTTGGAATTTAATGAAATATATAGTTTTCATGCATCTCTCTATTCTTTGACTCCGGCAACATATGTCTTATCGATTGTATTGGGACATTAATGTGTTCTTTCACTTAGTGATTATGTCTGTGGTTTTACCTCTTCGTTTATTATGTTAAGTACCACCATACGTTTTTTTTTTCGTATTTGCCTTTATGTTTTCAATGTGAACAGTTCTGGATAGTTTTAGAGATGTACTCCCATATTAATCTATTATATAAAACATGTTTGATTTACACATCACAGTCTGTTTACAGTAATAAATAAGTTGACTAATTGCCGGTGTTAGCTCCAGAATTATCTGCGTGATTTACCTTAGATTATATCCAAGTTATCTCCCCTTAATTATACTGTCAAACGAAAAGAATGCCCTCTCCTGTGTCATAGCACTCTATCTTACCTTCAGAGCACAAAATCGACTTTAAGAAACGTCTGTACGATGTACGTACCTGTGACAGAAAGAAAATATCGTACACCAAAAATCTTGTAAATTGATCAACTAGTTTTTTTTTTATTACAAACGAAAATCAAATTTTATGGGGAAACGACAAGCATCGATCTATCAACATCATGTTTGAAATAGTTTCCAAGAAAAAAGGGAGATGACTCAATACTTTTGCGATATTTGCAAACTCTTCAAAAATAGAGTTTAGAATAAGCCTGGTACATAATGGATAACCATTAATCGCATAAAAATGATTATCTTTTGTAAAAACAAAACTACTTGATCAATTTACGAGATTTTTGGTGTACGATATTTTATTTCCGTCACAGGTACGTACATCATACAAATGTTTCTTATTTTTTATAGACGAGGAATTGTCAACAAGCATGAAAAATCTTAAATCTATCGGAAGTCTATTATTAAAGTGTTGTTTTATTACTGACGTAAGCTAATTTTTAGGTGATTATTTAAAAATTTTCCTATTACCAGTCCTCCTGGCTAGACTCAGTATTTTTTTTAATAAATTGTAGCAAAATATGTTATTATATTTTCAATAACATGGTACAACAATAATAAATGAAAACTGGCTAGTCAGAAACAAAAATTTTGATTTGTTGACTGAAATGCTATTTAGGTGTATTATTTAAAATTCGACAGGATAACTTTATATGTTAGATAGGTCTGAAAGTTCTAATTGACATTTTTTTATATGCTTTGCAATACTTGTTTGTTTTATGTTTTGTTGTTTTTACTTGAGAAAAGAAATTGCCAACTGTTTTTGGAAAGAAAGGTTTTCTTCAGTCTGGCCAATGCATAAATGTTATCGGCCTGGAAAATCTATACAAAAATGCCAAATTCTAATAATATTTTGGGTAAAAACCAAGAGTGAAAACCATGATCAATAAGAAGACTGATTTCATCCGCGTAATAGTCGAGAACTTCGAAGATTTGGCCAGTTTCCTATCAGACAATTTCAGTATTCTACTTGTTCTTGTAAACAATTGCACAATAGTTTCTTTTAATTTTGTCAGACTATCAGCAAAGCGTTACCACTGTCAACCAAGGGAAGAGCCTATCAGGCATGTGTATGCAGTGTGATTATGTATGGAATTGAAATCTGGCCAGTGAGGGTTGAGGACATGCGTTGCATGGTGAGAAATGATATAATAATGATACAATGGATGTGTAATGCTAGTCTTAAAGACAGGCTTAGTTCTAATGACCTCAGAGGAAGATTAAATCTGGACAGTATAGGGAGATGTGTGCAGAACAGGAGACTTTGACCGTGTGACTACGTTGAGAGAATGGATGAGAGTTCTTGGGTTAGTAGATGTAGAAGGTTCCGTTCACAGAAGAAAACCAAGGAAAACATGGGAGGAAGTAATAAAAATGATCAGAGATAAGTTAGTTTGGAAGTCAATTTCTTAAAGCCGCCGTCTAACGCACATTGATGATTATATTTTCTTTAAGAAAAGTAATACAAGATGCCAGACTCTTCGAAACTGTCAGTGAATGGAGAACCTCCCATTATAATGATATGAAATAAACAATTTCTCTGAGGAATTTCATACTTGAAGCATTCATCCGTCCATCCATGTGCATACTCTGGAGAGCTTTGTCAGAAGCTTGAGAACAAAACCCCCACCTAAGGGTCTATTTTTTTGTGTGACATTACATGTGTGGTCAGGCAGGTTATACTGAAGTATTTGCTAAAGGCATCTTCAAGGTTGGATAAGTATACAGCCTACCAAATATATACACTTTTACGGTTCTCTGCTCTCTGGAGTAGTATACCTTCCCGTTGTCAAGGATCGTCTTGCATCCTACGACAGAGAAACAGGTAGAGACATCACAATCGTAAAGTCTGGACACATAGGATAATTGGATATTTTTCATTTAATCAAATGAAATACAAAATTCAAGTGATAAGTATGAACATAAGAGAAAGCGGGCTCAATAAAGACCTGACAAGAGATAAGTTAGTTTGAAAGTCAGTTACTTAAAGCCGTCTAACGTATGGAAGCATATAAAATGGACGTGATGATGATGATGATGAGGAGGAGGAGGATATTTTCCTTAAGAAATAAACAATTTCTCTGTCATACTTGAAGCATCCATCCATGTGCATGCTCCAGAGAGCTTCGTCACATTCTTGAGAACAAAACCCCTGTCAGCATGTAAAACGGACATGATGATGAGTATGATGATGATGAGGAGGAGGATATTTTCGTTAAGAAATAAACAATTTCTCTGAGGGATCTCATACTTGAAGCATCCATCCATGTGCATGTTCCAGAGAGCTTCGTCATATTCTTGAGAACAAAACCCCTGCCAGCATGTAAAACAGACGTAAAACCGAATACGATGATAATGATATTAATGAAGTTTTTACTTAATTTGTTATACAATATTTTTATCATTTTGCCAGGAAGACTATGGGAAAGTATAAGGTGTCTATTGAAATACTTGGTTCAATGTTGAAAAAAAAATCTCCAAGTTTATACAGACGTAGGAAATGGTTAAGACATATAGAGTAGAATATTTTCAATATTTGTAACCGGGACAGAGAGGGTGAGTAAATCTATGTAATAAAGTTGATTATGTTTGTCTGCATGTAAATGAAGTCTATATTTATCCATGTGCATAGTCCGGAGAGATTCACCACATGCTTAAGAACAGAACGTCCACATTGGAGGGGGGGGGCGTGATTGTTCCAATGTTTTGTCATGTAATTTAGCAACGACTTGCCAAACCTGTACACTTTACACTTTTATGGTTCTCTGCTCACTGGAATAAATGTTTTAACATTATTTACAAAACATTGTGTTAACAACTATTCATGTAAAGCGGATTATTCAGGACACGTATGAGTTGGAGCAACTTAGGGAATAATGGTGGCAGGGATTGGGGTGGTGGTGTGAGAGTCAGATGTAAATCTTAAACAAACAAGAAGATAAAGTCACTATCTGATATATTTATTACTTATCTATGAACTCTCCCATCGTCGTTATCAACTTATGAGTGTGTGATTATCAGACAACCTCCACAGATGAATTTGATTATGATGGGTCATATATTGTGGAAAAGGAGATCCACTCTCTCCAACAGACAAGTAATGTGCGTGCAAGTCTTGTGTTGGATATTGCATCACTTTCACTAATACCCTTGGGAAAGGTATGAATATATATCTTCTTCCCTTCCCAAACGAAATAACACCAGGGTAGACTAGACTCTCAAGCCTTGGTAGAGCAACAAGTCTAGAAGAGAAAACTTTGAAATAACATCAGGGTAGACTAGACTCAAAAGCCTTGGTAGAGCAACTAATCTAGAAGAGAAAACTTTGAAATAACATCAGGGTAGATTAGACTCAAAAGCCTTGGTAGAGCAACTAGTCTAGAAGAAGAGAAAACTTTGAAATAACACTAGGGTAGACTAGACTCAAAGGCCTTGGTAGGGAAACTAGTCTAAGGAAAGGAAAACTTTGAAATTATATATCTCTATTTATATAAAGATAAGTATGTGTATATGTTCATATATTTGTATGTACAGGATTCACTCCTTAACTAATTAACTGATCATTATGAATTTTAGAACACATCTGTCTGGCATAAGGAGGGTAATGTTAGTTATTATTAGTTTAATTTTTATGCAAAGGGGGCAACGAGGGGGTGGAAGCCTTTTATGAAAATTCAGATACCCCTGAGTTTTGTTTAATTTTAACAAACATGTTTGTATTAAACATCAATTAATAAATATTCCTCAAATTTCAGTTTCTTTAGAAATTTTTTTTTAATTTCCGAGGGCATATGAGCACAACCTCCTATTTGAAAATTTAAATATTTCAGATTTGCATTAAATTTTATCTATAGTTATCAGTCACTAAGCAAGACTGCTTGAACTTCAATTCTTTCTTAAGACCCCTTAAACTTAAGCCTTAAATTTTATACATTTTCTAGAATCAAAATCATATAATGAATTTTGATCAAAATTGGAATAAGGATTCTTGACATAATGTTTAGTATCATTATATATTAATTGTAATCTTTATAAGGGCACATAAAAGTGGTGCAAGTTTTACTTGCCCTAGGACGGGTATTCTTCTAGTTTAATAAATAACGAATAAGCCACAGGTGGTCTAGTTGTTTATAAAAATGAAGACAAGGAAATTTGAGATAAACAGGAAAGTTGACCAAATTGTTTGTCATAGATAGATCGTTCCATTTTCGTTTTTTATACATTCTGATAAAACAATTTCCATTTTTTCATGAGAACAGGTTTGATAAAGTCAAGTTCGGCGGATAATTTACAATGGGAACATATAATCATAGCTCGATGTGTCAAAATGTTACGACAAAGAAGGAGAGGGTTGAAATACATGGGAAGTGAATGCATACAACCAGGGAAGGAATTTATTAATCTCCCTCCCACGACGGTAAGATGTGACGCAAGGTCAGGAAAGTGGGATTTCAAACAAGCGTCCTCGGGAAAGAGCACTCTGGACGCACCTGGGCAGCCTCGTTGGCATTTCTCGGTATGTGCGCCTCAGCAATAAACTAACCCTTTCAGAGTGAAAACCATCCTAAAAAATGGCAGAGACTTTACCGGTCTGATTTTGGTATGAATTAACCCCAAGGGAAGGAAGAGAGGAATACACACTGTTTCTATATACAAAGGTGAGAAAGAGGGTGTTGTATTAGTTAATAGAGAGAGGGGAGATAACATAAAATATTTCCGTATTTGGAAAGTAAGCTATGCATAGTATTTTCCTTTATTTACATTATAAATTGAGTTTTTTTGTCTCAATGAAATTTTAAAGAATTTAATTAAAACTATAACTATATATATATATATATATATATATAGATAGATAGATAGATAAAATGATAAAATTAAAACCTATTGTTTTTAATTAACTGTGGCATTTCAATGGACACTAATCGTATAGTATTATTACTTTTTAAATCCTTTTTCTATTTTTTCAGTAAGAATCTTTTAAAGTATGCGCATTTGAAATGTTGGTGCATGTAACAGTATTATCATTATTTTGTTTTTTGTAAATATTCTTGATATTTGGTCTTTAGTAAGTAAAAGTAGAGGATGGGAAAAATCACGTTTCACTTGAATTCGTATTTTCGTCGCTATGTCATGCTTCGGTTTCGTTCGCCACTCTACCACACTTCAGTCGAAAATCACATTTTCGGCGCTGTAAGAATTTAGTTTAAAACTACAATTTTGTTGCTCTATCACGCCTTAATTTAAAATTGCATTTTCATCACTGTCACGTTTCAGCCTGGAATTGTATTGTCGTCGCTTTGTCATGCTTTAGTTTAAAATAGCATTTTCAGCGTGCTATCACAATTTAGTTTGAAAGCACATTTTCGTCACTGTCATGCTTCAGTTGCAAATCACATTTTCCTCACTCTGTCACGCGTTAGATTGAAATTGCATTTCCGTTGTTAATTGTGCCGATTAAATGAACGCATCTTAAGAATATACATTCTTGTTTATTGACAAGATTATTTAGTTTCAATCAATGTAAGTAAAATTGCTTACAAAATATAAATGAGGAAATGCTATTACAGATGACTATCTTGTCTGGAGAGAAAATGATTTTTGCTGAACTGCAAAATTATAATTATCTCTAGAAAATGCCACAACCATCTGACCCACACGTACGCACCCAGATAAACTCTTGTGTTTCCTTTTTTCTGTTCATCCATCTGATTCACCGTGAAAATAACAATGGCTTCTATTAATTTTACTGGCAGCAAAAATCCTCGAATATTTCCTCAATTCAATCGCCCAACTTACCCTGCTTGCTGCCATTATTATTCTGTTCTATCAGCATAGCCACACAGACGGTTTGATCTCTGACAGCTGCCTCTCACATTACACCTCTTAAACCAAATAACATAATATGATGATGTAGAAGTTAAAAGAAGCAATACACACATATTTAATTAATCGAAATACAGGAAAATATCCATGGATATTACCCAAAGCCAATGAGAACTCTCATTTCACAGCATTTAATAATAATTGATACTAGTAGTATTAATAATAATAATGTAAAAAGACATGTTTCGTTATCCTGATGAGATCATAGCTTTCATAGCTAATGATTGAAACATCTCCATGAATGTATCGCTTTTGTATATGTTTGTATAAATAAATATATGTGTGTGTTCGTATTTAGGCAGCCTGTTTTCATTTAGGCAAATGTTATTAAATAACAGAGTGTTTTTGTTTGATGAGATTTTTTTGATTTTTTTAAATTTTTCGAATAGTCCATTTAGTATTTCAGTCAGATTGGTGTATCTAAGTTCCGTGGGTTCTTTTTTTACGAGTACTTTTGATTTGATTCATCAAATGATCAAGTAGGGTTAGTCTTGGTGGGTTTACAACTATGGCTTTACTGTTGAGTTTTTTCACTAGTAATTTACGAATTTAAAATGAGCATCTATTAATGTTAATTACAACAGTAGACACTTTAAAATTTTGTGACTAGTTTTGTAATTAAAATTATTGTCAAATTGAGCTAGTATTGGAGAGATGTAAAGTGAGCCTACAGGAAAGTGTGATGGTAGTAAAACCGATGTAACGATTAGTTTTTTTATATTATTATTGTCAGAGATACATTCCCTCAAAGGACATTGAAACTAATATATAACATTTTTTTCTTGCTGTGTTTTTGGCTTGAAAAGAGTGATTGTTAACTACGAGGTTTAATGTTGTCAATTTTTTATAATAAATAATGAATCTTATTTTATTATTACAGTTAATGGGGAATATATATTGATGTATTATATTTTTGAGAGCTTTTTCATCCAATTTAAAGTTCGGATGCATAAATTAATATAGTGGGAATTATTTAGCTGATTATTATTAGTATGCGTCTAAGTTTCTAATCATTAATTTAATTTGTTTGTATATATATAATATTATATTAATATATAAAGTAAAGTCTGTCTTTTTATCGTTTCTTTGTCATAAAATAGCCTTCATTCTACAAAAATCAATATTTGATTTTTGTTCGTCAGTTTTTCTAGGATCGTTGCAACAGGTTATTAAAAAGATGTAATCGGATTAAATTTTTTCCAGAAAATACTTTGTCAGGATCGGAATTAATTTCAAATGGCCGCTCTCTTTAAAGAAAATGAGGTGTAACGTCCCTTTGATTGGAACAAAAGAAAATCTTTTTTTTAAAATCCCCAAAAAATCCGACATCGGTTAAAAAAAAGAAAGCAAGACAAATTGCAAGTAAATACATGAAAGAAAATTTGAAATAACATCAGGACAGACTAGACTCTCAAGCCTTGGTAGGGGAACTAGTCTAAGAGAAGAGAAAAGTTTGACATAACAACAGCTACTGGCAGTAATACTATGTGATACTCTCTAAAACATACTTGGACACGCTGTTCTTCTGTAGGTAAAATTGACGATTTTGGTGCACCATGTGTCAGGAACCTACCTACCTGATTGCAGGTGTTGTTTTAAAGTTTTCTTTCTCTTGGCCCTTATTTAGGTTTAAGAGTCTAGTCACCCCTACTATTTCACTCATAGATTGGAGTATTTGTGAAATAGAACTCTAACACAGCACACAATGCTCATGTCAGTACCAACCATATCCTCACCATTTTATATACAATTACACACACTAGGGGAAGAGCACTCTGGCCGACCAAAAATATGCCTGGACAGTCTCGTCGGTAGGGGCGCCTCAGGCGATTAGCAATAAACTAACCACTTTCTCAAAGGGTGAGAAGGCAAAGCCTAGGAGGGTTGACCTCATAGAACTGCACAGGACCATACCTCAGATTTGGGATTTGAACAAAGCCATACCAGCAAAGCATGTCTAAGACTGTTGGTCTGATTTGGGTATTAAATAGCCACCTGGAGAGCTGCTGGTTGTGTGAATGTCACTAAAGGATGCTGTTGAAACAGAAAGATGTGGAATAATCGTGTACAGTGGATGACGTCACAAAATGATGACATCATCCATCCAACCATACAGAGACGTGGGAAAGAGATCCTTTATGACATTTTATCTTGACGTCTACGAGATAAACCATTGAGACCCGTGGATGTCTAGTCCACTACTAAAACTCTGATGCTGTTGTTATCTTGCTTGTCATTTTTCATCTTTACATGAATGTTTTAGATGGTGGGAGGAAGGGTAAATAATGTAATTAAAGGGCGAATGAAAAGAGAAGTAGTGGGAGAAGTTGAATGACGTGAATAATTAAAAGAGAGGAGAGGAGTGAGAGTAAGAGAGAGAGTCTATTATTATTCTGACTCAACTCGGATGAACTCAAATGAAAAACTAATTCTGACTCAAAATAAGAGGACTGTCCCAAATAGCAATTGAAACTAGAGACTTTTTGAAATAACAACCTTATTTAAACACTAAATCATAAATGATAAAGTTGAAACGGTTTAACATGAATAGAGCGAGTGTTGTCCAATCGTCAGATGATATTATTCATTGGTTTTTCAGCTGACTGCAAGTCTTCTGTTGAGCATCGGAAGGTCAAGATTACCATTCAAAAAGATCTGCTTGTTGGTTCTGTTTATGGTAGGTAATATAATTCCCATATAGACGGGATGAAATGATAAGAGAAGCACGAGTGGTGAATAAACTGCCAAGATTATTTGTGAGTCAAAAAAATTTACAAAAAAAAACAACGAATATTCTTAAGATACGTCCTGTCAATCTGCAAGCAGAACCTTTAAAAGAATTTATGCAACGTTACCTCGCCTTAAAATAGCCATTTCTTACAAGGTCTGTGGTTGGTCATAAAACAACTAATCACTGACTGGTTAACAAATTCTGCCAGAACGAGGAGACCACACATAAAATCGTAATGTTTGTTCAAGGCCGCTTTAAACCTGGATATGGTAGTCATCATCACAACTTCCTCTGGCAGGCTGTTCAATGGAGCAGAAACACTGACAGAGAATGCTGCCTTTCTTCTATTCAGCTAAAAACGATGGTGGTACACCTGTTGCGATGCTGATACATCTTTTGGGTAGATGTAGAACAGTTAAGGTAGCAGGTCCAGTTCACCTGGGAAGGCCAAGAAAAACATGGGAGGAAGTGATAAAGATGGGCTTGAGAAAGAGGGATAAATAAAGACCTACCCAGAGGTAGGTTTGTTTGGAAGTCAATTTCTTAAAGCCAACATGTAAAACGGCCATCATCATCATCGTCATCATCATCATCAAGATGAAGATGAAGAAGCAGAGCGTGATAGACCAACAGAGCCTCTTATCGAGATGCTTGGACACATCTAAAAAAAATGTCCGCCAAACAGCAATAATAAAAATGGTATTTGAAACTATTTCATAACAGACCAACCAACTGAATCCTTTTAGGGATTCTCATGCACCCATCCTCTTATCATCTAAAAGATTCAATATACAAACAGGCAACCAATTAAGCAAGATTATCAGTTTTAGTATTATATAGATCTAAATGTGACCCATTGAGTTAACCCATTCAGCTCAGATTAGATTGTTTAAATCAGGAAAAAGTGAGTTTGCAAAGTCAGTTAAATATTTAGAAAATTCAAAGAGAAAATTGCAAATTAGTCACTTTCTCCTCCTTATATGCCCCCTCCCCCTCTCTCTTACAGTTTAAATATTTTTACTACTACTGGGACTATTCCCTTTTGTTTACAATTGACTATTCCAATCTTTATTCTTTCCTTTCTTTATTATATTCGACTCTTGAGAGAGTGTCACAAAAGTGAGAGTGATAGAAACGCTATAAAATAAGAGTGGGGGAACACATAACAGTGAGAGATGAAGAGAGTGATAGACAGAGTTAATTGCAAATTAAGGCTAATTAGAACAATTAAAATGGATTTTTTTTTCAAACATAACTCAATCCCAAAACCAAGGTATATTTTAACATATATTTTGTGTGACTAAAATATATAGGGAAAAAGCCTTTGGGAAAGAAACGTTGATAAAGTCAGCTTCAGTATAATGATAGATGGATGTAAATGACGAAATTCAAAAATATTAATAAACTTCAATGTATGACATCATAAAAATTTGTTATATGAATATTTATGAAAATTTTAATTAAAATAATGTTGGTGTTGAAAAAATACAAGCAGAAAAAAATAAAATTTAACAAACACTCTCCTAATTGTAGAATAGAAAATTATCGATTTAAAATGCAAAAACAAGTCCTGGGTATGATATTAAACTACATTAGTGGTGAGGCCCTAATTCAAGAGCTTTGAGTATCCTGGAGGCACTCCTTTTTGCCATTACTCCCAGGTTCGGTCTCACCCGAAGTGGTAGTACCAGTCAGCATCCCATCTACTGGTTAAATAGATTCTATCATTTATAGACTATTTATTTACAAAATATATCTGCCTGGAAAACAGATTAATCTACAAACCATTCATATACAAAACATACGTGTGATCTTGGCATAAAATGACCTGACAAAAAAGGTTGACATGCCGTAAAACCCAACAACCAACCAGCCAAACAGAAATTTACACCATTCATAGAAACTGGACCATCCGTGACCAGTTTGGTCAGTATTTGTTATATATATTATTAAATATAATTTCTTAACTTTGACATTGGTTGATAATCATGTTTTTACAAGAATTACAAAGTTAGAATACATTGTGATTTTATAATAGATTCTCTTTCTCTTCTTCTTCTTCTCTACCCCTCCCTCTCATCATTCGCTCTTTATTGACGTTATTCACCATTTTTACCAACATCTAAAACGTTCATGTACAGATGTAGTGTGCACAGTAATAGAATCTCCAATGTCGATGTCACACATATGTTTTTGTCACACATATGTTTTTGTCACACATATGTTTTTGTCACACATATCCTGTCTCACAGTTGTTTGCAACTGGACACTTTTGTTGGCTCGGTCACACTCTGCGATGCAAAGAAAATGAACTCATATGCAGAGCTGTGGCTCCCGAACCCATGCCCGGACGGTGAAAGTGTAGGGGCGGTCAGCTGAAAACCTGGCTTGTGACGGTTAAAGCAGACACAGAAACTATGTCTGGTTGTCACGTCTACAGATTTCCGACATTGGACAAGGGACTGGCTCGAAATTAGCGATGAAAATGATATTCGTGACAGACTGATGGCGGATAGAGTTTCTTAGAGATGTATGGATGTATCTAAAAATGTTATTTCATAAGTAAGTGTAACAGATCAACTGACAGATGGACGAAGCCTTTCATAAAGAAGCAAGGATTCCAGGAAAATTTTACTAAAACATGGTTTAAGTAAAAAAAATAATTTTGTCTATGACTAATGCTGAAACCAATGTTAACCGAGAATAGTGTGAAAAAAAATAGCCTTTGCATTATGAGTTTTAAAAAAAATTGTTCATGAATCAATGGCCTGGCAAAGAAAGATACCCATATTTTTCGGAAACTGAAACTGAATGCTTTTATTTTTGTTTCTCATCAGAGAAGGAAAAAGTGGCTTATTACGTTTAATGCCCCTAAAACGAAGCTTCTATCTTTTCACCAGCAACGCTCGGATCCTCACTTCTCCCCAGTCGAAATGAATGACTATCTCCTTGAGGAAGCCCCTTCTTTGATAAGCTACTAAAGACTGACTTTCACCTCAGACCTGAAATGGAAGACTTATATCAAATCTGTTACTAAGGTTGCTAGACAAATGATTGGATCATTTTACCGCTCCAGAAAGTACCTCACTCCTAACGCAATCCTTTATCTGTATAAGAGCCAGATACGTCCTAAGATGGAGTACTACTGTTATATCTGGGGAGGTGCCACTCGGAGCACTCTTTCTTGTTTTGACAGAGTACAAAATTGACTTTGCAATCTAGTGGAGGGTGATCTCTTCTCGTCTCTGCAGCTTTTTTCACACAGAAGATATGTTGCTAGCCTCTCTCTACTGTATCTTATGTTCATAGTAGTTGCTCAACTGAGCCCCAATCCCTGGTCCCCTGCTGTAAAACATTCACAGCAAGAACCCGTCTAGCTACAACCATAGCAAAGAACTTTCCTTTCTCTCTCTCTCTCTCTTTACCAAAAACCAAATGAAACTTTTCTCTGAACAAAGTTTCTTTCCTAGTGTACCCTTGTATTCGTGTGACGTCATCAAAGTTGGCTGTTCATGATTTTCGGTTTGTTACTTGATACTTGCCCAGAAAGGTTGCTGGTCTGAAGACCGGGAGATGTTAAAAGGTTCTAGTCGGTCCACTACTGGTCTTCCCACGTTGTGATTGAAGATCAAGAGGGTAAGGTTTGGCGCTGGTCAGCAAATTTGGTACCACTGATAAGCAAAAGCCACTTCAAGCGAAACAAACAAAAAAAAATCCGACAGTTGTGTTTGTAGAAAAGTAATTATTTGGTAAAACACGTTCGTATACAGAGTTATATTGGTTCAGCATTTCTAATTCCTGTGTTTTCAGACCGGTAATTAATGACAAGTTTGGGTAGCGTGTTTGGTTTGGCAATTTCAACCAAAGTCTGGCGTTTGTCTCTGAACGACGTGGATTCCAATGGCGAGCAAAAAGGAGTCCCAAAGGGCCTTCGCACTTTGCCTTATATTGAGAATTGGGCGTTTTGGAACTGGTCGGGGTTCTGCTTATCTTCATATAGATTTAAATTAATATATTTCAAAAATACATTAATTCCATAATTTTTTTGGCAATTTAGTAATTTTCGATTTACGGGGAAATCCCTCCCTGACTCCTCTGAAAGGTCAACACTGCCCACAGTTCCTTCTTCCGCTTGTATTTCTATCTCTCACTGTTACCTCAATGAGAGATGTTTTTTCGGCCATCGAACCTTTCCTCTCCTTCCATGGGCTTCCCCGATCGGGCGTATCTTTTGGTAGCTAATTAATCTTCAATGACTTGTTTACTCATTCCAATCTCAGCAATGAATATCGACCTTGTTACTTTAGTTACAAAAAACAGATGTCTTGTTATCTGCGTCCCCAGCAGGACTTTCTGGTCACTCAAACTTTTGAGATAAACAACTTCTCGATTAATGCAATTTCTTATATCCTCCAACATTAGTACTTCCTAATTTTACAAAGTGCAAGATAAGAAAATAACTTTTCTCTTTTTATCTCAATTTTCGCTTCAGTGCAATCTTTTGTCCTTGTATTTCTAGTTCTTTTTCACTTCCCGATTTTACAAGCAGGGTGTAATAAGTAATTGAGAGTAGCTTCCCTTATTTTAATTATCCCCCCTTTGGAGAACTCTTCTGTTTCTACTAATGTTAAAAATACAGAACTAACAATGTATCGACACTGTATGCTGAATAGAGCTTTCACAGGTCTACTGCTGTTCCTGTTTCTTATTACAGTTTAGTTTTTACCATTTTATGCCTACACATTATCAATATACTAGAACATCCCATCTGTGGTATGACAAAGGTTAGACTTTGCGAGAAGCGATTTTATTTTTCAGAATTTTCTAGATGAAGATTAATAATTTGGATTATTCAAAATTTAGAACTGAAACGGAGTTCGACTAGAAACTTCGCAAGTTTATAAAGATGCATCTGAAGAAGGTCGGAGATTACATCAACCGAAAAAAAAGTTGTGAATATAACAACCAAGGTGAGAATAGCAGTCGAGCGAAGTTGATAATATTTTCATTGTAGTGCATCTGAGCACTGTGCACAATGATGTCATTATTATTTTTATTATTGTAATCCAAATAATACAGAAGAGTTTTGGTTGTAAATCACGGATTTTGGATTGGAGCAAATATTTTATTCAAATAGTTTTCAACTTGAATCGTCTTTCTTTTGGTCTCAACATATCTCTATCTCTATAAAGTTATGGTATGTGTACATGTTCTTATATTTGTATCTACAGGATTCACTCTTAAACTAATTAACCGATCATTATGAATTTTGAAACACAGCTGCATGGCGTAAGAGGTCCAAATGTGGGCTATATTTAGTTTAATTTAGTTTTATGCAAAAGTGAGTAAAAAGGGGGTGGAAGCCCTTTGTGAAAATTCAGATACCTCTAATTTTTTGCTAAATTTTAACAATAGTTATTAGACATTAGACATCAATTAATAAATATTCACCAAATTTCAGTTTCTTTGGAGTATTTTAAAGGGGGCATAATATGGGCACAACCTCGCATTTGAAAATTCATATATTTCAGATTTACATTAAATTTGATCCATAGTCATTGGACACCAATTAAGCAAGATCCCTGAATTTCAATTTCTTCTTAAGACCCCTCATGCTTAAGCCCTAAGTTTTAGACATTTTCTAGAATCAAAATCATGTAATGGATGTTGATCAAAATGACCATAAGGATTCTAAACATAAGGTTTAGTAGCATTATACCTTAATTTTAATCTGCATAAGGTGACATAAAAGTGGTGTAAAACTGTTCTGTTCGGGAATTAATTTTTTGTTTACTAAATGGGTTACCGCTTATCAAGGCCCGAGGGGCACTTGAGGTTGAGCGTTAAAGAGATTGTCAGGTGGACGATGGTCGCCACCATGAGAGGACCGGAAACAATGGGAGAGATGGGCACAGAAGATTACTTTAGAGGAATTGATTATCCAAGAGGACGGCTCAACAAGTATTTGTTTACATTAGACTTGAAGATGACCATTCTGTAGTCGGTTGGGAAGCAGACTCGTGGTATCTTGTTCCACAGATGGTATGTTCTAGGAAAGAAACTTTGTTCATGGAAGTTTTGTTTGATTTTTGGTAGAGAGAGAGAGGAGGAAAGTTCTTTGCTGTGGTTGTAGCTAGACAGGTTCTTGCCGTGAATGTTTTACAGGGGAAGGGGGACCAAGGATTGGAGCTCTGTTGAGCACCTATCATGAACATAATGATAGGGTAGAGAGAGATGCTGTAGGAACGAGAAAAGATCATCTCCCACCAGATTGCGGAGTTGATTTTGTACTCTGTTAGGACCGGAAAGAGTACTCCGAGCAGCACCTACCCGGATATGACAGCAGTACTCTATCTTCGGACGTATCTCATTCTCGTCCCGGGACGGGTATTCTTCTATATATTATTTTCATAAGGAACAAGCTCTTATGAATGTTGAAGCAGCATTAATTCCTGTCAAAGGTTGATTTAACCTTACCTGGAATTGCCTCTAACTGCATTTGAGCAGATTTTGAATTGAGAGCAACAAGGCAAGGTGAGTGGGTGTGGTTGGAGTGTAGAATTACGTGCACAGAAATGAAAACAATCTGAAAAGAATAAAATAAAATAAAAAGAAGGGGGGTCTGCAAAACTAATGCTGGTTAGAACCAGTTATTTCACTACCCCTCTACTTGCCACAGCTTTAGTTTCTTTTCTTTTCTCCTCCCCCTCCCTTTATTCTGTTACTCTTTTCTTTGAGCCGGTTTTCAGATAAGCATAACCATTACCAACCAGCCAATGAGAACGCTTCCCGGTGATTAGCCGCCAACAGATTTGACCAATAGTACACAGGGCTTATCTTCAACACATGGAGCAAAACAAACACAAGCCCAGTAAACAAGATTATTAATTATACCATCAGCTTACTTTGAATAGATAACAAAACAAAAAATATCACTTATATTATTTATGTTAAGAAAATAAATTTTAAGAATTTTCTTTTTTCAATATAATAGATAATATTTTAAAATATTGAAATTAATATATTAAAACAATTTTAATAACTATTTATTTGATGTAAAAAAAGAATTAACTATTGTGCATTCACGTCTGATTAATCAAAAAGTTTTTAAATATATATATATATATATATATATATATATATATATATATGTGTGTGTGTGTGTGTGTGTGTGTGTGTGTGTGTGTGTGTGTGTGTGTGTATACACTTATTTAGCATAAACTGTTATTTATACAAACATGCCTGGCATAAAAACAGACAAATATATCTGTATAAATAAAAGTTTATACAAAATAAATATACGGCTCTACTTATTATTGAGCACTATTCATGGACGGCGGCACCGGGGAGGGGGCAGGGGGGGGGGGGGGGGGGGGCTCAAGCCCCCCCCCCACACACACACACACTTTTTGACTTGCCCCCCCCCCTTCCCCCACTTTACGATCATCAATAATGAAGTTATATATGCATGTGTTTAACCGGGCCCCTCCACTTTTTAGGAGAGCCCCCCCCCCACACACACTTTTATAACTGTCCCGCCGGTCCTGCTATTATATAAACACAGTAAGGATTCATGGAATTGTTTATTCATTCCTCTATGAACAAAACTACACCTTTAATACTGCACACACGAATCGTATTGTGTTTATATAATAGTTCCCAATAATAAGTCGAGCCGTATATTTATTTAGTATAAACTTTTTATACATATATATCTGTCTGGTTTTATGCCAGACATGTTTGCATAAATAACAGTTCATGCTAAATAAATATATACATATATCTATATTCATATATACACTTATGTGTGTATACATAGTAGAATAAAAATATACTTATGGCAAGTAAGATACACAGAAACGTTTGTATGTAAGCTCTACTCATGTATTGAACACTGTTGAAGTAAATACAAAAAAAAACATACATATTTTTTGTAATACAAGTGTCTCTATGAAATAGCAAATTATATATATATACACACATGCATATAAATTGGTATGTATGTATACACACACACACACACACACACACGTGTCGTGTCAGATTTAGGAAAATCTGATCTTACCAATACTATCAAGTGTCATAAAACTGTATTTAAGCGTGCTAATGTAAATACGAGTAAAAAGGACAAAAGAGAAATAGCGATGCAAATAAATACCCTTTTCTTTCGGGGGGGGTTGTCCTCCTTTTTCTTTCGCACGACAATATTTGGCCGTAGTAAGTTGCGTAGTGATGGTGGCCAATTTCTCACATGTTAGCATAAGAACGCCGTTACCTCGTGTCTGACATTCTCTCCCCACTCTCATCACTCGCGACATCTATTTGTTTCATCCACCTTTTTACAACCAATGAAATACTCGCATCTACGCGATAGACTTTGAAAAGAAATCTGGCCAATCAGTGATCAGGGAAAAATTACAAGCACAGAATAATCTATCGCACGAAACTTAAATCTGTGAAAGTAATTAAATTTATTAAGTTTTAAACTGAAAACAAATGGGGGGGGGGGGTATTGTGAAAAGAAACAACTGTTCTGAGAGCAAAGTGTAGTATCTGTTCTCATACTACACTTCATATGTTCTGTCCTCGGCCAGTGAGGGAGAAGTCCTTCTAGATTGAGGCAATTTTATTTTTATTTTTGTCATAATCTAGAGTGACCCTTTTGAGGGAGCTGGGTTTTTTTCCCCACATAAAAAAAACGACCTTGTATCTAACTCTGCCCTCGTAGAAAGGCGAGTAAATAGGGGCTGTTCTACAACGTTGTCCAGTTAGTTAACCAGGTTGCAAAAAATTTATAAATGTCTAAAAGTTGCGGCTGCTTTAAGTGCATGCCAAGTTAAGTTGATGTATTATTTTGGTTGAAAAAAAAAATGCATGTAAACAAACGAAATAAAATCTGTCAAGAGGCGCTACAGCCTGTTGTTGCTGAAGAATCTATTTTTCGTCTGTAAGTAGTAGTAGTAGTAGTAGCGGTACGTATTAAAAGTTGAATAATAATAGTAGTAGTGTGAGGAGGAAGCCGGTCGCAGGTACTTGTGCACTCATCTATTTACAGCTTTCAAAAAATAAAAACGTGCGAGGGGCCTGTAACGTGTCAACAAAACCTTTTACTCAATGAATAGCTATTATGACATAAATCTCTATCTTTATAAAGATAGGTATGTGTACATGTTCTTATATTTCTATGTGCAGGATTCACTCCTAAACTAATTAACCGATCATTATGAATTTTAGAACATAGCTGCTCGGTGTAAGGGGTCCAAATGTGGACTATATTTAGTTTTATGCAAAGAGGGTAAAAAGGGGGTTGAATCCCTTTCTGAAAATCCAGATACCTCCAATTTTTGTGAAAATTTAACAATAGACATCAATTAATAAATATTCCCTAAATTTCAGTTTCTTTGAGGTATTTTAAAGGCCTTTTTAGGGTGCATAATATGGGCACTACGTTGCACTTGAAAATTCAAATATATCAGATTTGCATTGAATTTGACACCAATTCCCTAAATTAAAATTTATTCTTAAGACCCCCCCTAAGCTTAAGCCTTAGACATTTTACTACAATCAAAATGATGTAATGGATTTTGATCAAAATTGGAATATGGATTCTAGACATAAGATTTAGTATCATTATATCTTGATTTTAATTTTCATAATGGGACATAAAATTGATGCAAAACTGTTCTGTTTGAGGAATTAATCTTCCCCGTCCTGTGTCGGGTATTCTTCTAGTGTGTTTATAAGAATTACATAAGTTTATTCATGTATAAAAAAAGGCGTACACTATTGTTTTTGTTTTTTTTTGTAGGCAGTGTCACAATACTCAGAGGTCATAAATATTGATTGACAATTTTTGTTCTCTCTCTCTCTCAAACTTTACAGAAATATAATACACGTTTTTAAACTCGAGATCTTATTTTTTCATGTCGATAATCCAATAGGATGGATTTTTGTTGTTATTTTAACAGTATGCGGGGAGGGGGGACGAATACGTCTTGATTTCTAAAGGCATCAACATGTGCTGTTATTTCCCCTGGGTCAGGAATGCAGTATGTTTATTTACATTTAAAAAACGTTATGTTGATATGAAATCAGAATGAACACTCCATGTTTATTCTCTTCTTTATATTCAAGATTATATTCAACTAGCTGGCTTTGCCGGCTCGGTATCGCTTCGCAAAGCTCGCTATTTGAAATACTTGAAGCATTAATTCAAAATAATAAACATTTAATTCATAACGTTGTTGTAAACACGAAAGAAAATCTTTCGCATGTATTCATATAAACATTTTGGCACAAATTTATTCATCTTTTAAATGTGACCGTAAAGAAAGGAAAAGAAAGAAGGAATCAATTCGCCTTTTCACTTGCAATTTAGAAATAGATCGTAACTTGTTGAAAATTAAGTCGGCCACTCTAAAGAAAGGAATATTTGAACGAATAATTGCAAAATATGTGTCCAGGAAATAAAACAATATTGCGAAACAGAACTATTTGTTATATTAAAATAAAAACAATCATAAAATTAAAAAAACAATAACAAATAATAGTTAATTGATAAAATGTCATTTTTCAAAACCAATATGCAAATTATTTAACCCTAACCCGACTAATATCGCATATACATAAGCAGTATATAAAACGAAGATGGTGTGTCTATTTTGTGAAATTGAATTAACTTGAAATAGGTTGTTTTGCCTTTACCATTAGTGCACAAAATGGCCCAACTTTTGCATTTATTCATTTAGATATAACAAGCCGCGCATGCGTGGTCCCCCTCTGTATGTGACTCGATGTGGCGAGTGTAAAATGCAATAAATTTGGGTAATTTGGGGCATTTTTGACCCCCATTGTACCCCCTGGGGGCGCGAACCAGGATTTTTCTGAGGTCAAGGATACTCATTTTATATCCAGAACAATTTCCTCTACATTTTGGCCAAGTTTCAGAAAAATTGAATGGATGGATCAAACGTTATGGGAGAAAAGGGTCATTTTTTGCCATTTTGGGAGCTTTTGACCCCCCTGGGGGCACGAACCAGATTTTTTCCAAAGTCGGCGATACTTATTTTCTATTAGGAACAATTGCCTCCATATTTTGGCCAAGTTTCAGAGAAATTGAATGGATGGATGAAAAGTTATGGGGCAAAAAATGTCATTTTTTGCCATTTTGGGGCCTTTTGACCCCCTGGAGGGCTAACCGGATTTTTTTTCAAAAATCGGAGAATGTCACTTTCTAACCTGACAAAAGTTACAACTTCATGCAAAATTTCAGAGAAATTCAATGGATGGTTGCGGAGAAAAATCTGGACGGACGGACAGAAATGCCTCAAAACATAGGTCTCCCGATTTTATAAATCGGGGGACCAATTAAACATTATTAACTTATTAGTAATAATATTATGTTGTTTTAGTAAAAGCTTAAGACTGTGGATAGGAAAACGGGTATTTTTCTAATAACTACAACATGTGTGCAGAGATGAGTCTGATTTCAACTGAATAAACGTAAGCGTCTGTGTTAAATAAGTCTTAACATGACTGAAGTTAAGCAACATTGAACCCAGTCAGTACTTAGATGGGTGACCATTTTCGAATCCGTTGTGATCTGCACCGACCATACACTGGCCGGTGATGATAGAATTTTAAGGACCTTTTTAAAATTAATTTTTGGGGGAAATCGCACCAGACAAGGTATGAAGCCACTTGATGTAAGGAGCTAACAAGAACGAAAGATGATTATCGCAAAGACAGGAGATGCCTAGGAGGAAAACAGTCAGCAAGAAGAGAGTTCCACAAGCCTGTATTACAATGAGGTATAAAAACAGCGAATTGATGGAGACCACCAGACCAACGAGTCAAACGAGCTGGAACAAAGGAAGCAGGGAATAGATCACATAACTCTGAAGAACACACGCCATAATAGTATTCATAGAAAAAACTGAGACTAGCAACATTACATCTGTGAGAAAGAGAGGATGCAGAGAAGAAGAAAGGGTAAGGACAATCAAATTGCAGATACGTTTCTGCACCTTATCATGAACCCTCAAATGGGACAGATATTCACCAGCTCAAATATGACAACAGTACTCTATACATGGTCTGATAGAAGATTTGTAGAGATAGAGAATAGTTTATTATTTCAAAGTACCGTAATGTAATTGGTTTATTTTTTAAAAATCCAACTCTCCTCTTGAAAGGATAAACTAAATTGTGAGGAGGAGGAGGGGAAGGAGGAGGAGAGGATAATGTTGCCATTGGTAAGGAGAAGGCAAGAGAACCAATTATAATAAGAAAGAGGTCTTAAGTAGATATCTATCATGTATGCCTCGTTTGGTAAGAAGAAAAGTGGGTTACCGTTAGCTTGATTATAAGGACAAACTCCTCCTTTACATTTTTAAATAAATTTTATTCATACATAGTTTCACCAACAAACAGGTAGGGACCAGGAAAGAGTTACGTAGACAAAAATACGAAAGCATGCTGAGTCGGCGGGAGTACGTACATCCGTAACATTGGTTGAGTGTGAATCCACGTTTTTGTTTATGGACGAAACAGAAACATAACCGTCTCTTCACCTTGACGTAAAAACACGACTAAAGAAAAATGGGAGAAAAATAGGATGAAACAGTTCAGCGGAAGTGCTTCTCACGCAAAGTGTTCTGATTGGATTCTATTTATCTCCCTTCCACGACTGGAAGATGCGACACAAGATCAGGAAAGTTGGATTTGAAAAGGCAGCACTCTAAAGGAAGAACTCTCTGACCGAACAAAAATTGCCTGGCCAGCCCTGTCAGCATTCCCGGGTAGGCGCGCCTCAGGCGATTAGCAATGAACTTCTCAAAGGGCAAGAAGGTAAAGCCTGGGAGTGTGGACCTCCTAGAACTGCACAGGACAATCCTTCAAACCGACAGAGAACAAGGCCATGCCAGCCACAGCATGCCCAAGACTCTGTCTGACCTTAGTATGAAATGTACTGATCACTAAGCGTGTAAGAACAAACTTGCGTAAAAGAAAATAGTAAAGAATTTGGTTTTGTATTCATTTATAAACTTTTCAGACAACAAGTGAATGTGTCATTCACAAACAATATATCTCTTTTGCTTCCTTGCATGCGGTAGAAATGGAAAATATTTCTTTGAACTTATTAAGCTTGTTTTTTTTTGGAGGTGGGGAGGCTAATGGGTCACCACTTATCAAGGCCGAAAGTCTCTCGAGTATAAGGGTTAATGAGACAGATAGATTGTTAGTTTAATGATGAAGAATATTATGACAGGACTGTAAATGACTAATGGAACAAACAAATCCAACTTCAGTCGATCTATTCACAGTTGATCAAAAACAACAATGCGTTGACGATTAAGAGAATTGTTTGCAACTGTTTCAACGCAACAAAACGCAACAAATAAGAGTTTTGCATCAATATGTGACAATGAACGAAACATGGATCCACAACTTCACTTTGGAGTCCAATCGGCAGTCAGCTGAGTGGACAGCAGCAAGTGAAAGCTGTCCAAAGATGCAAACATCAGCAGGCAAGGTTTTGGCCTCTGTATTTTGGGATGCGCAAGGAATTTTGTTCATCAATTATCTTGAGAAAAAAAGAACTATCAATAGTGAATATTATATAGCATTATTGGTGTATTGGAAGGAAGAAATCACAAAAAAAAAAACGGCCACAAATGACGAACATAGCATTATGTCCCCTGTTTTTTTAAGATGACATCTGTATGAAAATAATTCCGGCATAGTCAATGTATTTTCTGGAAGGAATTAAACCGAACCAAAGTGTGGTATCTGTTCTGATAGATGCTAAATCCTGTAAACTGGTAATCATCTCGGCCTTCAGGCCTTGATTCCGTCGGTTTGAGGGTATTATCCTGTGCAGTTTTAGGAGGTGCACCCTCCCAGGCTTTGCCTTCTCACCTTTTGAGAAGGGGTTAGTTTATTGTTAATCGTCTGAGGCACCCCTACTGGGGAATGCTGACGGGGTTGCCCAGACATTTTTTTGTAGGTCTTCCTCTGGGCACTGGCTTTTCAATCCCACTCTCTAACCTTGTGTCACATCTTACCGCTCTGGGAGGGATATAAATACAAAAAAAAACAACAACAAAAAAACATGCTGCAATGATCCACCAAAAGAACTGACAAACCAGAATCAAATATTGATTTTGTAAGAAGAAAGCTATCGATGACAAAAATCGAGAAAAGGACTGACTTTACTTTATATATACTTTATTATCAGTTGAGTGAATTTCCAGATGTATCAGAAAAATGAAATTAAATGTTAATGGAACTGCATCTATGTTTTCTTCTTTGTCCAGTTCAAATGTGCAAATGCAAGTGCACATGCGCATTTGAACTGGACAAAGAATAAAACATGCAGTTCCACTCACATTTAATTTAATTTGTCTGATAAAAATTCTAATAATCCTTTTGTATTGGGCTGGTGCCCCAACCCCTAGCCTCTCCCTCTTGAAGAGAGTGCTAAAACGAATTTTTAACCTAATAGGTCCCACACTGTCTGTCAATCTACACCCTGTGACATTGCAACAGTGTTGCATCTCTGTGCTTGTTTTACAACTCCTTCCACAGAATGTGCTCAGATGAACTACTTGCACTTGTAACCCCACCTCAACGAAAATACCTCCAACCCACCCGACTAGCAGCAAGATCCCACCCTTTCACTGTTGAGGTCCCTAGATGCCGGAAGATTAACTACTCTAATAACTTTTTTCCTCGGACCACTTGCCTTTGGAATTCCCTCCCTGCTCTCCGTTTCCTCAACCATACCAACATGTGGAAATTCAAATGTAATGCGAACAAACATCTAGTTTCTTTAACTCCCCACCCAGGTTGCCTCCCTATAAACCGGGCCCCTATCACAATAGCCCCTTACGCTGCCTTGTTTAGGATGAATAAAAAAAGAAAGTGGATCTCATGAGCCATGTACACTTTTGGTTGAAATCTCTATGAAACCCTGCATCATTGATATTACCACATCACTGAATTCAAATATCTGGTTCCTCCTTCTAAGACATTCACAGCAAGGACTCATCTCTCTACCACAACAAAGGAAATCTTTCCATTCTACCTCCATGTGCCTAGCGTCAGGCAGAATTTCCACGAACAGAGCTTTTTGCGCAAGGGCTTCCTGTCTATGGAACACATTACCGCGGGACTGCTTCCTCGCAGATTACAACTTGGTTACCTCCAAAGCCAATGTCAACAGATTCCTATCTAGAATCGTCCCCACAAATATTCAGACTTTATTCTGACAATCATTCCATCTCATTAACCTTTATCCTCAAGTGACATTTGACCTCAATAAGTGGTGACCTCTTTTTAGTATAAAAGAAATGCTTACAATGAAAAATTCCTGAGACAAGTTTTACAGGTTAGTAATTCAACCTCATATACTAAATGTAATATAGTCGAAACCTCAGTCTCTCTTAGTAATTCAGAAATTATTAGCACATTTAATCAGGGATGTGTGACTGACCCCAATACTTTTTTTTTTGTCTTTGTAGTGGTTTTGTTCTCATATGTTGTCATAGTTTTTGTTTTGCTTCTTTATAGCTTACTAGGGTCTAGTATATATCAGGTTGGAAAGAAAATAATGTCGTTTTTGTCCGACACATTTATTTCATCTGAAACATTCACATTAGGGCATTTTTAATCTTTACAATAATTTCCCTCATTTTCTATGACTTCTGTCCAACGATCAACTAGCGTCTTGATGCCTTCTTCAAAAGATTTCTCTGATTTTTGAGAGAAAAACAAATTTAAGTCATTTTTGAGTTAGTCGTCATTTTTATAAATTTTATTGTTTAAGTGATGCTGCAACGACCGGAAAAGATGGTAGTCGGATGGAGCAATGTTAGGTGAATAAGGCGGATGAGGTAAAACTTCCCAATTTAAACTCATGACCTTTTCCTGAGTGAATTTTGCTGTGAGATCTCGCATTATCATGCTGAAGCACTACACCCTTCCTATTGAGTAATGTTGGTTGTTTTTTGATAGAGCAATTCTTAGATCATCCGGCTGCGAACAATATTTTACTGCTGTGATTGTTTGATTAGACTCTAGTAACTCATAATGAATCAGTCCTCTCATGTCCCACCATAAAGAGAGCATAACCTTCTTTGGGTGTAGTCCTTGTTTTGGAACAGGCTGTGGACTTTGGTTTCAGTCTAACCATTGTCTTTTGCGTTGAAATTAAAGTCACCAAAATTATTACTGTAATACTGTAGGAATTTTATTTTACCAGAACTCTATGTGGAAGGGGGAAGCAATGAAATTCTGTAATTAATTTGCATATTGTATTTACATAAGAGTCCTATCAATTTGATTGGTTGAGCTACATTAATATGCAAAGTGAATTGCTCGTCTTCGTATGGCCATTGGCCAGGAGTGAGTGAAAAAAGTCAGTGGACACCGGATTTGTTTTGTTTTTTTGTATGTTACCAGTTTTTATTGAAAACTACCTAATTTTGTTACATTTACAAGGACAATTTTGTTGCTTGTAGCCTAACTATAGTCGTGAAAGAGCTGCCACAACAGGTGAGGATTTTATTGTTTTTTTTTAGTTCGGGTTTTTTATATACTTCGAATTGCCTAAACTGTCCTATCTCATCTCCCTCTCCCCTCATTACACTGGAAGAAAATTTCGACATAGCTAGTATTAGGGGTGGGACGTAATGGGTGAAAATTTCAGATTCATGCGAATAGTATTTTTTTGTGTTCATTTATACATAAATAACACTAAACAATCAAACATTTTGAAAATTTTGCAAAATTCAGAAGGTGCAGGCCAAAAATAGCCGTTAGGGCTCCACGGGACTCAAAATCCATCATTTTTCGGTGTAAAAGTGGTTTCATGCAACATTGCAGGTCCTAAAACATCCTCAAAAGCTATGAATGGATATAGATGGTTAAATCTGATATAGTACTTTAATTTAGGACCATTTTCAGGCTGTGAAAGGGTTTTCATGAATGTAAAATAGCCAAAGACTATTGGCCTGCACCTTCTGAATTTTGCAAAATTTTCAAAATGTTTGATTGTTTAGTGTTATTTATGTATAAATGAACACAAAAAAATACTACTTGCATGAATCTGAAATTTTCACCCATTACGTCCTTGTGGGAGTAAGATAAAACTGGCCTTGTGCCTAACCTCCTGAAGAGGAGGTAAATAAATACTCTAGTTTTTAAAAAAAAAACAGTAAGACATCCTCATTAAAATCAGCTTAATTGTCATTTAATGGTGATAAGGAAAATAAAAATAAAGAGTCAATATTGGCAATCATTATTTTCAATTAATTACCATGAGACCCAACTTGTTTTCATTGCAAGAGAAAATGGTTTTGAAAGCTTTTCTGATTGTAATGCAACACAAAAATTAATGATGGAAATTAGATGAGATTTTTAGTTAATTTGATATAATTAGAGATCAATCATTTTTTTTTAATCGTTGAACACAACTAATTATGATGTAATTGTACGTTTTGCATCATTTGTTGCCATCTTTTTTTTTCATTTTTTTTTTCTGAACAGCTTGTTGAATTAGTCAAATTATTGTATTGAGTATTTAATAATAATTTTACAGAAGGGACACAAAGAAGAATTTTATTTAGAAACATATCATTTGAGGTTTGATTAATTTATTACTAGCAGAGGTACCCGGCGTTGCCCGAGGCCGCTAAAGAAAGTGTAACATATTTCTATTAAACATTCTATCTCTCTACCTCTC
Source organism: Sepiola atlantica (assembly GCA_963556195.1). Taxonomy (NCBI): domain Eukaryota; kingdom Metazoa; phylum Mollusca; class Cephalopoda; order Sepiida; family Sepiolidae; genus Sepiola; species Sepiola atlantica. The sequence goes on along the minus strand of OY744524.1, from coordinate 163,008,752 downwards.
TCAATCTGTCCTTCTTTCTCTCTTTCTCCCTCTCTAGTTGTTTTCCCCCTCTGTCTTTCCAACCCCCTCTTTCTCCTCCGCCCATATAGAGTGAAAAAAATAAAACTTATGAGGCCGCTAGAGCGCTACTAAAACCACCCAAATAAAATTAAGAAGGCCTCCAGAGCACTAGTAAAACCATGCTTTCTGAGTTTCTTGCCGCCCCCTCCCCCCTTTTAAAAGAAATGATGTTGAGTCATTTCCTGAAGTTTTTTTCTCGAGAAATGAGTAAACATTTTCTTTCTAAATTAGTACATGATAAGACTGAAAATGGCTGAAAAACCGACCCCCCCTCTGACGAAACCTGGCCCAGTTGATCCCCAAAGAATGAATAATTTTTGTTTTAATTTTAGATATTATACATCCAAGGTAACGCCAATCAAGAAAATAGCAACTTTGTGGGTGTTTGTTTTGTAGTTTTTTTTACTTTTAGCTGGACATACATACATACATACATACATACATACATACATACATACATACAACTACCCTTTATATAATAGACTAGCAGAGCTATCCGGCGTTGACTGGAGGCATGGATAACAAATATAGAAGAGTTAAGAAAAGTGTGTCTAAGATAAAAGCTGCCTCTGTTTCCATTTACTTGCCTTCCCACGAGGGCAGAGTGAGACCCTCAGTCGGATTTTACTGTGGGGAAAATCCAGCTCTCTGGATTTGGACAATAATTAAAATTAAAATTGCCTTGGTCTAGAAGAACCACTCTTTCACTGACTGATTACAGAACAGATACTACACTTTGATCCTAGCCCAAAGGCCGAGTATAAAAGCTGTACCTGTCAATTTGTTCTAGATCTTATGGACCTAAAGTGCCGACCAGAGGGAAGTGGATGAAACAAATGACGTCCAGGCCCTGGCCTTCGAGCAAGTATCAAAGTGTAGTATCTGTTCTGTCCTCGGTCGGAGGAATAGAAATCCTTCTTGACTGGGGCAATTTTTATTGTTGACCCATACAGAGTGTCCCATTTTGGGGAGCTGGATATTCCCCACATAAAAAACGACCTTGTGTCTAAATTTGCCATCGTGGGGAGGCAAGTAAATAGGAACGTCCAGGATGGAAATGATCCAGGGGTGTACTTTTTGCTCTTCCGAGGCAATTACAATTAAGGATTTCCTTCAATGAGAGTAGCAAGTATTAATGACACAGAAGAACCTACTGTCGACTACCGGGTCCTTGGTATTAATGACACAGAAGTATCTTTCTGTCTTCTGCTGGGTCACTGGTATACCAGACAGAAATGCAGCAATACGTCGAGATACTCTTACTGAAGCAGCGATAGAAGGACATCATTAACTTTTGTAATCAAATGGCAGTCTCTCTCCACTGATCTAACACTGAAAAACCGAAACACCAGTCAACAGGGGAACAAAAAATTGTCGTCAAACACAGAAAATCGATTTTCACACACAGACACCGATTCTCGATCGACCAACTCACTTTGAAGTGTAAAAAAAACAGTTTTTTATAATAGAAAGCTATGGCTAACTGGCCAATCAATGCACGTTCCTTCTTTTAAAAAAGATATCGGATTATTTTCGCCTTTTTTACAAAAGAAAAAATCCCCTGCCAAATGTGTTTTGGCATAAGAAAAACTATTGGCAATGGTGCATTATAGTTAATGTAAAGAAAAGAGGAGTGAAAAAAAACAAAAACAAATTTACAGCAAATAACTTTTACCAAACGCAAGAAAATTTAATCTTCTATTGACTTCTCAGCTTTTCAATTTTGACACTTAAGTTTTTTTTGTTTTTTTTTCAGATTTTGTATCATTACCTCGAAGGCTTGTAAAAAACCGGATTCATATAGTTACAGGAGTCGGCCATTTTGAAAGAATATCAGATTTGAACGAAATATTAAATTGAAATAAAAACGGTTTCAAAGTCTTTAAAACACAAAAAAATAATGCAAGTAGGTAGAAAAGTAATTTTTCTTGCATTTGGTAAAAGTTATTGTGTTGTAATTTTTTGTTCACCCTTTTTTTATGTATGTGTGCTGTCATTTTTAGTAACTTTTACAACTGCTGTTATTAAGGAGACAACTGCAACAAGAAAGACATCACTACCTACTGAGCAACAACTTACGACGTGTCAATAAAACGAGACTTATGCTGTGTACTACAAGATGACCACTAGAGATATTTTGTGACGATCTCAAATAAAAAAAATTGGTCCACCACAGTGTTACAAATGCTTTTCTCTCGGCTGGTAGCGAGAACATATTCCTACAGGAAGGAGGAGATGACTCATTTTAACTTAAAATATATATTTTATTAACTAAGTCCAATGTTAAACATTTTTTGTTGAGCCGTCCTCTTAAATAATGAAATTCTGCCCAATTTCAACCATCGTTATCAATCATTACAGTGTTGTCTCACTGTCCATCTGACACTCATTAACCCTTATCCTTGAGTGGCTGTTCGGTCTTGATAAGTGGTGACGATTTAGTAAAAAAAAAAAAAAAAAATTATTTATGGATCCATTTTCTTTTACCATGAGTTTCTTCTGGCTATCTTCAGAGAGATCTAAATGCTCCTATCTATCCAGACTTCACATAACGATCCTTCTCTTTTATCTATATCTTCAAATCCTTATATGTCAAGTCGCATTACCAAACCCAATCATTTTGGATGCCTTACACATTCAGCCGTGCTCTATCAAAACCTTGGTATTGATAGGATTTTGGATGCCTTACACATTCAGCCGTGCTCTATCAAAAGCTTGGTATTGATAGGATTTTGGATGCCTTACACATTCAGCTGTGCTCTATCAAAAGCTTAGTACTGATAGGATTTTGGATGCCTTACACATTCAGCCATGCTTTATCAAAAGCTTGGTATTGATAGGATTTTGGATGCCTTACACATTCAGCCGTGCTCTATCAAAAGCTTGGTACTGATAGGATTTTGGATGCCTTACACATTCAGCCGTGCTTTATCAAAAGCTTGGTATTGATAGGATTTTGGATGCCTTACACATTCAGCTGTGCTCTATCAAAAGCTTAGTACTGATAGGATTTTGGATGCCTTATACACTAAACCTCTTAAGTGGTTTGGCCATGTACACCGTGCCACCTCCTGCATCAACTCAATAACATGCATGGATACCCAAGGGTGTGTGGAAGACCAAGGAAAACCTGTCTTGAGTGTGTACAAAATGACTTGACTGCTTGCAACATTACTAACGAAAAGTGAAAATAGGTCAAGATTTAATTTCTATTTCACTAGATTTATCTCATTTTATACAATATCTATCACTCACTATGGTCACTCACACTCTCTCTCTCTCTCTCTCTCTCTCTCTCTCTCTCTCTCTGTGTTTATTAACATTCAAATGTAATAAAACTAACTATAAAACCAAGATTAAAAGTCCCTATTTACTTGCCTTCCAACGAGGGCAAAGTTAGACACAAGGTCGGTTTTTAATGTGGGAAAATCCAGCTGCCCAAAAGAGGACACTCTTAACTGGGACAAAAACTCTGAATAGTCCATTATAGAAAAAAGAAAATATCATTACAGGTAATAATACTATTTAACACGTAGCTAAAGGGGAAAAGAGAGAGCGAGCAGAAAGAGACTCATTTTGGATGTTGTCTTTTTTTTCTTCTTTTTTTTTCTTAACTAGCTTCGCAAACTCAGTTTTTTCCTGATTTAAACAATGTCACCGGAGCTCAATGACCAAAAGGGTCAAATTTTTTCTAGTATCTTTAGAAAGAGGAAAACAATACAGCTGTCTTCATGGATGAAGTTTTCAAGAGTTTTATCGTCTGAATGAGATAACAATGTAATCTGAGAAGATTAAATAATTTTTCAAGGTTTAAACATGTGCAAGGCGGCATGTTTAGTCGGGTGCATAGATGCATGCTATGGATGGCAGGCCTGCGAGTGAAAAATATTCAGCTAAGAGAAGAGAGAGCACCCAAGAAATGGTTCGACCAGCCCAAATTTGATATCTTTTCTTGGAAAAGTTATTGTATCTTTAAATGGGGGTTCATGTTGAGAAACCAAACCACTTAAAATTCTTGAAAAACTAATGAGCTTTTAGATACAAGGTTCCATTCTGTGATTATGCACCACTTGAGATTTTCCTAAATTAATGTTCATACCAGATGGTGTACCTCATAGTCGGTCAGTTTTTTATGCCCATAGATTAACAGCTGACGGTTTCTCTGGTGTGGGACAAGTAATATTTATATATATTCCAGCAGAGGGACAGAGGAGTTGAGTTGGGCCTCTCTGATTCCCAGAGACAGATGGAACTTTGACCCTAAGCTAAGAGATTGTGTTCAATTGGAAGACATATTTGTCTTGATTTGCAAGCCTGTTGTTCAGTAGAAGAAAACGAGTATCATTGTAACGTCTCTCAAAATAAAACATTGTTACTTGTTTTAAACTGGAGTCGTGGTTTTGTTTGCAGGGAGAATACTTTTGTTACAACATTGACAGAGACAACATGGTTGACACTGCGACCGGTGCTGGAATCGATCACCGACTTCAGACGAAGACAACAAATGGATGATCAAGCCTGTGCGATGAGTGCACATAGATGCACGTTCACAAAAGTAAACAGAGACTAACTGTCTAATAAGATAATTTAGCGCTTCTTTGCAATTGCACTGCTATGAAAAATGTATTCTATTATTTTTTTAGATAGTCTGATCTTACACCAATAAACATAAACTCTTAGAATGTTCATGCATTTCGATAACAAACAAGTAGTTTAGCATTTTCTTCATTTAAAGTTTTACTCATGAAACTCAGGTTTCACCATACTGTTTGTTTCAATATTAAATTTCCAATGCTTCTTCCACCTAAATCTAACACAAATGGGCCAGATAATATCTTAAACATCCTAAAAGAAACGAAAATTGTTTACAAAAATCAAACAAAATCAATCACACTTTGTGAATAATACCAAAACGATTCCACGCTTCAAAAACACCTTTACAAAAAGAAGTATCATAAATATAACCTTCTTGGCTCCAAATAAACCGACGGTGGTTGATGAGCCATAAAATAAAATAAAATCAATCAATCCACTTAAATGTTATATTTCAACATTTCATAAGATGTCCTATCGATTTTATGGCAATTTTTTTTTTTTTAATGACGTATATCCCTTCATTGAATTATCTTTCCCTTCTGTGTGTGTGTGTGTGTGTGACGAGGGTTAATGAATGAAACAAACATGAAAGTGAATAGACTACCGGACAACACCGAGTAGATACAGCTAGTATGCAATAAAACAGGCATAAAATACAACCAAACTTTCATTAATTATAAATAACATAATCAAACCAATCTATCCACATTGATGACCAAACGTTATGTAAAAATATATAAAATGATGTCAGCCGGATTTTAAAGCATATAAGCTAACAAATCAAACTTTGATTCTAACTATCCAATTATCATTTGTTATTTTTGTACCATGTTATTGGCAATAAACTAACCTACTTCACTACAATTTATTTTAAAAAAATATTCAGCAGATTTTCTTAAATAAACACTTTTAAAAAATCAGCTATGGAGAAAAGCTCTTATTCATTTAGTAAGAGTTTTCTTGCCTTGTTGGCTTTTCTTTTTTTTTTTTTAGCTCAACCAACCAAAAAAGCATGGTTATAGAACACAGAAATATTTACAAAACAAATTTGGATCCCGGGCAACACCAGGTCAGTACAGCTGGTCTTATATATTAAGTAAAACCAGCAAAAATGTGGATCTGTAGATTACTCACTGGCAATAACAAGTGGTGTTCCCTGAAGTTTTAGATTCCCAGCATTCTCCACTTCTTTCGATAACTGTTGCAAATCATTTTGCGTTCTCGCAACAGCAATTTACCCTTGATTGTCGTTAATAACAACAGTTTGCTTACACTGGAATTTGAGTTGCAATAAACCTCCAGTAGTTTCTGCGCCCTTCCAGTGGAGGTCTGGATTGTGTTCTCTCTTCTCGGTCTTTCCATCCTCCTTTATGTCGTACCAACCGACGCTGATGCCACCACTTGGGGGGGGGGGGGGGATTATGAGAATTCTAGCAGTTTATCATAATTATTATTACTACTACTACTACTACTACTATTATTATTATTATTATTTACTCACTACAATTTCTTACGCAAGTCGTTACCAGTGATCTCTCATTGGCAAAAACAGGTAAGATTTCC